>JAGPOW010000261.1:135024380-135057169 GCA_030014935.1 Caiman crocodilus
CCACCAGGAGAGACAGCTCCTCCTGCTTACCTCCCATGCTACGTGCATTTGTATAGAAGCACTTAAGGCTATGCACTGCCGCCTCCCCCTCCTCAAGTGCATCCCCCAAGCTACCACCACCTTTGCCCACCCGACTTACGTGACTTAGCGGCCGAGCATCCTTTCTTCTTCTGGCAGGCCCATCCCCCGGCGAAGCTAGTTTAAAGCCCGCCTCACGAGATCAGCCAACCTGGAAGAAAAGAAGCGCTTACCCTTAGGCGATAGGTGAAGTCCATCCTCTGCCAGCATGCTCTGCGAAGAGAAATGTGGGCTGTGATCAAAAAATCCAAAGCCCATGTCGTAGCACCAACCCCAAAGGCACTGGTTTACAGCCTCGATACATGCCTCTTGTCGCTCTCCTCGTTGACTCACCAGTAGAATGGAGGAAAACACCACCTGTGCTCCAATTGACTTGAGCTGCCGTCCAAGAGACTTAAAATCTTCCATGATGTCCTCCGGCCTGCCTTTCGAAGTGTCGTTGGTCCCCACGTGGACTACCACTAGCAGATAGTAGTCTGTGGGCCTCACCATCTTCTGGATGCTCTCCATGACGTCCCGAACCCGCGCTTCATGCAGGCAACAGACCTCTTGGCCCAAGGGGTCAGGACGGCAGATGGGACGCTCTGTACCCCTCAGCATGGAGTCCCCAATGACCAGGACTCGACGCTTGTTCCTCCTCTAGGATGTCTTCTTCTTTTCCACCTGTGTTGATGGTGCACGAACAGCCCCTTGGGGGGGTTCTCCTCAGCAATCTCCTCCAGGGTGGCCAGGGCTGCATACCTGTTCCCAAGCGGTACCTCAGGTACAGGCTCTGCAGCAGCACAGGCTGCCCTGGGTCCAAGGGGAACTTACTGCCACCGATGAGTCTTCTCTTCTGGGTCTGGGGGGCTCCTCAGCAGGTTTCTGGCCCTGCAGAGAACAGAAATACATGTCAATTTCATGCTCTGCCTCTCAAATCCCCCGCAGCCTGCTCACCTCTGCCTGGAGCTCCCGCAGCCGCCCAGCCAGCATCCCCAGCCAGGATAGGGGAGGTGGAAAGGGGGTCCCCTAGGGGCCTGGTCTGGGTGGCAGCCTCAGCAGTGCGCTGGGGGGGCAGCACCAGGGAAGAGGGAGGGGGAGGGGCCAGGCCCCTGGCAGTAGCACTGCGTGTACTCACCATGTTCCCAGGAAAAGTGGAAAAAGTGCTCTTCCCGCTGTCATTGCTCTCCCCTTCCTCCTGCTATCCGCCTAGGCGAACGCCGGCGCAAACGCGTGTCTGTTTGCGTGCTCCATTCGCGCTCTGGGTCATTGCAGCTAAGGGCGCAGCCTCCACTGGGCTGTCTATATTGTTGACCCTGCTGGGTCAGCTAAAAGCGATCTGGGAGGCTCCCCTCTGGACCAGCTCCAGCTGTTGGCACAACCTCACTCACCACTTCGCCACCACCACCGTCGCTGCTCCTCTGCTGCTGCTCCTTTTGCTCAGCGAGGCCTCACGTGTGGCCGAGACCACACATGAACCCTATCAGGAGTCTGTTAGTCTCACTGCTCGGATCCTAACTGCCAAGCAGTGACTCTTTACATTATATATATATATATATATATGTTAATATTGTATTAGAAATTTTTGTACCCTGCTGCAAAATGCCAGGCTTTGTCAATGTTAAATCCAACTGCATAGACTAAGAAGTAAGAGGAAAAAAATAACATTTTAGAATCTTCTGAAAAATAAACCAAAAAAAAAAAAAAGCCTCTCTTACACTATAATGCTAGGATTCTATCACATTTCACATTACAGATAAAAAGCAGCCTTTTCCTCCTTGGACACGATAAGTTTCTGGCGCTCTCAAACTATAAAACATTCATTTCCAGGACTGATGAATTGTGTGCATAATACACTTGACTACCTATGTGGGTTAATTGCCCCATAAAGGGACATCAGACTCAGTTGCAAGGCAACAGCAGAGATAAAGGAGCAGAGGGGAAGGAATAGAGAGATGTAAAAGCCAAGGCTGTTGGGCCCCAAGAGGAATAAATGTGTCTTGGATTGCTTTGCTTTCCCTGCAATTCAAGAGAATTGTCTAGTCCCATCCTCCATATAAACATTCTTCAGATATGTGAAGACTGCTATCAAATCCCCCTTTATTTTTCTCTTATCCAGTCTAAATAATCCCAGTTCCTTTAAGCTTTCCTTATAAATCACATTGTCTAACCTGTAAACATTTTGGTTGCTCTCCATTGGAGTTGTTCTAACTCACCTACATCTTCCTTGAAATATAGTGCCAAAACTGGACACAGTACTTCAGATGAAGCCTCATCAGTACTGAACAGAGTGCACAGATGACTTCCCTAGACTTGCAAGTGACCTTTCTATTAACACATTTCATTTCAGGATAAGCACTAGGGGAGGTGAAGAAAACAAATATCCTTGATAGCTTTTGTTTTTATTATTTTCAAGTACTTGTAATTAGTTGCAAGTTTATATCTGCATACAAAGAGTGCAAGTGAGCTTCTCAAAACCTATTGGATTAATGTGTGGCCATGTGGAAACCAGACTTGTCAAAAGTATTGGATGAATTATTAAATTGTATTAGAGAGTTAGGGGGAAAACAAGACAACTGTATTTAAGTATAACAGTGAGAAAAAGACTACCACAAGTGACTTAATTATACAAACCGGAGTGTGAATGGATCAAAGTGATATGCAAAATAAAGGAATAGTCATAAAAGTATATCATTTATGAAGAAATTAGCATAATAAAAGAAAAATTGGGAAAGATATTTTGAAACAAATTAAAATTTTAATGTTCTTTAAGCTTTAGAAATTGTTTGGAAATATTTTACATGCTTTTATGACTTATCTATGTTGCATGTATATAGCAAAAAATTGTCTGTTAGTTAAAAATTGTTTCATATTTTAAATGATACTTTATGTATTTTACTGAATTCTTCTAAGACAGCCCAATTGATTCTGTAGTTATTTTCTTATGCAGCCTCTTCAAAGGTCCTTATTTTTATTAAAGAGAAGAAGTTTAAATGATATTTCCTGGTAAATGAACTGGCTGCATACTAAACATCTTAATCTATCCTTTTCAACACGTTTTTCCTCCTAAAGAGCTGTGAAAGATAAGCTGCTCTGAAGTTTATGTTCTGTTCAAGTAACAAATAAGGTAGATAAATGGAATGACCTGAATGAATGGAATGAAATCTAGTATGAAATGAAGATATAAATTGTCACTATGGAAACAACCTTTGTAACTAGAAACAATTTAGAAATCACAAAATATATTCAATCAGGATTTAAATTAAGTGATACTATCCCACCCCCACCCAAAAGGTAATATGGGTGTTAACTCAGTAAAAGCTTTGATAAAGTTCCTACTCATATGAAATCTTAGTACATATAACAATTTTGAATTATCCAGGAAAATTATACAATTAAAGAAATTTACTATAATGATGTTTCACCTAATTAAATGGACATAAATTTTGGAAATTGAACACTTCCATCTTCTGTAGTCAGAAGTGTTCTGCAACTAATAAAACAATAAATAATATTGTCAGCTCTTTCTCAGTGTTTTCCTCAGATCTCACAGGTTGCCTATACACGTGCTCAGAGGTAGGGGCTGTGTTTTAATCAGAGCAGTTCCCAGACAGCCACTTTAATTAAATGGCTCACTGTCATGTGTATTAAGCCCCCCATTTTTCCAAATGGGGTGCTTTAACTAAAGCTCATTCAATGAGACTTAGCTAAAGCACTCCCATGGCCAATTTGAAATGTGGGGGCTTAATGCACATGAGGATGAGGCTATGCTGGAGCGTTCTAATGAGAACATGGAGAAAACTCGACTGACTGAGTCTGCTCTGATGTGTTCTCTTTAGAATGCATTGGAGCATGTCCATAGGTGCTTTACACAGTGCTTTACAAGGGAAGTTAACATAATTACTCCCATTTTATAAAAGCGGAAACAGGAAGTGTGGAGGACAATGGCAGGTCACTAAGGAAAGAGCCTATGTTCTGCCACTAAGCAGAAATGGGAACCAGAGCCACATTTCCCTAGTCCCAGTCCATTATATATGGACTAAGTATAATGTAATTGCACTAATTCATACTAAAAATGTGGGATTTCACCTGCTTCCTTTGAGATCAGTGGTAACTCCTAGTGAGATGCATAGACATAATGAAAATTAAAGCATGCTAGGGTTAATCCTGCTATGCACTAAATGCTTTTATTTACCCTTAATTTAAAAATGAGTTCTGAGAACTCTACACCTTGTTGAAAGTACTTATCACTTTAAAGAATGGCTTTTGTTACATATTAGCAATTAATCCAGGAGTGGACAAAATATGGCTCACGGCTGCATCCAGCCTGAAAAGGTCTTTGTCCAGCTCACAGTGGGTCCCTCAGTCCTGCCTGGTCCAGGCATTGCCTGCCCATGGTGCATCCTACTGGCCCCCAAGAAACACAGTGGAGCGGGACTGTTTTTCTATGTAGCCCAGACAGCAGCAGTTCCTTCCAGCTGTTGCACCACTGGCCCCAGCCCTGTGGTACTGGTGGGGTATATAGCCTCAAGCCAGCCCACCTTATGTCTCCTCTGGATTTGCCAGCACTAAGCAGCAATGGCAGCTGGGCAGAAACTGTTCCTCAGTGTAGAATAGTGAAAGTCCATGCATGCACCATATGACTAGAAGGGAGAAGTTTCTAGAGGGTTTGAACTCTCAAACTTGATGAAATCATGACCTACTTTTAAGGTCCTGGGCATGCACTGTGTATAATGGAAATGCAACTTTTTATCAATGCCCATATGTTAATTATGATAATGTTACTTGTATTGGTTTGAAATGGTTTGAATTGATTGGTCCTTTTCAGTATTGCCCAGGTTTGAATTTGGGTATTGTGAAACGGGCGATGATTGGACCATTGGGTGAGTGACAGGTAGCATGATTAGAAGGCATGATTAAATGATTAAATCCTGTCCAGAGCATCCAGGAGTAACTCTGGGTGCTCTGTGAGCTCTGGAGGCTTGGCCTTGCTCTCACTCAAGCTGGACTGTCCTGACTCCAGGCTCTTGGGGTGAGGGAGTTAGTTGAGTGCAGGTTCCTTGCTGTGACCTGGTTCTTGGGATTGACTTCACAGAGGCTGACCTGTCTCATAGTCTTTCCTTTGGGCTTCACATGTGGAAGCTGTGGTTGGGTAAAGTATCACTCTATCCCTAGTCGAGGTTCTGAGTATGTAAGCAGGGAAAAGCTAGAAATCCTCAGGGACTGGCAGAGACCCTAAGTGTTCTTGCTTCCATCTGTGGTTTCTGGGTTGTTTGTGAGGTTGCACAGCAGTTAACTGTGTAGTGACTGAAGCTCCTTGTTATGCGTAGTTGATTGGTTGAGTGACCAGGCACAATGGATTTGGGATTTGCATTGGGTTATTGTCTCATCGGGTGTATTTTATTGTGTTGCGGTTCGAGTGTTACGGGAATATTGCATTGGGTAGTTGTTGTGTGGATTTTGTTGTGTAATACAGCTTATATTGCTCAATTACCTGTGTTATATATCCTACTTCTTCTAACCTCTAGCCTCTGAGTGGAGTCAGGCAGTAGATCAATGCTCAGGGAAATTAACTTACTTTAATGCACCTGAACCTGACTACCTGTGGGTCATAGAGGATTAATGATCCTCTGGATTAATTAGTTAATTGGCATCCCCACAGGTGCTCCTTCCTCAGCAAAGGGAAGAAGTGGCCCCTCGCTTTCACCAATAGGCCTTTTTGCTAGGCCTTTCCTGCCACAGTCACTCAGAGCCCATGTTAGGCTCCCCTGCATCTGGCTCTGCACTGTCATCACTGCCCCATCCCCTGTGAGTGGAGTTGATGCAGTTGAGGTAACACTGCTTGCAAGGGATGGGGCTGCACCAGCTGAACACCAAGTCTAGCACCATCCCCAATGGTTTGATGTGGCATGTTGTACAAGTCAAATTTGTGCTTCAGAACAAAAATTGTGCTTCAAAACCTGATTTATACACTATGAAATATGGTAACTGATACATCTTAACTGGTCTACACAATTTTTGTAATATTACTAACTAAATTTTAAGTGATATAACCCCAAAAAGTGATTCATTGTTATAAGTATTGTTATGACCACCATCCACATTAGGGAGTTGTACCTTCAACCTCTACATTGATGTACTGCCAATGATGCATGTAGATGCTGGTGGTAACACACTGAAAAGTCCTAGCCCTATCAAGCATGCAGATTCATAGATTGTTAGGGGCTAGATGGGACCTCGTAGATCATTGGGCCCAGTCCCTCTGCACTAGGCAGGGAAAGACAACTGGGGTCAAGTGACCCCAGTGAGGTGACTGTCCAATCACAATTGTACAATTACACCTCTACATAAGCATTTGAAGAAGGGGCTAAAATGTGTAGCTGTCTACAACTAGTCTACATATATGTGTATATATATAGAGAGAGAGAGTCTACACACACACACGTGTGTGTGTGTGTGTGTGTGTGTGTGTGTGTGTGTGTAGAGAGAGAGAGAGTCTATATATGGCTTAGTCTATCTGTCTGTGTGTCTATCCATAATGCTTGTAGTGGGGGGAGGGAAGGGGCAGGTCCTGATGGGGCATGGCTCCAGCTAGTGCTGCAAGTGGGGTGAACTGCCCATCCAGAATGATAGAGTGGTGGAGCACCGCCATGACGGAGGGGACGGAGTGTGTTGGGGGGTTCATGGGAATGGAGCTGGGTGGTGAGGTCAACATTGCTGGCTTCCCCCTCCCCACCCTGTGCCCTGATTCTTGGAAGCAATGGTGGCACATAGTAGTGGGAGTGCAGCACTGGCCTCGCCCTCTCCCCCATTCCCTCTGTCCCCACCATCGTTCTTGATGGGCAATTTGCTAGTGCTCCAATAGAAGTTAAGTTAAAAGGTACCTTGTGTTTAAATCTAAAACCACCTCATGGGCCTGGTCTGGCTCCTCCAGTACCCCAGACGGGGTAGCTGGTGAGCGGGGATGGCCATGAGGTGGTGGGGCTCTGTTTTACTCCCCCTCCCTCCACATCCAGTCAGGCAGCAAACCCCTGCTGGAAGCTCTGTGCTGTCTGCTCCTTCCCCCCAACCCTTCCCCTGTTAACAGCCCCAGGGCTGGGATGCATCAGCCTAGCCTGCAATGTGCAAAATGTAACTATAGAGAACACAATTTCCCTAAGGCTCTGTAAAGCAGAGTGTTTTCAAGTAATATTTCATTTGAGAAGAGTTAATTTTTTATGTGACTGGCCATTGTATAAGTGCTTTGCAGCTATTTATATGCGTCATGGCATAGCTGTAGAGCACTATTTGGGGCCTGTAACAGGGGTCCTGTAACAGGGGGCCTCCTCGGGGCTGATTTATCTGTGGCCCACCCACCTGTATCTGGGCTAACCACCACACCTTGTTGTTAATTAATTATTTAATAGATATCAATGAAGCAGGAGGCTGCCCATTTACTGTAATGATGCCCCAATGCCAAGAGGCGCTATCTGTGGCTCCATTCCTCCCCTACACCACAGCTCAAGCCTCACAGATGGCGTCTAGATGTTCCTTTAATCAATGGCCCCCACACCAGGCCCCAGAATCCTCCTAAATGAACCCTACCTGGATTCCTCCCTTCAGGCAGTCTCATCCAGCTTCATACCAGGCATATAGCTCCCTGAACTGCTTCCCCTTTGGGGGTAATCCCCCCACTGGGACCTTCAGTTCACTAGCTCTGGCCCACCTCCAGGCATGTCAGAATCCCAGACCCGCAGCTCTTGGGTGTTCCTCGTGGTGGGCCCCTCACCCTTCGACCCTTCTGGTCCTGGCCCCAGCATGGACAGTCAGAGGAAGTTCAGACAGGCTTGAGTCTATGGCCCTTTTCTCTCTCTCCAAGGGTCCACCCTCTGGGCCCTCCAAACTAGGGGTAACCCACCCGGTCATGGGGGCTAGGGGTTAAGGTGCTCCAACCCACCTTTCACCATGGTGGTAACTGGCCTGGCATTTCCTGGGGGCTCCTGCATCACTGAGAGCCCCACCAGGCCACCCACTCCTGGCAAGGTGCAGTTTTAGGTCATGCCCAGGACCAGGAGCCCCCTTACCATCCCCTACAGTTCCTTCCTTACCATCAGATGGTACCAGCAGACCTGCAGCCAGGCAATGTTGCTGCCAGGCCTCCAGTAGCAGAACTGCCCTGTTTATATGGGCATCCCCAGATCCAAAATGGCTGCCCTCATCAGGCACCTGGCATCTGGCAGCTCCGGGCCCTTAAAGTGACAGGCACAAACAGCGCAAAAATGTAACTTGTGTAAGTATCCTTTGTCAGTCTTACCCATCTGCAAGCTGCCAAGGGAACAACAAATGGTTTTAACACCACTGGTAAGAAGACAGCAGCACCAAATTCACAAATTTGTAGGTTCAAGAAAGAGGCTGGGAAAAAGCCATGCTCCACACATCAGCCAGACACACATCAGCCATATTATGGAGTTCTTTTCCCACCTTCACATACATTAAAGGTCAGGTAACTCAGGTGAGGATTATATACCTTTAAGGCTTCAGGTTGTCATTTAGCTCCCCTCCAAGATTTCACTGCTACATAGACAAAAATAGACAGAGTTTGAGTGAAAGCCAAAGAAGTCTCATGGCTATCTTGGTGCTATTAAAATGAATAAGGAGATCTCTTTGTAAAAGTGGATCTTGTCTCAATGAACCGAACCCACAACACAACATGGTACCAGAAGTGGTTGTAAATAGGTGACTGCATTGTGTGGAGTGAGCTTTGGGCTCCAGCAAAGCTAAAATACTCCAGCCATGGAGAGGTTTGACAGTTCAACCCATACATGAGGAAAGGTGGAACCACTGAGAAGTCAAGTGATCACAAGGTAGGTATTTTCTGAATATAGCAGGTGCTGAGGAACTGGATGTACACGATAGCCTGCAACTGAGCCAAACAGAGTAGGCTTATAATGAAATGGTGCTCAAAAAGTAAGGAGTACTGCACTCCAAGAAAAGAATGAGAATTTTAAAAGATAATTTCTATATGGGGTCAAAAAGAGGAAGAATCCTTTGAGGTACCTGAAAAGCATCTTTGACTTCTGAGTCAAGCCTGTAATTTTGGAGAACTATTTCACTCCCTGATCAGAGATCAGAAAGTAATAGCATTCAGAGACATGCAACTCAGAAAAAGGCTACTACAGGATCCTGATCGCAAGCTAGAAAAAAAAACAAACACTTAGCATGTACAATACAGCAGACATCACCCAGACAAGAATGAAGTCTTTGGAAGGAAAACCAGATACTGAAATTGCTGATAATAAGGAAATAATAAACCCTCCTAGAAAACAACTGAGACAAAAAGGGAATTAAATCAAGAAGATCTTAAGAAAAGCAACTGGACAGTCATGACCAACCTAATGTTATAACAGACTTTATCGTACAGTGTTTGACGACAAAAATAAGTATTCACAGCAAGAAGATAAGACTCTGAGTTTACAGTTGGGAATTGATTCCTACTGTTGGCACACATGAGCTGGAGATAAAGGTTAAAAAATGGTAATAAAAAAAAAAAAAATCAGTTTCTGGTTATACCAAGAAAACGTACTTAAGTTAGAGCTAAAGACCTGTCAGGTAGTAGGTTTTATTCAGAGAATATATACTATAGAGGGGCACAGTAAAATTGAAGATAAGTTTCAGGATGAATTTGATAAACTAGAGAAGCTGAACAAAGAATATAAGATTGAGCTCTCTGAACCTTATACTCCCACAATACATGATCCCCACAAAAAATCCTTTGGCTCTAAAACAAAGCCTGAAAGCAGAACTAGAGAAAATGGTTGTTTGGGATATTATTGAGAAAGTAGAGGAACTGATGGAGTGAGTTCATTCTTTAGTAGTATTACAATAGAGGATGGAATGCATTTTATCATTCCCACTAAAAAAAAAATCTTTGGAGAGATGGCCCAAGCAACATATTTTTTTCACATTAGATACATCATCTGGGTTTTGGCATTTCCATTAGCAAAAAAATAGCAGACACTTGTGAAAGTTCAACATTTTATATAGAAGATTCTGCTTTCATAGCTTGGCTTTTGGGTTATGTTCAGCACTAGATGTGCTTGATAAATAGATACAATAAATATTTGATGGCATTGAAGGTACCAAAGTGTGTGTGTGCATGCCCGCACATGCATGCGTGTACACACACACACACACGTATATGTATATGTTTATATGTGTATAATATTATATTTATAGTTTATATATAATATTTTCATATATGGAAGTAGACTGGATGAACATGAACAGAAGCTAGTAAATATGTTGCGTGGGCCATCTCTCCAAAGAGTTTTTTTTAGTAGGAATGATAAAATGCATTCCATCCGCTATTGTAATACTACTAAAGAATGAACTCACTCCATTAGTTCCTCTACTGGCTCAATAATAGAGTAAAGAAAGTGATTGGGGGAGGGTTATAGTGGAAAATCAGAGCTCCTCCCCTTTGCTCACCAGGATGTGAGTCAAGCTGCAGCTGTCCCCTCACCCCACTGCTTTGTGGCACTGAGCAACCTGATATGCCATTGCTTCTCACTCCCAACCCACAGCCCCCCACCCCTGCTGGTGCCACTCATTTCCCATTCACAGCCCTCCATGACCTTCCAGGCCTGCTGGAGGGGACTTCCAGCTACCAGGGCTATAGGGTCAGGGACCTGGTTCCACAGCCACCTGCCCCACCCCAGCAGTGCCTGAGCCTCAGGTGCTACCTGTGGAAGGCAACAGCTGCTGCATCAGAAGCAGTACATGGAACCTGACTCCAGCTCTGCTGCGCATGGGGGAGATGGAGTGGAGCCCATGGGGGTGGGGCAGATACAGGGTCCCCTTCCTGCTGCCCCCCCCGCCCAGAGCCTCAGTGGCCCAGTGATTGGGACCCAGCATGGCATGGCAGACCACAGCAGAAACGCTTGGTGCTGCTGCCAGGAGCCCTGTTCCACCATGCACGTGGTGCCCCCTGCCTGACTGCCCTCCTCTTGCTCCCCCCAGCCCCTTGGAGGCTGCAAGCCTGCAAGGGGAGCCCTGCTGTTTCCCATACATTTTTCCTTTAAAAGAGAAAATCTGAATTTTACCATGTTTTTCTGCGGCAAACAGAAAAACAGGATCAGATCTTATTAAGTAGAGCTAAGTTAAGGAAGCTTCTACAAAAGAAATAGAAAACACCATCAGCACATATAGGAAGACAGAAGAAGAAACCAACAGTGACCAAACTGGAGAAGGACATGGAGGAAATTAGAGCGCCATCCAAGCAAGACAAGAGACTAATATGATGGCTCACAGATCTGTAAGACTGCAAAGGTTACCACAAAGACTTATTGAAAAAATTTAGTTCATTTTTAAAAAGTTGGGGGTGGGGTGGGGGGGAGGGGTTCCTGTCAGATTAAATGGGTTGTGTTAGAAGAGACACATATGGACTATATATCTACAAGGATTAGGCTGTCACTCAGGTCTCCTCCAGGATATCCCTGTTACACAGCCAGAGACGGGTAGAGGTTAAGAAGGAGTCTCATGGTTGTTTGGGTGCTGTTGGTATGAATAAAAAAACGGTCTTTGTTAAAGCAGACTGTGAACTGAACCCACAACAGGATGGCTCACTCAGTAACTCTCCCAGAAAAATGTTTATACAGGGACAAAAGAAGCTCCTCTTTAAGGCCCCACCTGACCAAAAAAGCAGCAACCCTCAAAAAACATGAAGGGTGGTGCCTGAACTGTTGACAAAGCTTTGGAGACTGCTACCCTTGACCAATGTGGAGTGAATTCTGACCAGTTGCCTATAGATAACAAAATCTTCCCTTACCAGCTCTTGAGCCACTGTCTTAATTGACATAATTGACTTTTCAGGATAGACCTCATATGCAATAGAGCATTTACTACCAAAGAGTGAAGAAGTTTGCATGTTTTGCAGCATGTGAGCAATATATGATAATGAATATATATGAACTATAAAAGCCAAATGGAAGCAGTGGCTGCAGAAGCACTACAATGTTTAGTAATATAAATACAACTGATTTAAATATTTAAATCCTTAAAAAAGACCACCTGGAACAAATTAATTACTAAGTTAACAACATAGAACTACTAAATTATTTATATGCAAACTTGGAAGATCTTAAAAAAGGAAAAGAAGAAACCTCCAGAATTATATGGAGAGTTTTATGTTCACTGTAGAAAGCTTTAAAATTCCTTTTCCCGCTGCACATCTGAGTAACAAAAAGATACAAAATACAATTTATTACATAGCTTGGTAACATGGATTAATCCATTTAGATCCCAAATTGAGATTTGATTTACAAATACTGAAGTTGGCTTCTCCAAAATCAAAATATGAACTACTGAATAAATTTCTTGTTATAGCCATGAGTGAGCCCAAAAATCACATTAGAAATGCTCAGTCTTGGAGGTATTTGGGTTCAGATTCAAACTTTATAACTTAAGACAATACATGTGTTTGGAGACTGAATTAGATAATTTGTAGAATAACATCTGTAATAAACAGGGATCCGGGTTTTCTGTTTCCCCTGGAAAAACAGAAAAAAACTGCAGACTTTCCCTTTTACCTGAGGGATCTGGCAGAATTCCAGCCTGCAAGGGGCTGTGGGGAGCAGGAGGTCATGCACATGACCACCAGGCAGCCTGGGGAACAGATTCATACATGTAGGGTCAGAAGGGACCTGAGCAGATCATCAAGTCCGACCCCCTGTCCTGAGCAGGAATGAATACTGGGTTCATATGATCCCATCTAGGTAATTATCAAGCCTCCTTTTAAAGACTCCCAAGTTAGGAGCCAGCACTACTTTCCTTAAAGCTGGTTCCAGATCCTGGCCACCTTGACTGTGAAGTAGTGCCTCCTGATGTCTGACCCGAACCTACTCTCAATCAACTTGTGGCCATTATTCCTTGTTACTCTGGGAGGTGCTCAGGGGAACAGGGTCTCACCCTTTCCCCTCTGGTCTCCCCTGGTAAGCTTGTAGACAGCCACTAGATCCCCTCTCAGCCTTCTCTTGTGAAGGCTGAACAGGTTCAGGTCCTGTAGCCTTTCCTTGTAGGGTCTGGCCTGCTGGCCCCTGACCATGCAAGTGACCCTCCTTTGGACCCTCTTGATACTGATCACATCTCTCCTAGAGTGTGGCACCCAGAATTAGATGCAATACTCCAGCTGTGGCCTAACCAGTGTTGCACAGAGGGGAAGGATCACCTCCTTGGACCTGGTCAGGTTGTATCTGTGGCTTCATTACAAGGTGTGGTTAGCCTTACTGGCTGCTTCCTCACATTGGCAGCCCATGTTCATTTTAGAATCAAAGAAGATAAAGCTCTTGAAGATAACTGGCAGAGGAGGAATTGAGGCCTGCATAGGGAGGGAGTGGGTTATCAGGTCAGGCTGGGGCTGGGGCTGCAGCCCATCTGGATGGTGCATGGGCTTGAGATCTAGGACCACAATGTGCAGGCATAGTGCCCCAGTGAGGAATCTGAGGGGCAGGAGTGATGGGGCCAGCTCCCCTCTCCTGTGTGCTCTCAGGGGGCACATGACCCCTAGATCTGTGCATGGGGTGGGGGGCAGGCTGCCCAATGCAGGCTCAGGCTCCCCACCCTGCTGCCCTCCCCTGAGGCCTCTGCAGCCTGGCGGGCAGGACTGGCATGCTAAAGCAGAGGAAGTCTGGGTGGGAAAGCTTATTGTGGCCACTGTGAGCTCATGCTACCCTTGCAATGTGCCCTCTGCTCACCCCAGAGCAGCAAGGGACACAACCCCATGTTGCCACCCCCACTGCTCTGAAAAAAGCAGGGGGTGTATCATTAGGGAAGCACAGGGTTTGCATTAACTGCAATGAGATTCCTGATGCAGCCCCTATCTGCCCAGCCATGCCAGTCCCACCCACCAAGCTGTGGAGGCCCCAGGGGAGGGCAGCGGAGTGGGGAACCTGATCCCACATCAGGGAGCCCACCTTCAGCCTGGACACAGACCTGGGGGGCATGTGCCCCCTCCCCCCACAGGAGCATCAGAAGCAGCAGGGAGCCAGCCCCACCCCCATGCAAGCCGACCACCTCCACAGGCTCCAGTCCAGCCATGCCGCCCATGGGAAAGGAGGACCTAAGCTCCCCACTTTGGCCATCACAACCACCACCTCCTAAAGGTGGCAAGCCAGGGCTTTGGTGCTGCCGCGGGGGACAGAGGTCTGCAGACCCAGGTTCCTGGCCCCATAGGCCTGGCAACTGGGAGCCCCCTCCCACAGGTCTTGGGGGGAGGGGCTATGGGTGGGTGAACGAGGGGAACCAGTAGGGCTGGGGCCTGTGTGTGGGGAGAGGTCCAGACCTGTGCCCTGGTGAGCTAAAGGGTCAGGGGGACCTCTGATTTTTCATGATAAAAAACCCAATATCAATCACCAAAATATATAGTTACTTAGAATGTATTTTACTATAGTGATTGAGGAACTGGTAGGCTTCCAAATTGCTTTAAAATTGTAAATATAATCAATAATACATTATGTTCAGTCAATGTCTATATAGAGTGATGTTTCGTTTCAATCATGGATTTGGGGGGTTTTAATCAGAGAATTTGCAATTTTTATTATGGAAAACCAGGATCCCTAGTAATGAACCATTAGTTGTCATAGTTTTATTGCCATAACATTAGTCAACTACTATGACAGTTTATTGCTATTTTTTATATTTTCTATGTCATATTAAGCCTGAAAGCATACATTTTTGTAATTTTAAGTAGAGGACATCTATGCTTATTTCTTTAAGTATATTTATGCCCATTAAAGTTCTTTATTTGGGAACATTTTTGCTTACACATTCTGTGTAGGTGATAGCTGCTTTTCATATGGCATTCACATTCACTTAAGATGCTGGTTGGCACACCTGTACAGCATGGTGCAGTGCAGAGGGGCCACCTGCACGGCCTGACTCAGTGGGAGCAGGTGCAGCCCTTGTTATGCGTAGCCCCTGACCTCTCTGAAGCTGGACAACCCTGGGCCAAAGGACAGAGAACTGTCTCAGGAAGTGACCTGCATTCTCTGACTACCTCAAACCGAGGAACTCAAAACTCATGCTTTCCACATGATTTCTAATCACAAGGCTATAGAATTGTCAGGATGTGGTTCTAGACTAGAAAAGGGATCAGAATCCAGGATCCTCTTGCCCAGCACCATGAAGAATATTCTTTTTTCCTTTCTCATTCCTTATCCTTCTCTTTAAGAAGTTTCAGTGATTAACTTAGAAAATACACATACAACTACATGGAAAATTATAAATAATCCAAGTAAATCAGTTTGAACAACCTAGAGATAACATTAGTCATCTGCATTACATATTCACAGAAATCAAGGTTTGTTGCAAAAGTTTCCCCTGCAAAAAACAAACAACTCAAACCGTAACTATTTCCATAACTCACATTTACATTCAGGAAAACTCTACTTCTTCAATCTTCTAGTATTGTCCACAAATCTGAAATTCTGCATTTGAAAAACATTACTAAGTAATTCTTAAATGGTGTGGATTAGTAAATTCTTGCCTGTAGATAAAACTTGTACAAAATTCTAGCTGAATTTTGCTGGCTAGTGGCAGCAGCTCAAGTACATCAGTCTTGGCCAAGCCTTTACTCACTTTTCTACTTCTGTTGAACATACCTTATGGTACCTTAGGCCTGGATACTGTGTCAGGCCTCACACCTCTGCTAGGTCCACCCCCACATTTCCTGGCCCACTATGAGCCTTGTGGGCCAAAAGGAATAGCTCCATGAACAGGTTCTGGCCTATAGGCAATGGTTTTGATGCCCCTGCTGTATATAATAACAGCATCCATATGAGAAGAAACCAATGTATTTTCGTCTGTTCTCTGGCAAGTTGAGAGTTTTTCAAAGACGGGCTGTGAAATGCAGAGAATTATCAATACCAGTTGTTGAAAGAGGTGATACTACAGATGCAAGTTAGGGCAGAAATATCACGTAGGCATGTGCCCTTAAGAGGATAATATCTTAACTGCGACTATGAGGCAAAATGTTATATCTTTAGCTCAGAGCTCGAGGATCTGATCTCCATGTTGAAAATCCTGGATGCACACAAATAGACTTCATTTTATCTGTTCTTCCCATGCTGTTAGAGAATTGGGCTATTGGGGAGATCAGGAGTGAAGCCAGTGGGGTCCACGTACTGCTGTTGATATCCAGAGGATTTGCTATCACTCCACTTTCTCCGTGCAGTTCCAAAAGCTGGTGTCCTTTCTGCATACAAAGGTGTAGATTCTATTTCATCTTTCAGCCATCTAAGCAATACTTACTACTGCTTTAAAATACAATCATATTCCTTCTTACTCAGTAGCCATAAAAACTTCAAGTAGTCAAAATTTTTACAGGATTTTACAGACCATTCTGGTCTGAAGACATCTATTTGCCTGGCCTTGGGCTACTAAACATCAGTTGTGAACCCGAATGGCAGCCTGGCTAAATTCTGTCGCATTAGAGATTAAATGGTTGTAAGTATTTAAATGATGTGCTGTAAAAGGCAAGACATATCTTTGTTCAGATTTGGGATCATAGTAATTTAATTCCATTTCTAGTAATAAACCCTGAAGGTATACAAAAAGAGAATCAGGATCTTAGCTTATGGCAAAAAACATTAGAAGCATATGAGTGGTTTTAAAATAACCTATTATTCCTTCACTTAATTGAGTTTTCATTCTGATATAAACCAACACTTGTGCTTAAATCCATTCACAAACCTATTTAATTGGGTTTAATGTCCAATTTTCTTGGAAAACTCACTGGATGCTTATATATATTGATGCAAATCCAAATTATTGATATCACTTTGTTCGAAGAAAACATTCATTGTAAGACAAGTAAGCATATTATGGTTATAATTTCAGTTTTAGTCCTCAGCTCAGACATATTTGCCTTTCCTGAAGTTTTAATATTTGAAAAAATTAGATTAAAGGAAATCTCACGTATGTGATCTCATTTATCATCCATATTTTAAGTATAAGCTAACACAGGGGCAGAGTAACACTCGGTGTTAAACAGACTAGGAATTACAAACTTAATCACTGTAAATCAATGTTCTACTCTAATCTACTATAAAAGTGGATTGAAATACATCAGAACACATACACAAAGTAGTCATTCTTACAATGAGAGATTCCAAGAGGGCAAGCGGAAATAGCAGGACCCTCCTGGAACAGTATGTGTACGGTATTCCACTTTCTGCAGCACATTGTACTACTGTAAACAGCAAGTTAATTTTTAATCATCCCATAAAAGAGTTCTTACAAGTCTTGCCTTTTACAGCACATCTTTCCACTGCATAGCTATAGTTTAAATTTTATCTTCAAGTATCAAAAGTATACTCCATAGGAAGAAGGCATGACTAAACGTTACCTCTAGTCCTTCTTACTCAGCACCTGTGTCAACATACTATCTGTAAAACAGGCAAGTCAAATTGGTGGCCTTTTTCACTAGCAAAAATTACAACTCAATGTGTCGAGAATCTGACCCATAATTAATAGACAGACAAACTTTATACTCACATCAACTAAATTGGCAGGCATCAAACTAAAAAACGTGAAGGAGACCACAAATTAATTAAAAAAAAAGAAAATTAAGCGTTTCCCCTCCAGGTGACCAGTATTAAATCAACAGTGTATTTAACTGTTTATCCATAAAAGCCATCACCATGTTTCTCCTGAAAAGTCATCAATGATTTTGTAGTCCAAGTTAAGTTTTTTGTGTAGTTATGTTCACATACCTAAATAAATCATTACAGCAGACATTTCATGGCCAGAGATAGTCTTTTGTCTAGTCAGTCTTCAGAGTGATCACTACATCAATGGAGAGCTGATATTGTCAGAAAGTATGCAGTAGGGCTGTGCAAATTGTCACCGGCTGTTTTGTTTCAATAGTTTTGACTTGTTTCAAGCTCGAAACAGCAAAATCAAAGTGAAACAAAGGGCTCAGAGTGAAATAGCCTCAAAATGAAATGAGGGCAGTTGAAAAGTTTTGAAAGTTTTGAAATGTTTCAAGTTTCAAAGCTCAGTTTGGGCTTACCTGCAGGGAAACAGAAAGGAAGGAGAGAGAGGGGGAAAGGGGAGGGAAGGACTGAGCTCATATTGTGATCCTTCCCTGAGGTCCCTTCCAATCCCACTGCTCTGGGGGAGGAATGGAAAAACAGGGTAAAAGGCAACATTGATTGAATTGCCCTGCTTTCTGCCTTGGGGTTTGACAGTAACTGGGCTATCTTCCAGTAGCTCAGGAATGTTAGATAACAAAGGCTACTAGTAACACTGATCTGAATAATGTCCTACTTGCTATCTTAGCCGAGCAAGAGGTATTCCAGAATACCTTTTCCTTTCTTCTAGACTTGTGTTTTATTATATTGATTGGTTTATTCTTTTAAATTTTATAATTAAATTAGCAAAATGCCCATCAAGAATAACAGGGGAAGGGAGTGGGTGGGGATGGAAGACCGCATCCCTTCCCTGCCTCCCCACTGCTGCTTTGGGCCATGGCTGGGGTCGGGGCCGGAGCATGGGCAATTCCACACCTCACCCTCTCTGCTTTGGGTTGTTCCCTCCTTCCCCTATGCAGCTTTGGGCTGGGGCTGGGGCCTGGGCCATCCCCCTTCTCCTCCTGCCACTTCAGACTGGGGCCAGGGCCTTTTCCCGTCTGCCTCTGCTGCTTTGGGCTGTGGCCTGGGCCATTACCCATCTCCCCCACACCGCTCTGCACCAATGCTGGGCCCATTTTCTGACTTTGCCTGCTGCTTTGGGCCAGGTCTGGGGCCACTCCCCACCTCCAACTGGCATTTTGGGCTGGGGCTGGGGCCTGGGCCCTTCCCCCCCTGCCCCTGCTACTTTGGGCTATTACCTGGGCTGTTCCCTACTTCCTCCCCTCTGCTTTGTGCCACAGCCATTCCCCATTCCTCCATGTGACTTTGGGCTGGAGCCAGGACTGGGGCATTCTCTACCTCCCACCACTGCTTTGGACTGGGGCTAGGGTCAGTCCCCCCTCCCTTGTTCCCCACTGTCTCCCATCCCTGCTAGATGCTTTTTTTGGAGGGGGACTCTGTCTTCTCTGTTATGATGGTGCTTCAGTCCCCTTCATCCCCCTCTGCCTCCAAGGTGTAGGGGAGGGGGGCGAGGCCAGCAGAGACCCTCAGTCTCCACTGTCATGATGCTGTTCCACTGTCTGTCCCTGTCTGTGTAGGGCACTCTGACTGTCTGCCAAGACAGGCAATCAGAGCACCAATAAAGTGTTATGCATAGACAGACAGACAGACTTAGGCTTTTATAATGTAAGAATTGGAAAGGACATTATGCTATAAAATTTAATTTGTATAGGAAGGGAAATACATTTATATTTTATTTATATACATTTATACATTGCAGCACACACATTTTCAAATTTATGAAGGGAGAGGGATATATTTATATTATTTAGTACATTTATACCTTGCAACACACATTTGTTATTGAATTTATATAGGAAGACGCATATATTTAATTTCTATACATTTATACCTTGCAGTACACATACATTATCAGATTTATATAGGAAGAGAGATCTATTTATTAGGGCTGTGTGAACCAGCACAGTTGTGCTTAGACTTTTGTTTTGATGTTTCAACAGAACCAGGGTTTTGTTTTGAGTTCCATTTCATTTTTCTTCGTCAAAACTGTTTTACTGTTTCGACGCTGTCTCGACATTTTGGCAAAAATGGGGAAGCACAAAAATGCCTACACCTTTGTCATTTCTTTCCTGATTCAGATGACACCACCAGGGATGGTAACTGCTTCTGAGGGCATGACACCTGCCAAGTTTCAAGGAGATGGGTGCAGAGGTTTCTGGGAAACTTCACCTCAAGTTGTTGATAACTCAAGCATAATTCCTGTCACTTGCCAGCAGCGGCAGCCTCCTGTCATCTGGCAGGCAGTTGAGGGGTCTGCACCCCCAGGTGTCATCTGGCACAGCCATCACAGACCTCCAGGGGTTGTGGGTGGGCCCCTCAATCTGCCTGCCAGATGACAGGAGGCTGCTGCTGCTGGCTAGGCCAGTGGGGGCTCATGTTAACACAGACACACAGAGTCACACAGTGGGGGCAGACCTTAGCACACACACTGGAAAAGAAGTTCCTGAAGAAGAGAAAAGAAAGACTCTGTCGCAGTTTGGCTGCCCTAGATGCTGTTGGTGCTACTGTACTGGTGCTTACTTAATTATTTTATTACCTATTGTCATTTAAAGTGGTGGACTGAGCTGAGACTGTAGGGGAGGCAGCAGCCTCATTGGGACACACTACCATGTCACATAGAGGCCCCAGTGCCAGAGAGGGCATGCCTTAACAGACACACACAGTTACACGTCATGAGTTTTGCTTGTCAGCAGCTTGAGGCACAGTTTCCCAGAAACTGCTGCACCCATCTCCTTAAAATTTGGCAGGATTCACGGCCTCAGCCTACCATCCCTGCAGTTTTCACCTCCACCCCTGCCCGTGCCTTCACACTTAAAAGTGACACAAGTTTTGCTTTCAAGACTTTGAGGTGAAGTTTCCCAGAACCTCTTGCAACTTGAAAACCTTGAAACTTGGCAAGATTCACAGGTTCAGAAGGGGCTACTATCCCTGAAAGTTTAATCTAAACCAGCCAAGAAATGACAAAGTTATAGGCAGTTTTGTGCTTCCCCATTATAACCTATGCATGAACATTGAAACAGCATTGAAACAGCTAAACACTTTTGATGAAACGAAATGGAACAGTGGTTTCAAAATGAAATGAACCTCGAAACGGAACACTGTTCCATCAAAACATTGAAACAGAAGTTGAAATGCAATGGTGCTGTTTAGCAAAACCCTAGTAGTATGCGTGACATATGCATAACATAAATGAAAATATGCTTCAGTTGTCAGTCTGATAGTCTTCCCAAAGAAACACAACAGTGAAAATGCGCATGAACACAGTTTTGTTTGCATCTAACTTTGCTCCACATAGTTGGAACATGTTTTAAGAATAAGAAGGGTCTTTGAATACATATATTTGTAATGTCATGTTAATTAACGTAATAGGAATCACTTGATATCCCAGGTTGTCTATTCTTGGGATGTCACTTTTCATATGGGTATTTCATATTACTTCTATCTGAAGCATTTGTGTGCATTAAAAATAAAAAAAAGGTTAATGGATTCATAACTATCTATTATAATTTGACTTTTTAACTAAAATGGGCTTTAAACTAGCTCAGACAGAGGATGGGGAGGCAGAAGAAGGAGAACATCAGGAACCTGCAATGCAGAAGACATCCAGCAGTACAGCACAGGTAAGCAATAAACAGGTAAGCAATAAGGGGCCCATTGGGCATCAGAGATGGGGGGGGGCAACAAAGGCGCCAGTCACAGGGCTCAAGTGCCTATCCAGTAATGCAAGGAGCATGGGGAACAAGCAGGATGAACTAGCATTCCTGCTTGCAGGAAATGTTTACAACTTAGTGGGGTTAACAGAAACCTGGTGGGACTCTACCTACAAATGGGCAGTACACATTGAAATAATAGAATTCATCATAAGGTGTAGAGAGTGGGAAAGGTAACTAGCAGGTAACTAGTAGAGTGGAAGTGCAACACTTTAGGAAGGCTGACTTCAGTGAGCTCAGGCCTTTAGTCAACGATGCACTGCAGAGAAAGAGATTTGGCTAGATGGTAGCCCAGGAAGGGTGGCTGTGCCTTAAGGAAGCGATCCTTCGGGCACAGGGGGAGAGGGTCCCAACGTGCGGGAAAAGTGGCCAAGAAGCTTTCTTGGCTGACCAGAGAAATTCAGAGCAGCCTAAGGGCAAAAAAGGGGGCAATATAAGTAGTGGAAACAGGGAGAGATTAGTAAAGAGGAGTATACCTCCTCAGCTCGCAGTTGTAGGGAGGCAATTAGAAAGGCCAAAGCTACCATGGAGCTGAGGATGGCATCCCAAGTTAAGGATAATACAAAATTGTTTTTCAGATATATAGGGAGTAAAAGGAAGGCCCAGGGCAGTATAGGAGGACTACTGAATGGACAAAAGCAATTGGTGACACGCAGGGGGGACAAGGCTGAACTCCTCAATGAGTTCTTTGCCTCAGTGTTCCTAAATGAGGGGCAAGACAAGTCTCACAATGTGATTGTAGAGAGGCGACATCAGGGTGCCAGACTATCAATCGTTGACCCTGAGATGTTGCAGAGTCACTTGGAAGGAGTGGATGCGTTTACATTGGCAGGCCGAGATAAGCTCCATCTGAGGGTGTTGAAGGCACTGGCTGATGTCATTGCACAGCCACTGGGAAGAATATTTGAGCACTCGTGTTGCATGGACCAGATCTCAGAGGACTGGAAAAGGGCCAATGTGGTCCCCATTTTCAAGAAAGGGAGGAAGGAGGATCCAGGCAACTATTGGCCAGGCAGTCTCACTTCTATCCTTGGCAAAGTCTTTGAAAATATTATTAAGGCTCATATATGTGAGATCCCGGCAGAAAAAATTATGCTGAGGGGAAACCAGCATGGGTTCATAGCAGGTAGATCATGCCTGACTAATCTAGTCTCTTTTTATGGCCAGGTTACAAAACACCTGGATGCAGGAGTAGGGGTAGACATCATTTACTTAGACTTCAGGAAGGCTTTCAATATGATATGCCACCCTATACTGGTGAACAAATTAAAAGGCTGTGAATTGGATGATTACACAGTCCAGTGGGTGGCAAATTGGCCAGAGGGTTGAACCCAGAGAGTGGTGGAGGATGGGTCGGTATCGACCTGGAAGGACATGGGTAGTTGTGTCCCTCCAGGCTTGGTCCTTGGACCAATACTCTTCAATGTCTTCATCAGCAACTTGGACAAGTGAAGTGTACTCTGTCCAAGTCTGTGGATAATACAAAACTGTGGAGAGAAGTGGACACGCCGGAGTGCAGGGAACAACAACAGGAAGACCTGGACAGGTTGGACAAATGGGCAGAAAACAATAGAATAAAATTTAAGAAAGAGAAATGCAAAGTGCTGCACCTAGAGAGGAAAAATGTCCAGCACACCTACTGCCTAAGAAATGACCTGCTTGGTGGCACGGAAGCAGAAAGGGACCTTGGAGTCCTAGTGAACTCCAAGATGAACATGAGTCATCAGTGTGAAAGTCATCAGCAAAGCTAACTGCACTTTTTCATGCATCAGACGACGCATAACAGACAGAACCAAGGAGGTGATACTTCCCCTCTATTGGGCGCTGGTTAGATCGCAGTTGGAATACTGTATGCAGTTTTGGGCACCGCACTTCAAGAGGGATGTGGATAACCTGGAGAGGGTCCAGAGAAGGGCCACTCATATGGTTAAGGGCTTGCAGAGCAAGCCCTGTGAGAAGAGACTAGAGAACCTGGACCTCTTCAGCCTCCACAAAAGAACGTTGAGAGGCGACCTTGTGGCTGCCTATAAATTCATCATGGGGCTGCAGAAGATAATTGGTGAGGCTCTACTCACCAAGGAGACCATGAGGGTCACAAGAAATAATGAGGACCTTAAAGAGGAGGTTAGTTAGGTATCTGGCTGGAGTCATCTGAACCCAGCACTCTTTCCTGCCTATGCAGGGGGTCGAACTCGAAGATCTATTGAGGTCCCTTCCGGCTCTAACACCCAACATCTAATACCTAACAGTTGAACCTTCATTTCACAGATGTGATTCATCAACATAGATGATATTCTGATTCCCTGGTGATGTGAACCAATTGTTTTATAGTCTTAAAACACACACACACAGACACACACACACACACACACACACTCACAAGTTGCAAATAATATAGCACCATCTTTTCCAATTGCTCGTTTCTAAAAATGCATAATCCCTTTTGGTAATGGATTGATTAAAATTTACCTGCAGTAAGATAGTAGATTAACATGATGCAGTTTAAAGTCACCTTTCAAAAAACTATTGATTGAAAAACTAAAAATGAAGCATAAAATGAAGTATATTCAGTAAAACTGATATGAAAACCTCCATTTGTAAAGAACCAACAAGAAAGTGTATTTCTCAGAACATGTATTCTAAAATGTATTAAAATTGGAAATCTGAAAGAGTTGACTTTGTTAAATAACGACGTAAACTGCTACTCTTTTAAGTCTCTGATCTTTTATTCTCTGATCATGCTGAGTTTGTGGTTCGGTTTAAATTGGCCCATCATTGATTTTGTTGCATTACATCATTTTTATGTTATGTAAGCTTGAGAGTTTATTAGAATACTTGAGAGCAACTAATGATTAGATCATTAAGTCATTCATTTTCACATGAAACTTATTAAGGATCAGATTCCTAGTAAACAACTGTACAAACCTTGCACAGAGACTCTTATCTTTCCACTCTTTTCATAGATATGTTCAGCATAAAAAAGAAACTTATTATTTGACAGGTACAGGAAGTGGAAAGCTTGGGGGATGCTATCACCAGATGTACAGCAGAGAACATTTCTCCACAGTGGTCACACTAGGAACGGGATATAGTACAGGACTGTATGCTACATAAAAACAATCGTTAACATTCCCATATAAAGGGGACTTTAGCAGATCATAGCCAGTACTGTAATGTCTTTTCCACTCTATACCCCAAGTAGAAAAAAAAAAAAAAATCAGTAGGAAGGAAGACATCCCTGTTGATGAAAGTAAGCATATATCTAGAGACTGCGCTGGCTACAAAGGACCAACATTCTAGTTTGTTGGACAGGACATGAAGTTACCAATAAAATCATAAATGCAAACTTTGAGTTATGAGGGGTACTGGTCACCTTAACACACACACACACACACACACACACACACACACACACACACACACACACACACACACACACACACAACCGATGTAGTATAGTTTGCAGTAGCTGTTTTAGCGATTATGAGAGCACTGGGTGTCAGTATATTTACCTATCCGAGGCCCTGGAGTGTGCTGTCAATGGTCAGCTTCCTTCAAGGCAATGTCTTCTCCAGAAGGGGGTTGCCTCTACTTGTCCTTCTGTCTCGGTAGGTCATGTGCTGGATGAGAGGGCGCCACTGAGGGTCATGCTTCACTGCCTTTTATCCCTTTTCTGGCAGACTTGTGTGATCCCCCAGCATCATTTTGGCTACCCAACCTGGAGGTCACTGTCTCATGTGGGAGTTGAGTAGTATCTGACAGCTGTTAGTCACAGGGGTCTCTGCTTGCTAGTATCTGAAGTTTTGGGAGTCCACCCTTGACTTAATGGATCTATTGTCATGGGTTACAGGAATAGTCCATAGAGTGAGTTATCAGTTCCAGGAATCTGTTCTTTAGCTTGATTAGCTTAAAATGGAGTTCCTTTGGCTAGGCTATTGTCTATTGATGATCATCATTCACTCACATTCACTCAACAGATATTATCGCTTCACAATTACAATTTAAATGCAGTTTTAACAATGGTCCAGGGTGTAACTTCATTCCCCAAAGAATACATTTCTGAAGAGTTTAAAAGTATAAAATACAAAATGCCATGGTAAATACAAGACAGATGAAATATGAAAATTCACTGTAAGAAATATATACAAATGCAGTGTGGGGCAGTGAGGATCAAAGGCTACTGGGGACAGTGAGTTAGTTTAGCACAGGATATTACACTGTCTTTGCAGTGGATATTTTAGTTCTTTTCCTGTCTTTAGTGACACTGAGCTTAATTGATATGTAGACATAGTTTCCAGGTTTCTTCTACAGAAAGCCATTTCAGCTTTCTGGCTTCCTCTGAGCCTTGCCACACCCATACAATGAGTTTTCTAGTCTCTGTCAATATGGAGAAGAAAAAGAAATGCACAAAATGTGGGGAGGGGGGTTTCAGGTATGAAAGGGCTTCTGTTATATCAATGTCCAGAAGGGAAATATACAAAGGGGGCTTTCTGCTACACACTCAGACTTCTAACACCCTGTTTTCAGTTGCTTTTCACCTTTTCACCACCTGAAAACAGGTTTACTCTTGTCTTATATCACCCACACTGACTCAACATCATTTTCATTGCCCTCCCCACAAGACGCTTCTGCTTGGCATCCTCATTTCACCAAGCAATGAAGAGGCTAAATAATTGAACTCCCCCCAGTGAGTCTAGAAACTGGATAGAGTAGATTTCTCTCTCTGCTTTTAGTGGAGATGGGTAAGCTTCACATATCAGTCTTCCATAGTAGCTTTTTATCAGAGTCTAAGCCCAAACACCAGTTTTTGGTAAAGAAGAGAACATGAACTACCATCATGATCCATCACCTTAACATCCAAGGGGGTGAGAGTGTGAGGGAGAGTATATTATTTAGAAAGGCTTAATGCTTTATGACCATTACCTTCTGTTCTTCACTAAACATCAAGTTCCCAAGAGGAAATGATTATTTTGCTTTGAAAATCATCCTCGTATTTACCCAAATCCATGATAAATTTGAATTTTATGCAACCCCCCTGCACTGAATAATCAGACTCTATACATGGAAATTGTATAAACTTGTTAGTTTTCCATGTAAAACACTGAATTATTGAGAGCTCTCTTAAATGTGCCCCTCCCACCACTGCAGTGAAATGTGGGAGTCAAGTGGTCTTTCCCTTGCCTGTTGTCTATCCTTCCCCCTCAACTGCCTACCCCTCCAGTGCCTGGGCACCCTAGTACTTGACCTCCCCCCCACATGCTAATCCCCCTTCTGCCTCCCCCATCCCTGGCCCTCTGACAGCAGTTCTAGCAGAGGTCCAGCCTTGCTCCAGCCTGAGGCATGAAGCATGTGGTTAGGGCCAGCCCACAATTTTTGGGGCCCCCAGACACACAGAAGCAGGCATTGGCGGGGGAATAAGGAGGGGGGTGAGCAGGGCAAGTGGGGGCCCCTGCAGCCACAGGTTTTACTAGATAGGATGGGCTGGCCCTGCATGTGGTTACTCCAGTGCCAGCCTGACTATGCAGCAACTATTGCAATGGCAACAGCTCTAGTCTACAGCCAGAACCTGAACCAGACAGAGCTGCTGCTACTGTTGCCACTGCTACCAGGCCTGGCTGGCACTGGGCAGGAACAGGGCCAGAGCCCTACTAAATCCAGGCCCAGAGGGCAAGTAGCAGCAGTGGGAGCAGATGGTATGGAAAGTCCATGGGGAAAATGGGGGAGGAGGGCAGGCAGGGGGACAGGCATTGGCTGCATCTTTGACTCTAACTTGGACTCGAGGTTAGGGCTAGACTCACTACTGCAGCAGCTGCCTTGTACTTGAATCTAAGCAAAAGGGCTTTCTACCCCACCCCCCCATGTTAAATTGGAGAGGAAAATACTTTTTGGATACAAGTAAATACAGTATAACAATGTTTTAATTAGATGCTGTTCATGTTTTCCAAATGCATTAATTTTGAAACAAGTGTCAAGAGACAGAAAGCACTACTTAGTTTTTCTGGTCACAGTTCATCCCACTTACTGAAGTTGCTTCGTGGCTAAATTTTTCAGGCCACGTCTATATGAGATGCTTATTGTGCAGTAGCTCATCACAACTGCACAGTAGAGTCACTTGGCGTGAAGCATGTCATGACACTACTAGCAGAAGTAATGAGCTACTGCATAGTCAGCATTACCAGGAAGCCACGCAGGGATGCTACTGCACAGTAATGCCGGTTCCTGGGTATGCACATACTAAATGACTGTGCAGGAACAACTGTGAAGTCAGTGCCTCATGTAGACGTAGCCAGTGGGTCTTTTATTTGCCCTCCTCTCACCTCATAACGGAAGAGCCCCCACCAATAAAAGATAATTATTATATAGTGAAACAATAACAGTATGCTTTTCTACTACCTTAATTTTTAAGATCACAAACTATTTCTTATCATGACTTTGGTTAGTATTATGCTCTTTCATGGGAAAATAAGAGCCGAATTGTCAGGGACCAAAAGAGTCCACAATTTCTATTAGCCTCAGAAGAGGTAAGATATTTAGAACTTCGGAGATGCATACTGGACAAGGATATAATGAAATAGCAGCAGAGCATTACTAAGAAGGGAAGCTTTGACTTTCAACCTACTGCTCTGACCACTGGAATTACTTACTATTATGTATCCCATGGCACATGGCTGACCTTCAGTCATTTCCAGCTGTGAGGTAAGAGGTTTTGTTCTTGAAGCTTGCATGATCTCTTTTAATGATTACAATTCACAAAATTGAAGACCAACCTTTGTGTGTGAAATTGCAACTTTATCCACTGCTCTAGCTGTATAGAAAAGCAAATGCCTAAGGTATCAGAAACCTAATGCAGTGATAGAAAACTGAAGGGACAAGGATCAAATTTAAATCAATTTCTCGGTTTCATATATTTGAGTAGCTTTTCCTTTATTTAGACTACCTTTGAAATAGGATAATTTTCCCAGGCTAGGCAGCATTTTTCAAGTCCAGCTAAAATTAGGAGTAGTAGTTACTGTATATACTTTTATTATGGTTGAATTCATAGGCTCAGTGATGCTATGCAAACACCGAAAAGAGATAATATCCCTTACCTGAAAGGTTTATGACCTAAATAGTGGAAAGTCACTGCACTCACAACCATTGGTTAATTCTTACAGTCAAACTGTTCATTGAACAATAGGGTATGCTGAAATATGTTTTACTGTAGTCTCTGACTTTACAAACACTTGCAGTTCTACAATACATTGATTCCCACTAGTGCTTTCAAATCTTTTTTTTTTTCTTATACTCCTTCCCAAGTTAAGGTTAAAATACAGAATACTGAAAACAGTGTTATGGAAAAAGGTCTATAGGACATTACAGGGAAGAGTCTCAAAATCAATGAATAGAATTGTCTGTAATTTGTCTAGTAGGAGTGGTAGTATTAGACCTTAGAAAACATTTGTTTCACTGTGAAAATGAGCTGTGTAGCATTAGTTGTGGTGGTTTAGAGCAAATGTACAGATAAGCCAAATGGATGTTTTATAGTACAAGTCTGAAGCTGTGGGCTAGCACAAAAGGTAGCTCGTTTTGGTACTCATAACTTACATGTTGGATATTAAAGACCTGGTTGCAATCTCTCCGTAACCAGTTTTATATGCTAATGTAACTCCCTTGACCTCATAGCAGTTACTCCTGGCTTTATATCCCTGTAACTGAAATTAGATGGTGCCTGGGGTTGTGCAGGTGCTAAGGAACATATTTGGAATCTGACAGCAGAAGCACTCATGGCGTGGCCTGTCATATTCCAATGAATCTGCAAATTCTGCTAAATACCTTGTCACAAGGACATGGAAAAGGATGGAAATCAGACTTTGGTCCTATATTTTGACAGCAGCCCTCTTATTTTTTGTTGCGTACTAGCTTAACAGTTTTATCTTTTCTTTAAAGATTAAAAATGGAAAGAGAAATTAAAAGGAAGAATAAAGTCCTCCACCCACACCAACTAGTTATCTCCATCTACAGCACTTGGAAGATGGAAAATCTATAGTAAACCCAAGTAACTTATTACAAAGATGAAATTATAATGAGTTCTAAATGGTTGAAACCAAACTAATGTCTATCAGGCAGCGTGAACTTACTTCTGTGCCCAGCACTAGCTGCTATAACACAGTTCACAGTTTGTATTGCTGCTATTACACTGGTTTCCAAGAAGCCAAAATTAAAAATTAAAAAAAAATCAACCCTCTCAGGTCTGATTTCCATTGCCTTGAATAGTGGCAATTGCTTGAGGGCACAGTGGTGGTCCACAAATGACATAGATATGATCACAGAAAGTGGAATCAATTCACCAATTCACAATCTCCGTGAGAGGAAGTGTGCAGCATTCATTGCCTGGCAAAGCCATCCATGAACTCAGCAAAAGATGGTAGTGTAGCACCAGCTGAAGGCTGAGGTCGAGCAATACATGCATGACATGAAGAATGCCCTCTGATCACAGGACAGCTCCTGGCTCCTCAAGGACAATGACCCTATCTGTTTGCGCTAGAAGGAACATTTCAAACTCCTCCTTAAACAGGAGTCCACCATATCAGAGGAGACCCTCCAAGCTGTCCCATAATTGTCTATGGTGTATTCCCTTGGTGATCCAACAACCATCGGAAAGCTGAAGTGGGCCATCCAACAGATGAAAGCCAACAAAGCCTATGGGCCAGATGGTATACCCGCAGAGGTCTACCATGCTAGCAGCTTCCAGCTCACATCATGTCTCCACCAACATATCCTCCACCTTTGGGACGAAGAGGGCATCCAAGGGATCTCAAGAACGCAACCATCATGACCATCTACAAAAAGGGGGACAAGTCTGACTATGGGATCTACAGGGGGATTTCCTTCCTGTCCATAGCAGGCAAAATCCTGACCTGCATCCTCCTGAACCACCTTCGTCCAAATGCCAAGGAGATCCTTCCAGAAACCTAGTGAGGCTTCCAACCAACTCAGGGCACTGCAGCTCTGACTGCCATTGTCCTAAGTGGAGGATCTGAAACCGATGCCTTCTACATCTGGACTGGGGTCAAACAAGGTTGCATGATTGCCCCAACCCTGTTCACCATCTACCTGACCATCATCATCCACCTCATCCAAGATGACCCACCATCTGGCATCCAGTATCAACTGGATGGGAAGCTTTTCAATCTTGTGTGCTTCCAGGCAAAAATGAAACTCACCACCAAGGATATCCACAACTTTCAGTTTGCAGTTGATTGCTGTGTGATGGCTCACTCTGCACGGGATATACAAGCGACCTTAGATCTTTTCAACACTTCATATAAGAGACTTGGCCTGTCCTTGAACATTGTCAAGACAAAGGTTCTCCACCAACCATCCCCAGGCCAGCTGAACATTCCTTGTGCTATCTATGTAGACAGGGAGGCTCGGGACTATGTGGAGCACTTCCCATTACTCGGCAGCTGTCTCTCTTAATGGGCTTCTATTGATAAAGCAGTCCAGCACTGAGTCACCAGTGTCACCTTCCTCAAAGTGTGACAACGCGTCTTCATAAACAGAGACCTTCAGAGGTCGATGATGGTCCTGGTTTACAAGACTGTCGTGTTAACCGCCCTCCTCTACTGCAGTGAAACATGGACCATCTATCGATGCCACATTAAGACCCTTGGCAGCTTTCACCAGCGGTGCTTGCCTGAGGATGAAATGGTGCATCTGTGTGATGTTTACTTATGTTACAGACTCTTCAGTGTTGATCCAGCCTACAGTAATGAGCTATGGATTCTAAGGGACCACATAATAACTGTGAATTGATACAGTGTACACACGTTTGGCTCTGTTCCCATCAACAACCTGTAGGGCACAGTCATGACAAGAATAAGCATGACTGCTGTATGATAGTGAAGATAACTCATACACTGGGAAAATTCTCTGCCAGACAGTTAGGTGGGGCAAAGGTAAAATCTGGCTGTGAAAAAAAAGGTGCTTCTAGCAAAGCAGAAAATTGGGCCCACTAAATTTTGACATTTATTCCTCCTGCCCAAGACTTGGATTAAATCTAGAGATACTACATGTAATAAGTAGAATACCAGAAGCACAAGGCTTCTGGGAATTCCAGTTCCTTATTATAATTCTGCGGTAGCTACCATTAAGTATTGCATGGCTATTTTGAAGGAGCTGGGATAATAAAAACATTGTAATGATACAGAGTTGAAGTCAGGAAGATATTTGATGCAAATAAATGAAACAACACATGCAACTAGAATACAGATCAGCACTAGAAATGTGCTGCTGCTACAAGGTATTTCCTGAAGGAAAATAAGGGAAATGGAAATTCACCAAGAAAAGGGTAAGATGATTTACTTCCATTTTTTCTCTCCCTTTGTCAGGGAGAACTGTCCTTTTATTAGAGAGGCTAGACATTGTTCTCACTGGAAATCACCTCATTCTTTAGTCAAGTGAAGCGAATGACTGGATACTGACTGTGAGATTTTCCTTCTTCAAGTAGGCTCATTTTTTCCCCCACAAAGCCTGCTCTGTCTCTGCTCACATAGAGAATTTGAAATGTAGATTGTGACCTGACCTTGGATCCTCTTTGGGCAGTGCAATAACCTGGCAGAATAACAGGATAGCCTTCAGTGGTTGGATTGGCATAGGCAATCCTAGGTTGAGCAAGTGCCCAGATTATACTAGAGTGGAGGTGGAGGGAACTGTTTTGTATAGCCTAAATTAGTTCCCTAGACTATTGCTTATGTACCTCCATCTACAGTAATACTTTGACCAGCATAACTACACTGGCTAGGGGTGACTTTCATATTCCTGATTTAAGTAATCCAGTAAGGCTTTTAGTGTAGAGTATACCTTACTAAGCATAGAAGAAAATAATTAATAGATAGATAGATAGATAGTGTCTGTGCATAATGGTTAAGAGATGCCTCGGCGCAGCTTGTGTTGAGCACATTATGAGCACAGGAGCAGGGAGTTACCCCTGTAGCGTGGGAAGGTTCAGTGCAAGATCAGAGCCCGCCAAAACCTTGCAGCTGCACCAGCGAGTGCATGCTTGCTATTGGCTCACATTAAATTATGCATATATGTCGGTCGGTAATTGGCTAGCTGACCGAAGGCTTGGGCGATGCCCACCCAAACTGGAGAAGGAGAGGTAGGTGCATGAGGAAACATCCGCGCGTGTTTCCAAGCCACACGCAAGGCCTGATCAGCTGACAAAGACTCCCCGCCGGATTCATCCGACGCCCTGTACCCTGCGTGAGTGTGAGCTTTTGTGTGCCTGAGTTCCTACTTGAGTTTTGTAACTTCAAGGAACGTGCCTACAGCCTAAGGACTGTAAGTAAAGTTT
>JAGPOW010000261.1:135057738-135077240 GCA_030014935.1 Caiman crocodilus
AAAAGACCAAGACACACCCACTGGGGTCAAATTCTGCCTCCCACTCAAATCCAAAGTTAACTACATGCATGAAAACTTGCCAACCATCCTGTTCATTACATGGGAAAAAAAAGTGAAAGTGATTATGACCATTAATATAATATTTGTTTAGTTGGGAAGAGGCAGTAGTCAGACAATGAAAGAGATATTGTTTTTGAAATAGTGTTCTTGATGGAACTATATTTTTATCCAAAAGGGGAGAAAAATAGTTTACAATCTTGATATTGTCATAAAAGTGGATCAATTTCATGCCATTGTCCAATCACATTATAAGCAACAAAAGAATCAATTCCGTACCCCTCTACTCCTTGCTATTTTGTGCTTATATTTTTCCCCTCATTGGAATAAGATAGAGAATTCATAAGACGCTCTTCAGACATTAGCATTTTGCCACCAGCTTGCCACGCTGATAAATCGGGTAATCGGAGAACGAAACTGACCAATGCTGTGAGGTGATTTTAAAGTTAATGCTTGGTCATTCTTAGATGCTATTGTCAACTGCATTCCAACTTTCGAAATGCAATACCAAATAAGCTGCTCAATACCAAAGATGAGATAGGTTCCAAGTGCTCATTTTTTCTGGGCTAGCTCATGTGACTAAAAAAAGGCTCAAGATATGGCTTCAGCAAAGCTATAGAAGCCCAAGCGTTCCCAGAATTTGTCCTAATAGGAAGGGAAAGATTCCAAACATCTTTTCCCAACATTGTGCTCATGCTAAACCAAATAGCATCTGGCCTTTAAAGAAGAAAAATTAAAAAGTGGAAGCCACTACTTACTTGAAGGGCTCCTTTTATAAGGGACAGTGCTATCAGCTTATGTCTCCTTCCCACTGCCAGCTTCAATGGCCAGATGGTCATGCAAGATCTGTCTTCCAGTGAAGAGTTTCTAATCTTCAAAAACTCAGATGAATACTTGGAAATATGATCCTAGTTTATTCTATATATACAAAAAAACCCAACAGAAGGAAAATGAAAGGAAACCACATGTGATATATATTATTCTAATCCTCTGATAACTTATTCAATCCCATGGTTCCAGATGCCCATACATATGGGGCATTGGGCTGGGAAGCCTGCAAGTTATTAGAACTGCAGGGTTCCAAGAGAAGGGTGGAAAAAATTGGGCCTTGAATGGCCTCTATGCCTATGGTTCTGCTGATGAAGTGTAGAAGTGAGGGATATTACCAGATTGTTCTTTTCCATGCCAGTCCTGATGCCAAAAGGCACAAGAACACGCCAATACATTGCAAAAGTTCAGTGAGTCATAAAGTAGTGGTGATCCAATTTTTGTTATTATTTAAAAGAGGTTTTTGTTTTTAACAAGAAAATGCCATGCTCACAAAACCAGGCATTTGTGCAGAAAACATCTTCCCCCACCTTAAAAAGTAACAAAAAGAATAATCACTTGGAAAGCAAATTTTCTTCACTAATACTAGAAAGCTTTCCCTCATGAGATGCATTTTTTTCAATTTGAGTAACTAAAAGTTGAAATTGTCATATACAAAACCAGCACATTTTCATTTCCTTTCAGTTTTATCCACACAAAGAAAAAACAGCTCTAATTCTCAGGCATAGGTTTGATTTGCTTCTGCTACTCTACACTGCCTCCAGCCACATAATAAATAAATCACACTGCATTCATTGCAAGTGCCAGAACCTCAGGCAGAGCTCAGAGACAGAAGTCTCCAGTTGCACTCCTTGTTAGCTCACCTTGACCCTCTTGTAGTACAGCCTACTGCCAAAAGGACTCCCAGCCAGCCCTGTACTAGGCAACGTGATACAATCTCTATGTTTCTCCTTCAGTTGATCTGCAGCTTTCCAAGGGATTGAAAAGAGAGCAACCTCAGTGCACTCCTGAGTCTTCAGACTGTTATTACAGTATGCTTAAATCTTTTGCAGAACGTGTGGGACGCAGAAAGGAACTGAATATTTCTCCAGCTGCTCTCTGCAGCCCTCTCCCCGCACACTAGTGCCAAGTCCCATCTGGTCCAATACCTGGCTTATGTTTATTTTTATTAAACAGATACAGAACCAACAATATGAGCATATAAATCATGTGTTGCATTTGAGAAATCACAGTAATTAGTTTCTCTTCAGGGGTGAAAGAGGTGGGTAGTAAAGTGGCTCAGTAATGATTCTTTCCCCTTAAATGAGCTGTGCTGGCAGAAGTAAAGTAACTTTTGTTTTAATTCATAACAACCTATGATCTTGCACCACCAAACACCTGCTTTTTGGAACCAGAAACTATGGAATAACCAAGAGAAAAAAAAAACAGAGCCAATCACCAATCCTAAACCACTTGGACACATTCTGAATATTGTAATACTTTCGCAAGCAACAGGCGAAAGTAAGGAATGTGTTTGTTTGAAGACACACTATGCCATCTGGAGCCCACACATATTGTATATCTGACAAAAATGTAGGGAGGCTGACACATGGATGGATGCAGCTCCTTTGCTGCAGTTTGACCAATGTGGATTAAGGACAACTATAAACAATAATTTGAGGAATACTAATGGTCTACAAAGTACCTCCTGGATATATAGGGTTGCCTCTCCTCCCAAATCAAAATGCTTTGATCTTTGTTTTTAAATGAATCCTAATTAAATATTTTGACTACTCAAGTATAAGAAAAACTAACATAAAATAGGCTTATTCGGAAGCTTCACATAATTTCCAGACTTAAATTATTTTTTTTTGAGGAACAGCTTTGTTTAAAACACAGATTTGGGACACCCAAAACCCCTTCAGGAATTTATATCATTTTTGCAAACTTGTTTCACCTATAAACTTAAAACAAAATCAAAATGACCAAAGCATTTTTACTTGACATTCAAGAAAAAGGACATTTGCACTGACATTTTTCATTTTAAAAAATGTTGATGTTTAAAAATGAACAACAAAATAGTTTATAACAGGTTGGATAAAATGTTTCATCTGACCCAAAAGGATTTTTGTTGTTGTTGCTTTTTGGGTTTGGGGAATGCAGGGTGGTGTGTGTGTGTGTGGGGGGGGAAGTTACTTATTTGCTTCTGCTTTTAATTTAATTTTCAGTTATCTGAAATAGATTTTGATCACCAAAGTAAAAGGAGATCTATACTGCTGGCTGAACTAGAGGCTCAGGTTCTGTTAAGACTAAAAGAATTTCCATTTACTGGAGAAGACCACAGGTCCATTTTGCCCAGTATTCTGTGAATTAATTTGCTAAAATCCCTTGAAAAATATCAGGAATAATTAAAGTTGCTCAATTTGGCAGTGCCTGATAGTACAGCAAAAGATACTGAAATGCTTCACTTGATGTAGTCAAATAAAATGCTATTATTCCTTGAAAGGGAGTGAATACCAAAAGGGTGGAAACAGGCATTGACTTTATGGCACTATAAACATTTTTAGGGTGACACAAAGACCAAGCTAATAAATGACCATACCTCTTGTCATGCCACAAATAGAGGCCATGATGCATGTGGCAACCCCTTGCAGGGTAAGTGGGCTAGCCTTGGTCCAAGCTGTCTGCTCCAGCTGAGTAGGGAGCCTTCTTAAGCACTCTCTAACTTCTGGCCTCTGCAGGCACGTGGCTGCACTTTCGGAATCAAAAGTGAATGTCTGTTCACCTGCTTATCGGTTCAATATGTGCAGTTTAGACTAACCTGTGAAGATTTTATCACTTCAGCTCCAGGCTTTTTGACTGTCTCTACTTAACCTCAGAGAATTCCCAGGCAGGATTGGATGCCCTGGGAGCATCTGCCTGGCCTTTCTTACTTAGACAGATGTGTCCCACGTAACAGCAATGTAGCTCAGAAGGGCTACGTCGGTAAAGGACTGTGCCGCTGCACTTTTGTCCTGGGTTTTGACTTGGATTAAATTAAGACCACTTCAAATGAAATATCTATTTACAACCACAAAGACTGATAGAAAGCCAATCACAGTGGCTGAGAAAAGATATAAATAAATCCAAACATATTTTACAATAGTGACTATTAGAAGTCAAATGATATATCTGCCTTGACACCAGCAGGAAAGAAAGTGTATTTTTTGCAAAGTTAATTATATGCACCAGAATCTCGAATTTCTTCAAGTATTCTCACAATTTCCACCTAAATTTTATCATTCACTCCTCTATGGTCACTGAATCCTGAACTTGACATAAAATTGTAAGCACAGAGTTGCAGGGGTTTGGGTTATAGCCGTGTTGGTCTAAGGACGTAGGCAGACAAGGTTCCTTGGGTGAATTTGATATCTTTTGTTAGACCAACCCAAATGGTTGGAGAATAGTTATTAAGCAAGCTTTCGGGTTCAAAAACCCTATGTCAGGCTAAGCAAGCTGCAGCAGTTGGTGTGTGCTCTTCCTGGATGGAATGAAAAGACCAAGAAGAGCACACACCAACTGCTGAAGCTTCCTTAGCCTGACGAAAGGTTTTTGAACCTGAAAGCTTACTTAATAACTATTCTCCAACCATTTGGGTTGGTCTAACAAAAGATATCAAATTCACCCAAGGAACCTGGTCTGCCTAAGCACAGAGTTAGCACTTCTGGGTTTTTAGAAGAGTTGTAGGAATTAGGCTATATACATCATGTAAATTACAGTAACTTTGTAATGCAAGCTCCTTTAAAATATCTGGAGAATTATTAATTCTGTCATGTTCACTACATTTCAACTTCATTATTGATGGTCATCTGTTAGTAAACTGATTCCATTATAATAATATTTCTGGGCACCAAAGATGGCATTGAAAAATCTGTTTAGACATACAAAATGTAGACAGAGTGGAGTGAGATCTGGAATTTCCATCCTCCAGGAAATCAACATTTAAACATTTGTTTTATCACAAATCAGGATGAAAGGTTAACAGGTTCATTTTAAAAAGTAAAAGAAGGTAAACACATTTTGTTTTTTTCAGTAAAAAACATTTTGTTATTTTCAATAACAATGAAACATTTTGCCATTTTTGACATCCAAAAAAAAAAAATCAATATTTCTTTTTAATTTGAATAAGTTCAACATTAAACTGCATTCCATATTGTAGTCTGGCTCAAGCTACACTTCCCAGGACACACTACATGGTTTAGTTGCAATGAAATCCATAAATGCATTATGGGACATAGGCTGAGCTCCCTTCTGCACTACTGGAAAATGGGGTCTCCAAACCACAACTTCAAGGCAATAAGCTGATAGAAAAAGGCACTTTAAGGCTTTATTGACCTGACTCAGAATAAAACATTTTGGGCCAGATAATCAAAACAATACTATGATTCAGGATAAACTGGACCAAAATAAAATAATTCATTTTAATCTTCCTCATGGAAAGATAAACAATACTGACATTTTCCCATAAAAAAATTGTTTTCTGGAAATTATTCAATAGAAAAATCATTCAGGAAAAAGATTACAACTAGTTCTAAAGTCTCATAATCCTCCTATTAATCAATATTTCACTTATATATAAGGAAACTTCAGGAGTTAAAATATTGCTTCTGCTTCATTGGAAATTCACCCATGGTCTGAAATTTTATTGGAAAGGTTTCTATTAACATGCTACAGCAAGTGTAGCAAAGGCTTAAAGTAAGAGGATGTGGCACAGATGAGCTAAGTAAATGTGCAGAGCAATTTGGGAAAAAGACATATACTTCTAAAGACTAGGAAAACAATTTATGCTGACCATCCGCTGTCACGGCATGAAAGAAGTATTCAGGAAAGCTTTCTAGAATACAACTTGAAAGAGCTGGGAAAATCTTATTATTTCAGATGGGAGGGAAGGGGCAGCCAATGAGTTAGCTATAGGTAGGATCACGAGAGTAACACCATCACATACTACTAAAGGGTGTTAGATATAGATGTGTTTGGGTTCTAATACTCAAAATAATTCAATTTTGAAATGGATCATATTTTTTTGAGGTCCAGTGTTCTTCCTGCTGAAGTCCAGAGTGCTGATGCTTGTTTTTTTCTCTTTTACACTCCCAAGAACATGTACCCAGGAACAGTGCGATTTCTACATAAGACATAGATTTCTACATAGTGTCAGTGGCCATGAACCATGATGCTTGCTGCTGAGCAGTAACTCATTGCTAGCAGGGTCAGAAATGACTTGTATGGTGCTGGGACTGCACAGTACCAATGGTTACTGTGCAGTCATTTAGTACTTGCTAGAACTAAAGTACTTGCTAAAGTAACTGTTAAACCTCAACCCCACGTGAGGCCCAAGGACTAGGAAATCCAACGAATCAATTGCCCATGGGATCCTGATACTTATTAGCCAGTGCAGAGCAGGGGGCAAACACAAGCACATACTGTGTTCAACAGCTTTAGTGAAGTGGGGGCAACTTTGAGCAGGACCCCACCAAACTGAGGAGCGGCCCAGAACATGTGTGCATTTATACATTTATACTTCCAGTCCATGCTCATTAGCATTAAACCATGCCCAGTTTCCCACTCTTATGCCCAGCTCCACCCCTGCGTTTACATGCAATTGGTTATGCATTACCCCATCAACATGAAACTTCCCACTCTGTGCCTGCATGAGGTCGTCACCCCTACTTCACCCCACTACCTTTAGTCACTTGCAGTTAATCATCTTAAAAGCCTAGTTTATATTTTCCCTCTTAATATACCATTGGTTTTCTCCCCTATCTGGTTTAAGTTCCTCTATTCCACAACTAAATAAATAGTCAAATGATTAAACAAAGATTAACTATTCAAAGCCCCTAAGTAACCAAACATGTAAAACAAACATTACATTTCTGCTAACTTTAGCATCTTAAGTCTTATGCCTGGTTAAATCTCCAGCTAGGTCATAGGCAATGTATGTATCAGCTGCAAGACCAAGACCTTTCAGTGTTCAGGCTCAGCACAAAATCAGCAAGGGAAAAGAGTGGGAGAAAGAACAGATTGCAAACAGCAGGAGAAAAGGAGCGGGATAAAAAGGGCAGGAAAATGCAAGCATAAGTAAACAGTGTGTCAGCTGCAAGAACAGTGCAAGGGCTTACCATAATCAGCAGGAGAAAAGGGCTGGAAAATGCAAAAGACACAGGGCAGGAAAATGCAAAGGTTTACCATCCTAACAGTAACAACTGCTCAGTTGACCGCACTTGCAAACACACCTTCTAAATATCAGGTAGTAACCTCTTCAGGGATGTGGGCTTGGCCAGGAGGAAGCTAATTGTTGTTCCATTTCTTTCTCCTTTAGCTGTGGAGAAGGGAAAAAGACTGAGATATAGGAGTCTCTCTAGGACCATCTGCTGTTTCAGCAAGCAGGAATCTGCAGGCCAGAGTTCATTCTGCCCTAATACCTGAGCATTAAATCAGTAAAATTAACATTGAAAAACAAAATCTTCTGTGTATCAGGATACTCCTCTAAGATCCTTTCCGGTGGAAGATATTCTCAGTCACCTTTCTCAGAAGCGTCCGAAATAACACCTTGAAGGCACTGTTCTGAAACCTTAGGGTCAGTGCCTATAAAGTTTAGAAACTTATAATATTCAGAACTCATATATGTATCCAGTATTTGGGAGTGTTATAGTAATCATACAAAACACCACAAGCTGAAAAACTTATCTGAAGAATGCTGCCAATGTTCCCAGTTTACAAGATTGCAAAAAACACCATATAATGCAAAAATTATAAAAAGTGAATAATCTATTCAATGCATTTGAATTTGTCTAGATGTGGCAACTCTGATCAGTAAAATGACTGAATCTTTTTAACGGAGGCTCATACCTGAAAAAGAACTCCCTTTCCCCCAAATGTTATATCCCTTACTAATAAAACATTTCCATGGGGTCTAGCTAAATACAAGGGGGGGGTTGTTTGTTTGTCTGGGGGTTTTTTTTGTTTTTTGTTTGTTTGGTTTTTTTTGGGGGGGGGGGTTGCAGTCCACATGCCCCAAAATCAAACAGGTGCAGTTTTTGGGAAGGTAAAAGATGAAAATTATTTTTCCAGATTCTTGATTAAATACAGGCCTCCACATGAACATTTAACTTTCTCATAGCCACTGTTGAATTGGCAGCAGATTTTGACTATCCAGCTATATGAGGACTAAAGTTTAGCTGCAAGGAGAAACTCTGTACTATATTTTGCCTATCCTCCATGATTCTTATAGTAAAGACACCTTAGCAATTTAAAATATTCTTGTACGGATTGTTTTCTTTTACCAAATTATGCATGGTCCCAAAAACAGTTGGACTAATACTGCAAAGCTTAAAAGCCTTCCAACTGCTCCTTTATTTGTCTTATTAATGCTGTGGTTCTCAGAATTTTCATAGAGCAACCTACATTTTAGTAGGAGAATTTGATTGACCACCTGCTCTCCCATTCACAGTGGATGCATCTACACATGAACTTTACTGCAGAGCTGACAAATTAGCTCCACGGTAAAGTGTCACCATCTATAAGTGCGCCCATATTAGGGCAAAGTAAATTAATTAACTCCACCATAAGATAGTACTGTCTGGGACAAGTGCTATCCTAGGGTGGAGTAATTAACATGCCAGAACTTGTGTAGGCAGTGGCCGGTGCTGTCTGGGGCATGATGATGCTACAGTTGTGCATGTGCACCTGGGAGCAGGCACTGTGGGAGGGACCTTAAGCAGCGCAACCCCAGTCTCTCCACCGCTCCTAGCACAGAGCTGGTGACTGGGCTCTGGAGCCTGGCGCAGCTGTTTGTAGCCAGCCTGGACTTTGGGCAGCTGCAGTTAGCAGCAGGTAGGCTGCAAACAGCTGTGCTGGGCTCCACAGCTCCAGCATCAGCTTCACGTTGGCAGCATCTGTAAACGCACCTCAGGGCAGACAGCAGGGCAGTGCAGTGCACCCCAAGGTGCCCATGAAGTCACTGCCAGCACGGAGCTGATGCTGGAGCTATGGAGTCCAGTGCAGCTGTTTGCAGCCTGCCTGCTGCTTGCTGCAGCTGCTGAGAGCCCAGACGTGCTACAAAGAGCTGCTCTGGAATCCAGAGCCCAGTCACCAGCTCTGTGCCAGGAGCAGGGGAGACTAGAGTTGCACTGCCTCTGGCCTCTCCTCCATTGCCTGCTCCAAGGTGTGCATGAATGTGGTGGAACAGAACTGATGCTGGGGCTCTGGAGCCCAGCACAGCTGTTTGCAGCCTCCTAGCTTACAACTGGCCCTGGCCCTGGGTAGCTGCTGCCAGCCAGGAACCCAGGCTGCTCCCAGCAGGCAGATGGAACACTGGAAGTCCTGCTGGGAGCAGCTTGGGCTCCAGCAACTACCCAGAGCTGGGGTAGTTGCTGACAACCACAGAGCCCTGGCTGGGGGACGGGAACAACAGGGTTGGGGGGCAAGGCATCCTGCCATGTACCCCCTGCTTTCATTTTGTTTTTCTGGCATGCTGGCACTTTGGCAACTTCCAAAGTAGGCACTGTGGTGTTTTTCAGCACTCTGGCCAAAAAACGTTGCCTACCTACCCTTGATGTAGATGCACGCAGTCATAATCACATAACCTTTAAAACAGCAATAGCTTTGAGAGAAAAGTTGTATCATGAAAAATATTCATCATATACTCAGCTGTGTCTTACTGATATGTAGCAGATGGAATTAATATGACAACATTGTGTGAACAACAGCTTGTGACTTGGAGATGAGAGAGAGAGAGAAATAAAGTAAAAGTTGATTTCCAAATCAGCCCCTTAAGCAAAGGTCAGTAGCAATGGCAAAGCAATTATTTTGAAGCATAGTATCCTAAAGCAAGAGGTGAAAGAAGAGGACTCCCAAGGAACATTAGGATATCCCAAACCTACTGCTACCCAGGGCTCCAGAGGTTCTTTCTAGGGAGACAGCAACCATGAGAGGGAGCAGAAAATATGGATTAGGATTGACAGAAGAGAGGGGTAAATGATATAGTTTGCAGTGGAAAGATTTGACATAAAGTAACTAAAACCAGTTTCTGGGGCTGAGGAAATGAAAACTTGTTTATGATTCCACTGTGGGACACTATTAGAATCAACCTTGAAGAAGCAAATGGAAGCAATAACAGTGAGGTATTTCATCAGTGCTGCACTGAAGAAGCAGTGTTTCTTAACTATTGAGCTTCAAATAAGTTTTTGAAAAGTTATTTGGCAAAAAGTCAAACAGCAGAATTTTAGCCAACACTTCATTTGCCAGTTATCAAAGAAATCAAAAAAAGTAATGGAAAAGTTATCTGTGAGCAAAAGATTCCCGAAAAATAATATTATTCACAAACAATCTTGTGAAAAATACAGCTATTTTTCTTGTTCCTTAAAGATTTAAAATCAGAACACCTTTGTCAAATCCCTGTAGCAGACTGTACATGATTTCTGAGGTAATATAACACTTACAGGCAAATGATATCTGGCCAGTGTTCTGAAATAACTACTAAGCCACAATTGCTCCAAAGTTTTGCATAAATTGAATGTGGGTTACTGAACCAGACTTGACTCAAGCCACTTACATGTTCTAACCCTGTACCATATACATAATCAGATCCTATCAGAGATTCCAATTTCATTACATTTGGGCTTGTTCAATAATTGACTAGACCCCCTCTGTGTTATGAAAGTACTACAGAAAATGAATCAGCTGAAGATACTCTTTATGCTCAATGAGAACCAAATAAAGCACATCTTCCCCAAGCTAATGCTATTAAACTCTGAAGAGAGAAGAATCCAATTATGTGAAGAACATCCTGTAGTCACTTTGCCCCTTCCTATTTCTCTTGAAACTGAAAGGAAATTAATACCAATGACCCATTTAGCCTCTTACCAACCAACTCTATGGGTTTCTCCATTCCCAATGATAAGCCACTCTATCACAGGTATATGACAATTTTAGGACTTCTGTATGAGTTAGCTAGTTTCCAGTAAGCTAGGATCTGAATTTACAGCATACTGCCTAACGTGTGCTAACTCTATGTGTAGACACTTTTAATGAACCTAAAATGAAAGGTAGTTTACGCCATTGTCAAAGTGGAATAAGCTGCTTCACACAAAGGTATTCTTACAGCACACTAAGTTATGTTTGTACTGCAGACTGCATTGTAGTGTCAACTTGAAATGTATTAGTTGAGTAACTGGAAAAAGTCTTGCCTAAGTAGCATACAGTAGTGTCAATTAATATATGATACAGAGAAGCAGGGTAAATTGGGCAATGCTGCTGCAGCTATTCTGCGTCTGGTAACCCACACCAATCTTAAAAGCTGGCTCAAGTATCATTACACTAAAACACAACTGGCAGTGTACAGTCTTCTTTGCTTTCCTGGCACACTCAAGGCTGCTATTGAGAAGCAGTGGGTTCACTTACCTACACCTGCTCTATGCACACTAAACCCAGAAATATGACAGAGCCACTTTGGGGCATCCCCCACCATTCCTTTCAACCATTCCAGAGACAAAGGTATAAAGAGTGGTATCAAGGGGTGTCCTTGCAATGGCTTCACAGCTATGTTTCTAGGTTAGGCATGTTGACAGGGAGCAGGTAGGTAAGGCCATGCTTCTTGGTTGCAACCCCAAGAATGCTGAAGAAGTGGTATAGACAAATACTAAGAGCGTACTATATACTTCTCCATGTAGGCAAGACCTAACTAGGAAAAATGGTATTGTCCCTGTCTTCCTTCTAGTCACACTAGACAGTGACATTTTTCTTCTGGTAATTCCCCCTGAGATTTCATTTGGATGCCACATTATATTCACCTTCTAAATTTTTGTGGCAGTGTTCCACTAAGTGGAGAGTATGGCTATGATGCAGAAGGTACATCTACATGTGAACCAGAGAAAACTTCTCCAAGGCACAGCATCTATACATGTGCCCAGGACAGCAGCAATTTAATCTGGGGTCTAGCTGGCTGGGCTGATTGGGTACAATTTACACATGTAGATGGTGACTTCATGCATATTTCAGTACAGTAAATTACCCTTTTGTAATATAGTAATGTGCCGGACAGTACCATCTTACAGTGGAGTTAATTAGTTTACCTTGCTCCAACATCAATGCATGTATTTCAGTGATGCTTTACTGCACAGTTAATTAGTCTACTTCACAGTAAAGTGCACATGTAGATATGCCCCGAAGGTGCATCCCACCAAGTGCACCATGTGGTTTGCAGTGCCTCAAACCCACTTGAGGCACCGCAAACCACACATGGCACACGTGCACCCATTCGCCACACTCCCAATTTGTAACACAGTTGGGGGGGGTTTAACGCCAGGATATCAAATGTCAAAAAAATCTGTTGCTAAAAAAGGTGGTACAGTGCATGCAGCAGATGCGTGCACCACCAGAAATGGAGCCTGGCTGACCACAGCCATGTTCTGGCTGCCAGCCAGACTCTAAGAAACTGGCTTGGTGATGCTAATGCTCTGGGAGGCCCCCAAAACTCCAGGTGCTGGCCCCAGTCTTGCCTACCCCACCTAGGTCAATTTGCCATGCTCCAGAGAACATGTATAGGGGTGTGGTTGGGGACAAATCACAACATCTCATTGGGACATACCCAGAGACACCTAGATAAATTGTAGGCTTGGACCAGAAAAAACATTTCATGATTTTTTTTAAGGATAAAAGCAAAGTCCTGCACTTAAGACAGAGGAATCCTAAGCACAAGTACAGACCAGGGACTGACAGGATAAGCAGCGTTTCTGCAGAAAAAGGACCTGAGAGTTACAGAAGATAATAAGATGAATATGAGCCAACAGCATACCCTTAATGTGAAGAAGGCTAATAACATGCTGGGCTGCATTAGTAGGCGCACAACCAGCAGATCAAAGGAAGTGATTCTGTGCCTCCATTTGACATTGGTGAGGTCACATCTGGAGTACTTTGTTCAGTTTTAGACGTCCCACTACAACAAGAACGTGGACAATGTAGGAGGTCCCAGCATCCAAGGGTGTCCATGGTGCCCCTGGTCATCCCCGGACTCCTGCAATACACTCTCACTCCTCAGGATACCCTCCCTTTTTATTCCCCTGCTATGCCTTACTATGGAATTACTTTTAATGTGAAAGGGAGCTTGCCTTAAGGGTCCTTGAGTAAGCACACAGTCTAACTTCACCTTGTCCCTGAGACTCAGCTGTGGTCCTTCTAGCCTTATTAGTGCCTCAGGGCACCAGTCACCTTACAGACTATTTGTGGCCTCTGTCCACCCCTACAGCCACACCCATGTTTTGGGACATTACACTGCCCACAGTTTGGTCTTACTGTAGAGGCCTCAGCTGTCTTGGCTTTATCCCCTTCCCCCCAGCACTTTATCTAGCCGCAGGCTTACAGTCCTGGCTCACTGCTTCGGGTCTGGCTCTCTTGGCTTCAGCCCTCTTTGTCTCTGGGCCCTTCAGCCCTGTCTTGTGTCTTGTCCTAGCCTCCTGGGAACTCTGGCCCACACAAGTTTGGTCACAGTCAGCCTTATCCCCCTTGGCATCCTTGACTGAGGCAAGGTGGCTTACAATTCCACCAAGCCCCAACCCTGACTTATCTAAAAGGTGGTTACAACGAGGATGGAGCCAAACTGTTCCCAGTGATGGCAGGTAACAAAACAAGGCACAGGGGGCTCAACTTGCAGCAGGGAAAGTTTAGGTTAGAATAGTGGGAAAAAACTTTCTTATGAGGAGGGTAGTAAAGCATTGGAACAAGCTACCCAGAGAAGTCATGGAATCTTCATCCCTGAGGTTTTTAAAACCTGGGTAGACAAGGCCTTGGCTGGGATGATCCTGCTTTGAGCAGGGGGTTGAATTAGATGTCCATGTTAGGTCCTTTCCAACCTTATTCTCTATGTTTCTATGATTTTCAACATATGGTACATATAAGAAAACTACATTAAAAGTACATTATTTAGGTTGCAAAATCAAAATACTTGATAATAAGAAAAAGTGCTTGCTGCTCTATTTATAGCCCCGTTCTTCCTTTTAAACAATATCTTGGACTCAATCATGTAGCACCACATTAATAAAGTGGCCCATTATCCTCTCTACAGAAACAGTACACATTCTCAGATTTTGCGCCGCGTTCTTAGCTCCTCCTCTTTCTCCTACTCTGCGTCTTTTCCACATACTCTTCAGACCTTCTCCCTACAAGGCCAAATCAAACATCTTCCCATATATCCTCTCTATAGTGCTTTAGCACATCTAGGTACTATATCACAGAAGAGACTCTGGCTGCCCCCCAGTTCTTTGGTGGTTTAAAATTGACCTACCAAATTACTACTTCAAGTGCAGTAGGGGAAAATTTCTACATACTTCATCAAGGATTTTTACATTGGAGCCAAGGTGTTCTTGACCACATTATTCTTGACAAAAGTAGATGGTTAAGTACAAAACTTACCTTTTAATAATTTATTATTCATTGCTTGCTTTCTCCTCCTTTTGTATGCAACTGCATTTATACTACTCCCATAGTACTGTTGACTGGATATTTTCCCAGGCTCATTAGTAGAGATCAAACAACAGGGATGCTTTACTAAATGACAGTAATTTATTATAAAACCCCTACAGAGAGAAATGTAGAATGATCTCCTGATCAAAATAGAAATTTAATTTATCTTCTAGGGAATCACTTTATAATAGATTATTGCAAGAATATTGCAAGTTATTGATTGAAAGGAGGAGAGGATGAATAGGTGTATTATACCCTCAACATGCGTTTGCATATATATAATACCAATAAGAGCAGTTTAGTTTCTGGTGAAAGTAGCAATTATTGCATATAATCATGCAAAGTAGAATTTCTTTGCATTCTTCATCAATGACATTTAGTGAATGGAATGGGAAAAAAAAAAGAAATTTAGCATATGTAAATCTTGGCTAGTATCATAGATGGATCTTTTATCTGATATACCAGAGTTTTGATTAGAGAAGTTATCATACTTCTAAATGCAAATAGATTACCTGGCCATATGTACAATTCAAGCTATAAAAACAGTAAGAACAATTTGACCTGAAAAAAGTCAGTTTGCTTTCCTAAATACTATACATTAAACAGTTCACATGAAACGGTTTCTATAGAATTGAAATGGTTTGCAATTGCACTAGAAATATAAGATTAGACGTAATCAAGTCATTAGGTTCATGCATATTGCAAAAAAGAATAGCTCCCTTTGCTGCAGAAGTTAATATGTAGGATTCTATAGTGTGTGTTATGTAAGAGGTCAGACTAGATGTACATTAATGGCCTCTTCTGGTCTCTCCCTGTCAAAGATCTAGTTCTACAATCCTAACCCCTGCTCATTAACACTGCCACATGTAGTTTCACTGAATGATCATGCATTCAACTCAGGAATTTAAGAAAGAATAGCTTAATGCAAGTAATATTTCTTAAAGCTAGTAATAAAATTGGCTGCGTTACTGTCTGTCAAAGTAAATGTGTAACATGATTTGGCAAAGCCCGCAGCCCTAATAAAGAGGCATTGTCCAACACAACCAAGACTTAAGGAAAAACAAACAAACAAAAAACTAGCCTTCATTTCAATGAAATGACAACTGGCAAATAACATCCAGATTGATATATCAGTGCATTGGACTCTACTTCCAATTGAGCATCAAGCCACAGTCTAGGGCTATGATATGCAAGTGGAATCCAAAAATCAAACCAGCTCAGGAAGCTAGGAGACCAATCTAGAAATGAAATCCAGGGATGAGCCAAGACAAAGAGCAGGGAGATCAAACAAAGAACAAAGTCCAGGGACAAGCCAAGGTCAAGAACATATAGACAGTGGAGTCAACAGACAGGCCAAGTCAGGAAGGTGGGAGATCAAACAGATGGCAAAACTAAGGAGCCAGCCAAAAGGAGCACCAAAGCAGTCTTGCAGTCTCTGGCAGTCTCTGGCTTTACACCAGCTTGATGGGCCTAGGGGGCTTACCGCAGGGTGTCAGTCTGACATGAGTAGCTATGCTGTCAGGTCAAGGCCCTAGGTTTGAATCTGTGGACTACATGATTATCTTACCTGTATTGCATTGATGTTCCAGAGTTCTCATGTCACTCTATTAAGTTCAATTGGGCAAAATAACTGGGATGAATTTGTTCCATTAACTCTATAGTTTGTATGATGCAGGAGGTCAGACTTGATGTGCATTAATGGTCTTGTCTGGTCTTGGAAATAAGTGATTCATATTTGATGCATCCCCTTATGTGGTCAACATCAAACTCTTTACATTATTTTTAGTGGTCTTCATTTTTTATTGCATTTCAAAGCATTTAAAGTTACACTAGATCAACTTTTTTGCTTAAAATTATACAGTCTTTTGAAAAAAGCACTAAATAAAAAGTTCCAAGGATAATCTCTTAAAATTCATTGCTAAACTTGAAGACAGAGTCAGAAATCTAAATCTTTACTTCAGAAGTACAGGGTATATTTTCAATGAGTTTCTCAGGCATTTACCTACATGACTCATGGGAATATATAATAGCTCAGTAACTCCAAAGTAACACTCTGAAACCATTTTGCAAATATAGGTATAATAATCAAAACCATTTCTTTTTGCACAAATCAATTTAAGTAACTGTGACAGATGTAGGACCCTGGAAGCATGTAATCTTCAAAGAGTGCTATATAAAGATGTGAAAAACACCACCGGCACATGGAATACTCAAAATGACTTACATCAGTGCCATAAGTGTTATTTATCAGTTGGTTCTTAGTTTACTGTAGGTAAATAATATAATCCATAGACAGGTGTTCTGAGCATATCTAATATATTCTGATTGAAGAAGACAGGAAATTGGGGAAGGGTTTAGATACACAGCTTTCATCTGGGAGAGGGAGATACAGAGTATATCTGCACTGCATCCCCAGCATTTCTGGGGAAGGCTGATTTCAAGCATGCCTGCCTACTAAGGGTATGTGAAGTGGGCCCTATTCAATCTGGATTCAGATTCGCCCCGAATTGGGGACAGCGATTCAATTTGTTGATTTGGATCACTGTCCCTGCTTCGATTCAGATTAATCTGAATCTGACGATTCAATGCTGATTCAGGAAACCAGAAATCTGGACATAGACATAGCTTTAAATATTTTTTCTACATACCTCAAGATAGCAGCACGGCTCATGACTGCTGCAATGCTGGGCTAGATGGAGCATCCCACAGGAGTGCGGGGGGCACTCCATGCATCCACTATTGCAGCATTCACATGCAGAAAAAACATTTCAACCTGTATCTATGTCCAAATCTCTGAATCTTTCAGAATCTCTCTGAATCAATTCGGAGGTTCTGATTTCATTCGGAGAGATTAAAGCGTCCTCCGATTCAATGTGGATTAAAAGATCTGGACACTTATTCAGGCTGAATCTCTGCCAAATCGAATCAGGGACTGAAGCTTCACACAGCCCTGCTGCCTACACGCTCCACTCATTCCCATCAAACCCAAAAATGTGGTAGTGACGTTCTCCTGCATTCCAATAGTTGCTTTTAACACTTCCGTCTCTCATATACATATCTGGGATGGGCACGTACAACAGAGAGCAGATGGGCTGAATGTGCTTGAGCCCATCCATCCTTGGCCACCAGGGATACAGCATAGCCATGCAGAGACATGCATTTCATTATACATTCCCTATAATACTATGGTCCACTTTATGAAGGTCACTGGTTCAGTCTGTTTCTATACCTGAGATAACTCATCTGACATCTGTGAAGTACCTCTATGGAGGATCACAGTGAATTACAAGGAGAACTGTAGTCTTAAAAACCTGGACTTAAGGGGCATAGAACATGAGTCCTTACACTATGAAGAAAATATGAAAACTCCAGACCTGGGCAGTGTTTCCTGACAGATGCCACAACGCTCAAAGATATAGTTAACTTCTCAAAATGACATATAAACAGAAAACAACTTTGGAGGACAGAAACTAAGTATGAAGTTCTGCGGCTACTCTGCCCTGGTCTTCGATAGAAAATAGGCATATTTTTAAGCCATATTTAAATCCTAATATATATATAAATCAATGTCCCAAAAGAACCCGTGACTTTTCAAGATCCCATTCAGTCCTAGTTTCTATGTGTTCTGTGTAATAGCTTGTATGAATAAATACCTTTTATCCCAACATAGACTGAGGTATTTTAGAAATCACATGGACCTACACACTGCCTTGGAGTAAGGTAAATGTTTTTTGCACTTCCAGAATACCAGTCATATTCCAACGATAAAGCATTCTTCAAAGGTGGCTAATGTTTCCAGCCTTGGTCATTTTCAAGAAGGCTAGACCAAGCTGCAAAAGTGCTGCTTAGCAGAAACAGGCTTTGGGGCCTTCTAAGTGCCTGTGGTGTGAACCTTGCAGATGTGACAACTAACTTGGTCAGGAAGTAAAGGAAGCCATCAAACAAAATTGAACAAGGCACAAGGTCTGAAAGGAGATGAGGGAAGGCTATACACTAAATAACCCATATCATAGATTTATCCTAAAATATTTGTAGTAGTGATTGATGTAACTAAATGTATTAGGTATGTAGGAGAAATTATTCGCTTAAGCTCCCAACCTGGAAAGGGAACACCTGCGAATACTCCTTACCCCAACAGGGCTCGTTTCCCAGCTGAGACTCAAATAAGCAGAAGACGAGGATGTGCTGTGCCACAGCTAATACCCCCAGGGTAGACCCTTATACTTTGGATCCTGATTTGCTCCATTTATTATAAGCATCCATACCCTCATGGGTGATCATGCCAACAAGGCACACAGCTGCATAGAGGGCAGTACCTGAGATCTTCCTCTCCCTGTCCAACTGCTGCTGAGGTTGGCATCCCTCAGTCTGAGGCCTACTCCCCTCTCCGCCCAGTGCACCCCAAGGCTCAGCACTAGAAGATTCCCCAAGATATATCATGTGGAAGAGCCCCCACTCATTTCATTGGGAGTCATCTATGTCCTGTTGCAAGCCTTGGATCCAGGGATCTGTAGAACCGGTGCTTGCAGCCCGGTTATTTCCCTGAGTCCCCCCCTTTTTTTCCTCTGTAAGGGGAGGGGGTCCCCTAGGGCGGTTTGGGTACTCTCCCTTCTAATGCCCTAATTGTGTGCAATAATTACGCATATCATCGGGAGCCAGTTTCCTTGGGGTATTAGCCTCCCTATAACTTCCTCTGCCTCTTCCTCTTTTCTTTGACTGGAACTGAGAGCTGAGAGCAGCAGCCAAAAATTTAGCTTCTTATTAGTTCATTTTTAATTTTTTTCAGCTTTTTTGAACTTCCGGTCTCCAATCAAAGGCGTGATTAGCTAAGTCTACTAATTGTTGTATAGTTTTTGTGTTCCAATCAGGGTTATATTTGACTATGTATTTTTTTTAATATCCATTACACAACCCCCTACAAAAGTGGATGTTAAAATGGTTTGATTTTGTGGAGCCTGTATGTTAAAACTTCCTCCATGGATTGCAATGGCTTTCAGCAGCCTGCTGTAGAAATTTTGCGGATGCTCGTTCAGACCTTGTACTATAGAAGTTACCTTGGTTTAGTCAGTAGTTTTGCATCCTGCCCTGTTTATTCTTTCTAACAAGGTTTGTCTAGCTAATTGTAATCTTTCTCTTTCATGATT
>JAGPOW010000261.1:135077340-135095740 GCA_030014935.1 Caiman crocodilus
AGTTACCTTGGTTTAGTCAGTAGTTTTGCATCCTGCCCTGTTTATTCTTTCTAACAAGGTTTGTCTAGCTAATTGTAATCTTTCTCTTTCATGATTATCCCCATTTATTTCCCAATTTGAGGAACCCCTTCAGGTACCTTAACTTATCAACAATGAGGGATCCCAACACTGGCCTCTGGAGGTCAGGGTTCTCATAAGTATAGCCAGGCCAGACACTAGTGCATAAGGCTATAGCGCAATTCTTAACCATGACTGGTCATGTCCAGATAACTTATTCCAGTACTTAACAATTCTCCAAGAGGACTCCTACCAGGAATTGACCATTTCTGTCCCATCGTCACTCTTGGCAGACGTCCCTTTTCCCAGATAATCTGATACATTATAAATATTCCCAAGGACCCTGCTTTCTTGGCTACCCTAGACTTAACCAATCTGGAAAGGCAGGTTCTAGGATGCCTCAAACAGGTTGGAGGACTTATCCAGTTAGAAGGTCAGAGACAGAGACAGTTCCTTAGTGTGCGAATGGAAACATAAAATATGCCACACAGATTTATTGGCTCAAAAGAGTCAAATGGGCAATTAACTAAAATTGCCTGTGTGCCCAGGTTTGAGGAACCAGAGAGCAGACTGGCCTATAACACATTAGATAAGACATACACAACATATAAAAGATCACACCATGCCAATAAAATTGAAGGAGTCACCTTGTCGTCCCTCTGCGTCTGCAGCCTCAACCCAAGACTCCCATGGTGACCTCACCTCTGTTATGGCTGGCCGGAGGTTGGGTTCAGGCAGCAGCAGCGACGTGACAAGTTGGGTGCTCCTGCCTGCCTCGACAAATTTGTAGGAGAAATTATCCACTTAAGCTCCCAGCCTGGAAAGGGGAAACCTGTGCATACTCCTTACCCCAACAGGGCTTGTTTCCCAGCTGAGACTCAAATAAGCAGGAGACGGGGGTGTGGTCTTTCCAGTTTATTCGGCTGAAGGTCCCCCCACCTCAGAAAAGCAGAGGGGCCCCGGTTGTACTCTTACACACATATTTATATTCTCTGGTTACATGATATTTTCGCATGAGCAAAGCTTTAGCAGAAAATGACTAGTACTGCGTAACTCTTCTTTTACCTGCAGTGTAAGCTCCAATCAAAATAAAGTTTTAAAAAGTTTTACCAAATAAGGCACAGGTCTGTCATTAAGCTTGTCTATATGCTTAGTTACCATGGGGGAAGTTGTGGGCCCCTGAAGGTACAGGCTGCACTTCCCGTATTGCTAAAGGAAACCCCTTTCTCTGCACACCATTTCTAACAGGCTTTATTTTGCTATAATAGTTATATTTTATTAAGATACTCAGATAATTTGTAAAAACAAAAGCAGCCTTGTTAGACAAGACCATAAACTAAGGTAAAAAAACTAAATAAAACAAAAACAGGCCAGTGTTGAGCGGCACTCCACAATAGGGAAGGAGGAACAAGAGGAGAGGAGATAAGAAACCCTCCCTCTTACTTTCCCAAAGATGTCAATCCTAATGAATTGACACCTAAGTCCACAAGAGAACTGATTTAGTCCAGTTCCATAATTTTCAACAAAAAAACTTAAATAAAACCAATCAGATAATTTATCAGAATATTAGAACCAGCTATCTATAAATATGTAAAGGGAAATTTGGAGAACTCAGCAAATTGAAAAAACCCTGCTGCCAATATGCATGCTAGACTTCTCCCACCTCTTGGGTCTCTTGCCTTTAAAAACAAGAAGAAACATAAAGGTGCACATGAGCTAAAACTTGGAGGCTGAAGTACACTTGTTAAAGAAGGTTGAACACCCCTGCCCTAACCCAACCTAGCTCTCACCTCCCGAGTGTTCTAACATTAGGGTGTCATATAAAAGGATGGCTCCTCCTACCCTCTCCTCTATGCTTTAAAAGAAAAGACTGAGCGAGTCTTTCAAGTCAAAAGGGGCAGTCCCAAAAGAACATTGAAAGCTGTAAATCCTGATCAGATACAGGTACCCAACTCAAAGAGAGGGACATAGCTTAAAGACACACACTTCTCTTCAACATTATATATTGGTTTATCACATAGGTTGCCCCATCTTAGTCATCTAACATTCCCCATAGTTCATATAAGAGCTTAACTCAAGGCCCTTGATTTCAGCCCAAGAGCCAGGTACCTACAGGTTAGATGTTGCAGCGTGTAATACTTCAATGATTAAATCCCTTTGTGGATCTTACATAAATGAAAATCCCACTTCAAAATGGTGAGTCTATAGAAAACAGGAAAAGAGAAAAAACAATACGTTTCCCAACTCCCATTCTCTATTAATTCTTGTCAATGACTAAAAAGAAAGTGACATGCTTCTTGAATTGCTCCAAAATACCTTTGAATTATACAAGAAAGCTAAGACCTAAACTTTTTAGGTGCCTTTTTAAGTATTAAAATTTATAATAGTTACTCATGAGCATAGAAATCCTATCAACTTGTCAACATTTAATTATGTTTAATTATTTATGATGTTTAATATATAGATTAATATATAAATTAAGTATTAATAATTAATATATAAATATAGTATATATAAATATATATAAATAATATAATTAATTATATAATAGATATATTATACATATAAATTATATATATTATACTGATATTATTATATAGATTATACATATTATATATTATATATATAAAGTATATATTATATAAATAATATATTATAAATAATATAAATATATTATGTATTATATATAAATATCAATATATAAATTAAATATATAAATTAAAATATAAATTATTTATTATGTTTGATTATATTATTAATTATTTAATTAATTCTTTAGGAATTGCTTAGTGAATCAGCATGTGGATAAATGCAAAATAACCAATAAGGGAATGAACATTCCTCTAGATCAAAACAAATGAAACATCTACTAATACTGACAGCATGAAACACACTGATTACAAGAAAAAACACTGATCACAAAAAAACCCCCAATCCAAACACCTGAACTTTGTGAAAAGAGAGTACATAAGATTTGTTTCTCAATCTACAACTACTGCCATAGTATAGGTAAAGTCAGCTAAGCATAAAGTAATTGAAAGACACCTTGAAATCATGTTGGACTTATTGCTTGGTCAAGAGGAGGACAGCAGTCAATGCAGCCGCTTTGTAATGCCTCTGTAAAAGTTTCAATGTTCTAACATGATCGGATGTCCTCTGGTGGCCAGTTCAGTCCTGATTTTCATTCCAGCATCCCTAGTTTTGCCTGCCACACTTTGGTTTTAAATAGTAATTTGGAAGTCGGCCCATAGATCTCTCAGAACAACACCCCAGGTGGTTTTCTCCATGTTGGAGTTTCTCAAGTTTGGCCCAAGTCAGGTTTATTGCCTGCCTGTGAATCCCATAGCAAGTATTTGCTTTCTTTTTGGGTTCATCAATTCACTTGGCTTCTCTGGCATCCCATTAACCCTCCCATCAGTCTCAGAGTCCCTTTAAACCAGTACACTACTAACCCTACCCAAATGTCCTCAGTGGCCTCCCTTCTCTCTTTTCCAGCCATTCCATGCCCCACAGCAAGGCTGCTGAGGCCAGGAATATACCTTTTCCAAATAATAACAAAAAAACAGAAAAAAGTAAAGCAACATGTTCAGTTCCAAATAAACAATGCCAACTCTCCATGGTGACTTTTTCCTCCAAGCCTTCCCCTATAACTATCTGGCATCCTGCAGCTCCAGCCCTTCTGGACCTATTCATGTTTTGTCATTTGTGCATTAGTCCTTCTTGGGAGGGTTTCTCCCCCACACTGGCTGCCTACATGAGACGCTGACTGCACAGTAGTTTGTTACTACTACACAGTAGTGTTGCATGGCACCAAGCATAATGCAATGCTACTACACAGTAGTAATGAGCTAAACCACAGTCAGCATCACCTAAAAAGCCATTTGGCAACATTATTGCGCAGTAACTCGTTAGTGAGCAGTCATTTAGTACTAAATGCCTGCACAGTTGTATATGCAAGTACAGTCAGTACACTCATGTAGACATGGCCACTGTCTGGGATTGCCCCGCTCCTCTCATGCTCTAGTTTATGTAGCCCCTGGCTGTGCCCCTTCCAGTCACAGCAGTCTTGGCCTTAAAGGAGGTGCATCGTTCCCCTCCCCCTCCTCAAACTCATACTCTTTACTCAGTAACGTAGTTAGGGGCTCCAACTACACTCTCCAAGCATCATGGAAAGAGTAGCTAATGCAACCAAAAGTCTTTGTTACAAGTCTCTACAAATCTAACAGTAATTAGTGTGCTACTTAATCTATATGTTTTATAGTAACATAATGAACTGTGTGTTCCTAACCTATCACATTACTGTGTACTTCAGTGACAACTGTAGATATTGATATTTGACTCTATGCATTCATAGAAAGAGTTAGAACCAGCAAGAATTAAATTGGGATTGTTCCTCTCAATTAAATTAGCACTAGGTTCTCTGTAATAATAATAATCATAAAAACATTTCTGTGGCAGTAGTAGTACCATTTTTAGAGATTATTCTATGGGAAATACAGGTAACATCTGCTGTAATGAGGATGAATTTCAGCTTCAATTCCAACCTCACATCTTCATGTACTCATACATTTCTTATGCAAATTTCTTTGAACTGGTTATTTACCATGCTTGGTTTCAGCCCAAAGGCTTTTAAAAGTGCAATGAAAAACAGTTCAACTTTTTTCAAGTTGTATAGATATCTGAGGAGTGAGAGGGAGATACATTTTCCAAAGGAAAGTTTTGCCTCAATACATAAAAAAATTTCCTAGTAATGAGCAAAGCAGGACCAGATAACTGTTTCAAAAGACCTCCCTCTTAACACAGATTCCTAAGATACATCAGGGTAGGGCACCAGGCACTAGAGCTGCTGTTATTACTGTGGGGTTCTAGACCTGTTCCAGGTCTGATGGACATTTACAGGCTTCTTTTTCAGCTGGTGACCAGTTAGACATTAAGGGCAGAATCCTAGTTCACATTCTGTGCCTAAATGGCAGTTGCACTGTCCATTAACTGCCCTTTTTGGCATTTACATACCGACTGCAATTCATCTGGGGGAGCACAAGCATGCACATGCCCACTGAGAATATTCTAAAGGACTATATTCTTGCTGGGCAGGTGTTCAGAGCTATATGCCTGCAAGGCTAGGAAGAGGCCCAGCATTGCAGCCACAAAAACAAAACAAAATAAAAAACACCTCACAGGACTAGTACATTTGAACAGGAAGAGAGGCCCCTTCCTGAGTTTTAGCTCAATAGCCTAGTGGTGAAAAGGCTACGTGCACACACGGTGCAGTGTTTAGGAGAGGCAGGGAACACAGGTGCATGGTGCAGTAGTAAGGGACTTCCAGCCCAGGGGTCTAGCTCACCCTGGTGTGGCCCATAAGCGCGTAACTGCTGCTAATGTGGTCCACAGGGCATTTACCACCTAAGACACTTAGAAGTTGCACAGCCCTGGTCTATGCTGATACCAAGTCCCCTCATCAGGAAGGCAACCACCACAAATTAATGCCAACAGAACTTTTGCAGTACTCAAACTCCTGTGTCTTACATATCTCTGCATTCCTTTGGGGTTTTTTGTTTGCTTATATTTTTATTTTTTAAATATCATATTTAATTGCCTCTCCCCCCACCCCTGAAGTCAACTACAGAAAACTGAATTCATTAGAAGACCCAGATGTTTTCATTTTCAGATGCCTTTTTGTATATATTAATTTCAACTTTGTTACATTTTCTTCATACATAATTTATTACACTTGCTCTCAGTGAGAGTTCTTTTATATTCAGTACAAGGCTGCAGAAGAGCAGAATCTGGTTTTACTGCATCCCTGAATTTAAAAGAGCTCCAATGAAATTCTATTCCGAGTTGGAAAGGAAAGGAAAATTTTATAGCACACCAACCCAGCTTCTGAAAGTTCACTCAAATCTTTCCTGAATTAGCCATAATACGCTTTGTGAAGGTCAAACTTGTGCTTCCTTCAAAGTTTTTCTTTCTCTAGCTCCTTGATTTCAGGATATTTGCAGCACCTGGTAGATAGGAAAAAAATATATCTGTCAGGGGGAGAGGAAGAAGGAGAATCTTGGGCCATTGAGTGGTTATCAAAAAATAAAAATAGCTAGTGGTGAGCCATAGAAAGTTACCTCTGAGGTCCTTTAGAAGTCACAGGCTTACAGGGACTGATCTGGCAAAAATTGCCATGACCTGCTCCAATAGCTTGAGTAGTTTAAAGAAAACAATGCAAACATAACTCCCCATAAAAAAGATGATGCAAAAAAAAAAAAATCAGTCCTCCTGACCTTTTTAAGCTGATGTGCACATTTAACAAATCAAGTAATCATAAATAATATGATGTGACCAACCTTAATCCCAGAATTGAAAATTCCATCATGATCTATTAAACACCAAAGAAAAATCCACACTCAAGTCAAATTACATTTTCACTTACATGCCGTTCAAAACACTGCATTTGCGTGGAAGTGTTGAAATCTCCGAAATGAGCAAATTACAAGTGTTTTCAATTTCTCTACAGAATTCATGATAGCTTGTATTCTGCTAGACATTACACTTCCTTGGAAGTAATGGATTCAATTGTGTTTGCCAGTGGTAAAGAGAGTACACTGCATGATATTATTACTTGATAACAGGGAAATGACATTGTTACAAATTTATTTCTTACTTTCTCTTCAAACTATCTGTGATTATCTTCTCTAAATGAAAAATGAAATGACAAACAATGTTAAATCACTCTGACATAGTTATGACTCCCATTTCTTCAAGGAAGAAAATAAGAACAACAAGGAGAAGATAGTGAGAATATACAAAATGAAAGAGCTTCAAATTTCCTTTTAGGCTTGAAACTTAAGAGAAATTTCCATTTCTGATGCCTCTAATTTTTAAGTTAGAGTGGGCACATCTACGTAAGATGTTACTGGGCAGTAGCACTGGTGGGCATTACCCATGGTGCAATGCTACTGTACAGTAGCATCTGAAAAAATGGTGTGGCGACAATACTGTGCAGCCATGCTGCACTCATAAAAAATACTACATTACTGTGCAGTAACTGTGCAGTTCACCACTCATATAGATGTGGCCAGTGTATATCAGAATTCATCCCAGACCTTTGAAGCACAACCATGTGGGTTATGTACCTTAAATTACATGTCACATTTCTGAATCTACACCAAATGATTTTGAAGTAAAGAAAGGCAAAAATGTTATTAAAAGAAAATCCAAAGCCACATCATTTACCAGGTAGGTAGAAAAGGAATTGCTACTTTGAAACAGAAGTATAAAAGCAAGGCCAAGGGCAAAAGGAACAGAGAGCATTGGGTTTCTGAAGCAAAGGCATAGCAACAGATTCAACCTACCGAAACTTCAACAGATTCACTCCTCAACTCCCTTTGTTTGCTTGTTTGGGGCTTTATGGATATATGAAAACAACCATACTCTACAGGTAACAAAGTCTTCTTCCAGCCAAGAAAATTACTTCTATTCTGGAACTTCTTATTTGGTTTGTTTTTACTATGAGAATGGCAAACAAGTACCATACAAATACTTTTGATTAGTGAAATTTGGGCAGTTGTTGATATCAAACATGCATGGCAGTGCTTTTAGATATTTAGTGGAACAAAATTTTAAAAGCAACAGCAAGAGGAACAAAGCAATTAATGAAGTAATTCATTAATAAAACTAGTCATTCCCATTCACAGAATGGGAAAAGCTGTACGTATGTTAGAATTGGTATTTGTTCTATTCAATTCATGCAAATACTTATGTAAATTCTCAAAAGAAGCATGTAAGTCCCTGATTCAACTCTCAGTGAATCTTTTGGAGCTCCCAAGAGGAGAGGGGAGGGATAGCTTATCCTGTGATTAGGGCTCTAGAGGACCTGTAAGGGATTCCCTGTTTAGTTACAGCTTCATGCATGACCTTCAGAAAAATCATTTAGTTACTCTCTACCTCAAATTCCCCTGTGTGTATAGGGATAATAGTGCTTCTCTTCCTCGCAGGGTTATTGCAAGGCTGAATATGTTAAAAAGGACTGAGATACTCAGACATGCTATTGGTAGGGGTCCCTTATATCATGGATTTCATGGGAAACTGGATAGCAGAGTGAGCACAATTTTAAAGTATACTATATTGCTAGGGTGATAAAACCCAAATGTAAGAATATCAATTAGTCAACTCATCACCAGTACTCAAATGGTGCATAAGACCGCCCCTATAAATATACAAAGGAAGCACAAGAGCAGGCAAAAAAAAATGATGGTTGAGATTCAGAGATGATTTGAATGTCAAATTAAGTTACATTTCAGTCACTTATGTCTACCTAAGCCAGTGTGGGTGATATAAGACAAGAGAAAACCTATTTTCAGGCAGTGGAAAGGTGGATCTCAGATAAGAAAAGTAACTGAAAACAGTGTGTCAGAAGTCTGAGGATATAGCAGAAAGTCCCCTTTGTACATTTTTCATCTGGACATTGACATAACAGAAGCCCCTTCTTACCTGAAATCCTCCTCCCCCCATTTTGTGCATCTCTTTTCCCTTCTAAGTATTGGCAGGGACCTACAAACTCATTGCATGGGTGTGGCAAGGCTCAGAGCAAGCCAGAAAGTTGAAGTGGTTTTCTATAGGAGAAACCTAGAAACTGCATCTGCATATCAATTAAGCTCAGCGTCACTAAAGAAAACAAAATAACTAAAATATCCACTTCAAAGACCGTAAATATCCTAGTGCTAATAACTCACTTACTGCCCCCCGTAACTTGTGATCTTCACTACCTCACACTGCATTTTTATATATTTCTCACAGTGCATTTTTCTATTTCATCTGTCTCATCTTTACCATGGCATTTTGTATTTTATACTTTTAAACCCTTAAGGACTATACTCCCTGAAGAATGAAGTTACACCCTGTGCCATTGTTAAAAACTATATTGAAATTGTAATTGTCAAGTGATAAAATCTGCTATATTGGATGGTCCCTTGTGTATGGTGATCAGTAGGTAATTAAGTGACGATAGCCTAGCCAAAGGAACTTTCCATTACAAAACTCCACTCTACGAGCCACTTCAGGCTAATGAAGCCAAGGAACTAATTTCTGGTACTGAGCACCCCCCCTTACTGACTATTCCTGTAACCCATGACAATACAGCCATTAAGTCAAGGGTAGACTCCTGAAACTTCAGATGCCAGCAGGCAGAGCCCCCGCCCCCTGTGACTAACAGGTGTCATGTACTACTCAAAACCCATGTGGGACAGTGATCTCTGGATTGGGCAACCAAGATGATGCTGGCAGATCACACAAATCTGCCAGAAAGGAATAAAAGGCAGTGAAGCATGACCCTCAGTGACGCCCTCTTGTCCAGCACCTGACCTACTGAGACAGGAAGACATGTAGGCAACCCCCTTTTGGAGAAGACATCACCTTTAAGGAAGCTGACCATTAACAGCAGACTCCAGGGCCTTGGACAGATAGATACTGACACCAGTGCTCTCACAATCACTACATCAGCTACTATACACTATACTACATGGGTTTAAATGACATAGGTTTGAATGAGTTGAGTGCATTTGGTTGTTTGTGCATGTGCTAAGGTGACCAGTACCACTCATAACTCATAGTTTGCACTTATGGGTGCATCCACACATGCAAACATATGCGCTTGCAGCAACTGAAATAGAAGTGGTATCAATTTGAGCTGCAGCTTTTTGCCTCGGTGCACGTGCGTGGACATGCACTTTGGTGTGGGGCAAGTTGTGCCACTTGGGGCAAAAATCACTCTGCCTAGCTCCTCTCAGATCTACAGCCAGGGGGAGCTAGAGCCAGGAACCAGTGCCTGTGCTGGCTCAAGCAGTATAAAAAGCTGTCCTGACCAGCAGCTCAGGGCTACTTACTCTCAGGAGCTTCTGGGGTAGCCCCCATGAAAAGGGGCTACTAGTTAGCTGGGTGGGCCTTAGCCCAAGGTAAGTGAATGTACATAGACAGAAGCTTCTAGGGCCCAGCCATAAGTGGTATCTGGGGACATTAGCTCTTTGTGCCAGCAGCATCCCAAAGTCACTTTTTAAAAATTGATTGAAATACAATGGTAGCAGGCCTCTACTGAATGACCTGTAATGACTGGGCCATCACCTCGCATTGATTCATCCAGGAACCACGGACCTCACCCAGGAACAGAGACAAGACCAGCATTTGAAAGAAAAAGGACCCTGCAAAACCAGCAACTCTACCTTTGTACCCCACCATTACAGACACCCGAAACTGCACATCCCTGCGTAGAGCACACATGCTCAGTGTGTCAGGGGCTGACCCTTGCCTGGGCATGCCTCCTGTCACTAGGGTCACACAAGGTCTAAAAATAAAAATGGCAGTGAAGACAGACCCAATGGGAAAGCCATCTTCATCTGAACCAGCACCATGCCACACTGCCTATCCACCCAGAGGCCCTGCCGGCGACACCCCCTCTGGACAACACCTACTGGGCAAGGATCCCTTTCCAGCCTGGATAGGTAGATATTACCTGCACACCTCCTCCTACAATTTGGACTCTCTCTTTGTCTCTCTCTCTCCTCCAGGACTTTAGTGGATGTCAGCCCCTGCACCGAGCCTCTTTAACCCCTGCTGCCAGTGTGGGTGGGTGGGTGCAAGGGAACCAATTTGGCATTGTGTCACCATCTCCCCTGTTCAATAAAACCACTGTCATTTGCAACCCCCAGTTGGGTCATGTTTTACTGAATCCCAGTCCCTTCCTTATCTTAAATTTCATCCTCATTCTCTCTCTCGCTCAATTCCAGCCCCCACCCCTCTCTGCTAGTTTCCTGATCTCCTCTTAATTCCTACTGTCTTTTCCCTGTGACTTCCTGCTGCATTTCTCTGCTTTTCTGCTGCCTCTCAGTCCCTTCTGTTCTTTTTCTGTGACTTACTACTGTCTGTCTCACTGTTTTCAGGCTCCCCACTGCCCCGCCTCAGCTTCCCAGCTCCTGTGGCTTGCTCCAGCTTCTAGCACCAATGCTTCTCTAGCTGCCCCAGAGCCATCCTCTGGCTTCTCATACCCAGAGCCCCTCTTTAACACATACACTTTCCCTTAATCCCATTTTCCCCCCTCCCCATCCACCTTTTCAGCTTCCCCATAGCTCTGGCTCCAGACCCAGCCTCTGTGCCCTGTTCTGCAGGCTTTGAGTGTTGTCTTTTAATCAGTTAAGATCAATTAACCTGAAGTTACCCCCAAGTCTCAGTTCTTCAGTCCAGGCCCCTATAGTCTACCGGTTCTAATCCCAGTGACTTTGATTTCCAGTGACTTTAACTCCCTTTAACGTCTACTTTCTTACCTTAATCTTTCCCCAGGTATCCCAAGTACACAAAGCACAGGCATACATACACATCACAACACTCAATTTAGAAACTCACCTGTGTGTGTGTGTGTGTAAGTGGGTGGTACGTGTATGAATTAGTGAATACACATATATATACACATATATATTATTATCATTGTGTGTGTGTGGTGTATGAATTAGTAATCCACATATGTGTATTGAATGTGCAGGTGTTGGTAAGTGGTAACTGATTCTGTCTAAATGTGCTGTGTGTAGCATGTATGGGATTAAACTGGTGATAGGAGTGCATAAACCTAGACTGGTTATTTTGAACGTGTGTGTATCCGAGTTGTTAGTGTGAGTGTGTGTACACACACACACACATATGGCATTGTGTACATGATATACGAATTAGTGCTCTGTGTCTAACTTTTGGGGTGTATAGTGTATGTGCTTGAATTGGTAATAAGTATGCATGTGCCTAGGCTGGTAGTGTATATGTGCATGCACCTAATTGATTTGTGCGTGTTTGTATATGTGCAATTGTGTTACACCCTCCTGACAGCACAATATTGAAATCTTGAGAGTTGGCCTGACTCCCCATGGCAAACCCTCCCCCATAGGGCCCCAGTTGCCCCCTGCAGGGTCTCATCTCCCCCCCCACCCCACAGGGTCTCAGTCACCCTGCAGGGCCACAACTCACCCCCTGCAGCACCAGCATGAGTGGGCTGCAGGGACCTACTGCTGCCAGCACCCCCCATGGTGTGGTATAGCCCCAAGTTGCTCAGATGTGGCACCACTTGTGCCTCTTGTTGCTGGCCTGGCCCAGTTTGCCATGGTGCTGCATGCCCTTCTGCAGCCCAGGGGCTGCTTGCCCTGTCACCGGGGGGCTGGCACCACTAATAGGGACAATGCATCGCTCTGAGCTGGGTCCTTCTGGCCCTGGGGCTGGTCATGCCACCAGATAGGGCTGCTTCCATGGGAACAGGAGCTGGCTTGAATCAACATGCTGTCTCTGTACACCAGCCATATCCTGCCTCTGGCAGTAGCACTGCGGAACCCACGGCATGTGCAGGGAGGAGGAGCATGGTGGGAGCTGGCTTGGTGCACCTTGCTAGTGTGGCTTTGAACTGTACTGGGAGGCATGGCTCTGGGACGTGTGGCTCCTGTTAGCTGCCCACCCTGGGCCAGGTCATGCTGGGTGTGTTTTCCATGAGGCTCAGGCAGTGATGAACCATGGCCTGTTGTAGGCACAGCGCTGCATCCATACATTAAAGCCTGAGCCCTACTGAAAACACACCTGGCACAACCTGGCCTGGGCTGCACAGCTAGCAGGAGCCATGAGTCCCAAAGCTGAACCTCCCGGTCTGGTCCAAAGCTCAGCTAGTGAAACATACCAGGCCAGGTCCCATCATGCACTTTGTGGAGGGGCTTGAGCAGGGGCCACTACATGCCTGCACCACCCTCCACCCATCTCCACAGCACTGGTGGCATCAGGCAGCATGGCTCTGCCCTGGCTGCAGCCACAGCCAGAGGCATACATCAGAAGCATACATCTAGAGCTCAGTGAACAACTGTTCACCAGGGCACCCTTGGGGAAAACTAGGAGTAATGGTCTCAGTCTGGACACCCTAGTTGTGAAGTAGTTTATCCTAATGTTGAGCCTGAAATGAGTCTGAAACGATCTTCCAGGAGTTTGTGACCATTACTCCTAGTTTTTCCCACGGGTGCCTTGGTGAATGGTTGTTCACCAAGCCCTAGATGTATACTTCTAATGTAGCAATAAGCTGTTACCAAGTCCCCTCTCAGCCTTCTCTTTTTCAGGCTGAAGAGTCCCAGGTCACTCAGCCTTTCCTCATATCACTTGCCATGAAAGTCTCTGATCATATGAGCGCCCCTTCTCTGGACTCAAGCTTTACCACATCCTTGTTAAGGTGCAGAGCCCAGAAATGAACACAATACTCTAGCTGCTGGCTCACCAATGATGAGTCAAGCCGAGTACAGCAGAAGAATCAGTTCTCTGCAATGGTTTTGCTAGAGATGCATCAAGTGATGCATGCCAGCATATTGTTGGCCCTGCTGGCTGGGGCTCTGCAAGGCTTCGGACCGTGCTTCAGATCTGAAGAAGCCCTGGCATCTGAAGCAGCATGTCTGGATCGAAGCACTAGCTTTGTTAGGCTTTCTGAAGTGGTTCAGAGCTTCTGAACCACTTTGGAAAAGCTTTGGAGCCATTTCGGAGTTCCAGCCATAGGGTATAATGGGGAATAAACAAAATATCTATAATGTTGTTGTTTTTTCTCTGATGTTGATGAAACTTGAAGGGGTGGTAGCCTCTGCTGAAAGCATGAAGCTTGCCAAGTTTCAAGACGATCGTTGAAGGGATTTGGGGGGAGCTGCACCAAAATTCTTGAAAGCAAAACTCATGTCGTGTGTTTTAAGCCACAGTGGGGTCAGAACTGCAGGGGTGGTGGCCCTTGCTGAGGCCATGAATCCTGCCAGCTGTCAAGGAGACAGGTGCAGGGGGAGTCTCACTTCTGGGGCCTTGCACCTCTGGCTACTGACAGGCAAAACTCATGACATGGGTGAGACTGTGTGTGTTAAGGCTCAGCAGGGTGAAAGTTGCAGGCCTGCTAGCCCCTTCCAAGACCATGAAGTTTGCCAGCTGTTGAGGAAATAGGTGTAGGGGGGTTCTGGGGCCCTGCACCTGTAGCTGCTGACAGAAAAAACTTGTGACATGGATGTTTGTGCAACTGACTGTGCCTGTCTTGTGGCAGTTGATTGTCGGTATTGATTATTTCTTCTCCTTAGTCTGTGGTTTTGTAGGTATTAATCCACGCTCATTAAGTCATGTAGTAGTTAGGTACTGTGTATTGAGCTGGTCTGTAAGCGAATCATGATTCATTGGTAACTGGTAACACGGTAGCTTAGCATCCAGGTCTGCAGTAGTCCCCCCCCCCCCAATCCAGCCCCCCATGCCCCAAGATGGACACAGTTGCACAAGCAGACGTAACAAGTTTTGCTTGTCTGCAGCTTGATGTACAGTTTCCCCCAAACCCCTGCACTTATCTCCTTAAAACTTGGCAGACTTTGTGGCCTCACCAGGGGCTACCACCCCTGCAGTTTGGACCCTACTGTGACTTAACACATACATGACATGAGTTTTGCTCTCAAGATTTTAGGGTGCAGTTTCTCTTAACCCCTGCATCTAACTTCCTGGAACTTGGCACACCTCATGCCATCAGAATGGGCTACCATTTCTGCATGTTCCATCTAACTCTGGCCAGAGATGACAAAGTTATAGCCTGTTTTGCCCTTCACCATTATATCTTGTGGGCAAAATGTCAAAACAGGGTTGAAATGGCAAAACATTTCAATGGAATGAAATGGAACAGCCGTTTCAACTCAAAACACGAGTCGAAATGAAATACTGTTCTGTCAAAATGCTGGTCAAAACAGAACGCTTCCATTTTGCACATCCCCACTTCCCAGCTCATGCATGGGTATGCATTCAGGTAGAGAAGGACAAGATAAGGAGCCTTTCCTTTCTCACTGCATACTCTAGAGAACACAAGATATTCTATCCTATCTCCAAGAGGAAGCAGTATCCCAACAAAGACCATAAGAAGTTAGGTAATACGTGAAGCAATGAACTTGTGTAGGAGGGGGCTTGGAGCTCCTGCTACTTTAAGAGCAGGCAGGCAAGCTGTGACAGGATGGTAATTAGGACTATTCAGGAGAAGCCACCTGCAAGCATGACCAGGCTGATTGCAGTGTCACCTGACGCAAGAGGTGGGCAAGGCTTAGACTAGATACAAGCCCAGGCTAGAGTTGAGCCAGTAGAAACATTTATTGAGCAGGATGGCTGCAGCTCTGGAATGCCAGCAAGAGTGATGCCTGCAGGAATTTGGAGGTTTGGGAATGGGGTTCGAATTACAGTCCCACCCTTGGGAAGATGTCTGTGATGGAGGCAGCCAGAACGAGCCATCACCTGAGCTGCTTAGAAAGGTATGGGGCCAGGCTGGGGGCTCTTGTCTCTTATGAGGGGTGTGTCAGCTCTTCTAAAACCCTCATATTGTGAACCATTTGAGAAGGAAACAAAGGGGAGGAGATTCCTGGAAAGCCAGTGAGTGAAGGGTCCAGAGCTCTGGTTAGTGCTGAGTGTGTGACTGGGCCTAGAAAGAGGCAAAGTGTTGGGGGCCCAGGGAGAGGTCCAGAGCCCAGAGAGCAAGGCTAGTTTTGGAGACCTTTGTAAGGATCTCACTGGTCTCAGGCAGGGCCAGGCTCAAAACATCCGAGAAGACCACTGTAGTGACCCATGAGCTTCACTGGCCTGAAGCAGGGCCAGAGTCAGAGGGCCCAGAGGAGACTGGACTGAGCCAGGGCCAAGGGGGCCAGAGGTCTGCAGCTGAAGTATGGTATATGGAATTTGCCTTTAAGGGGCCAGCAGTAGGATGGCCCAGTCTCTCCCCTGTTGCCCTGGGGGTGCAGTTGGTTGGTGCTGCTCTCCCTGCAAGCTGCGAGTGTTGCTGAATCCTGTTTCCCAATAAACATAAAGCAGTTTATCACCCCACTGGTCTCTGCTGAATGGCAACTTGAGGACATAATCCCAAAGGCATGGAAGTTTGAGTGAGTACTCCACTCCTAGAACCCAATGGCTTAGATTAAACAAGGACTGGGGCTGGACATGGCCCAGGAGGGGGCATGTGACATCAGAGGCTGCAACTATGATACCTAGGAGCACTTAGGAGAGGTGAAGTGCCCAGGTAAAACAGGTAGGCCCTAGGGATTAATGCAAGGGCCTGAGAGTTGATCCTGGGTGAGACCTGGAACTGCATCCTGTTGATGCTAGTTAGCACAGTGGGACTGCCTGTGGCAGTGCAACATCCAAAATAAATAAATAAATAAAAAAAAATGCCACCCCAGGAAAAGGTGAGCATGGAGCAGCTGAGAGTCTCAGCTACCACTGCCTTGAAGGGGGAGTCTAAGGCACCACACCCTGACAGAATAGGAAGAAAGAGGGTCCAGGCCTAACATGAGGCAGAGTGTGAGACCAACCAGAAAGTCCATGCCCAGAGAGGGGCAGAGAATGGGACCAGAAGGGTCCAAAAGCCCAGGACTCCCAAGCCTCCTCCCAGGCCCAGAAAAAGGACTGAGAGAGTGAGACCAGGAAGGTCCAGAGGCCAGGGAGTAGTCCGGCTTTATGGCCACCCCTGCAGATAGTACCCTGTCAGACTCAAATTCACCCAAGGAGATCCAGTGCACTAAGAGAAGAAGTAAATTGAAGTCCAGAAAGTGACAAGCAACAGGCATGCTCCCTTCTCTCAGTTGGGGAGTGCTAGAGAAGCATCTCAGCCTCTGACTTGCAAAGCGGGTCACAAGAACATATGAGAGGGTTGCAGACAAACTTTAAAAAATGGATTCTCCTTAAAGGAGAAAAGTGTGGGAAACCATAGGAAACTACAGTTGCAGCCTTCAAGGGGCTGTTTCAGGCTCCTTCTACCCTGCACACCCACCCCTTGCCCTACACATCTGGGGGCTGGGGATAGTGGGTTAGGAGTGAGGGGTACTGCGTAGGGACTGGCCATCAATATTTACAAATGGGTCCTAGTACAAAAAGGTTGAGGACCACTACTTTAGAGGGCTGCTTCCCAAGCAGGAAGGTCTTCTGGATCACTCTATGGTGCAGTAGAGCTTCATATGACCTCCAACTATGGGCTTTATTTGTGTAGAATAGCTGAACCCATAGACTGAACAGCCAAAAATTCCAGGGGTGAATCATGTTAATCTTAGGCTGACTGGGTTTTAGTGATCTAGGTACACAGTGTTGAAAGAAAGGTATCACTGTTTTCCATTTCCTGCTTCTTGCCTTAGTATGAGGTAAGAGGTAGCATGGACTTCAATGGCTCTCCTTGTTTGTCTGAGGAATGGTTTTAGCCAGGGTAAAAACTAATGGTCATGCATATCTAACACTGCTGTATTGTCACAAGTTCCTTCAAAGAGAAGCAGGCTATGATCAAGGGAAACTAGACACAATCAGAAGTGAAAAAAAACAAAACAAAAGCCAAACACTGGATCATGTTCACAAGTCAAGTCAAATTCTGAGCATCAGAGAATGTGTTGCTAAGTAAGACCAGCCATCTACAAAGGAGATTTTAGCAAAGTAGAAGATGCAGAATAATCTGCTATGCAGTATCCAAAAGGATCCAGCTCTGAGGCTTATAAGAAAAGGAAAAAAAGATCCAAGAACTTTGTCATATCCAAACTGTCTGGCTATGGAAGCTCTTTGATCTCCCTCACGTGGCAAGTCCAAGGCAGGCTTGGCTTCTGTGCTGAGCAGAGAAGCCAAGATCCAATTCCATGACCTTTCAAGTTTGTAAAATAAGCTGCTATTTTTAGCTATATTCAGCCCCTATTACTTCATTCCTGCCTTTAAAAGACAATGGTAAAAAAAAGTACTGCTGTGCAAGACAAAGGGGAATGTTACCGCTAGGTTGGTGCACCCTGAAGTATCTGGGTTGCTTGATGTCACAACCCCCAAAATTTTTTAAACATAAAGTCTATTTGTTTGTTTTCAATTATTTTTTATTGTAAGATGCTGATCTGTAGGCACATAGTAAGCCAGGCTTGACTAATATTATTTCCTTGTAGTCCTTTGCTGGAGCAAATTATGCCAAAAATGACTTAGTCTTCTTCAACAGTGCACACATCACTGAACGCCACATGCCATCCTCCGATACCAGGCTAATCAAGATTAATGAATTCATTTACCAAATGGTTACAATGTTATTAAAATGTAAATTGTTTAATATTGCATACAATCAATCTATATACATTCTCTAACAGTTTTGGTGCAGTTTACCTGAAAAGCTTGGGGGTGGGCTGCATAACTAAAAAGGCATCTTACTAACAGTGTTACAAAGACAGCAATTGTAAACAAGAAGTGAATGAGAAGATTTGGGGTAGCTTGTAAGCGCTAAATTTCATGGTGTTAGATCTAGGAGTATAGACAGAAGGGAAAAATATTTGCTCACCTAAGAATTTTTTTTTTTTTTTTT
>JAGPOW010000261.1:135095840-135126443 GCA_030014935.1 Caiman crocodilus
TTTTTTTTTTTTTTTTTGGAAAGCCATGAAAAACAACTCAAGAGCTGATGTGAAATTCAGAACCAGGAAGGTTCTGCACACTAACTACACCCTTTAAAAGGGTTAAAAAAGTTAAATATTTGCTGATTTACTTCAGTGCTTGCACCTTCCAGGAGCCCAGTGAACTTGCTACAGTTAAGCAAGTTAAGCAGTGGCTACATCCCAAATGCCTTGTGGAATGTAAGAAGATTTAACATTTGCTTTGTGACAGGTAGCCAGATAAAGTGTGACAAAAACAATGGGAGAAAAGAAAAGTCATGGCAAGTGGATCTACACATGCATTTACTGCACAGTAACCAGGGTGAGGCCAACATCTATCTATACATGCAGGCGTTAAAGTGCAGGAATGCAGTTTGGGGACTGACTTTGAATAGTCATGCGATAAAGATCAGGCTAATGAGTCAGAAACTAGGGGCATAGTTTGCGTTACATTTTTGCCTATAAATTTGTGAAATAAGCTTAGGAACAACATGTGGTAATACATACATATTGGATGTCTCAGTTTAAACAACGAATTTAGATGCAGCATAACCTAAAAATATAGCATAAGCAGAGGAGTTGTTTTAGCATCCCATTTACAGTTTGAGTGAAAAAAAAATGTGAGTTGTGGGAGAAATATGCAGTGTTACTAAATAAATGGAAGCTATTTAAGCACTAATTATATATAAAGAAATACATGAACTAATTAAGCAGAAAGATCTAACCACTTTTTTTTTTTTGGTCCACTATAATGCAAATTGTATAGACAGCTTTTGGAGAAGGGATCAGAACCCATAAAAACTAACCTGCAGAGTCATGGTCCATCTTGCATCCTCTGTCTGGGATATTATTTATTTCTCCCCCTCCCCCACAGCAGTCAACTTTCATTTGGAGTGTTAAACGGTGCTCCCATTCCTGCATCGTCAACAGCCCATGGATTAGAGTACTTTCCAAGTGGTAGGAGATGCGAGTTTGAACCAAATTGTTGAAAGGATGGAATTGAACTTGTGCCTTCCACATCTTGGGCAAATGCTGTAGCTGCCAATCTACTGTATAAAAAGGAGGATATAGGCCCCAACTTATCTTCTTGTTTCAGAAGAAAGCAGCACCCTGATTATGGAGGAGTGCTCCAAGCATTCCAGCTGGATTTAGCCTCTTATGGAATTTAGGAAGAGCACCCTGCCCCTATATCACAAATCAAGCTGTTCAGAGCAGCCAAATGCGAGGAACTTTTATGCTTCAGTGAATGCCCAACTTTGGCAACTGGAGAAGGTTAAGGTAAAACACTACAATGCCGGTGAAGTAGATACCTTCAGTGTTAGGCAGCAACAGTATGGAGATGGATTCAGGAATGCAATTTTAAACTCAAACACCCAATTCTGCCTAAATCCCACCTACATTAAGGCCGTATGGGATTAACACTACTAGCATAATTCAGAGGTCTTACAAGGGAAAAATATTTGTAAGGCTGTACTGTGGCTTACAGGCATATAAAGGTTTAGCAGCATTTGAGAAAATTACAATGAAAAAAGGCAATTGATGTAACAATTTTTTAGTCTTTACTTTCCATAGAATCAAAAAACAGTGGTGTTGGAATGCAACTTGAGCCAAGGAGCTGGACTAGACTTTCTAAAGGCATATTTATCCCTAACCTATCCCAGTTAAGTATCTTTCTATCCGCTTCTGAAAGTTTCCAAGGATGCACATTTCACAACCTCTTTGGGTAGTCGGTTCCAATACTGAACTTCTCTCACAGGGAGAAAGTTTTTCCTGAGAGCCAACATTCAGAAATGTGAAGTCATCCTTCCTAGTCCAATCTCCTGAGGCTACAGTGAATGGCCCATCCTCTTTGTGATCACCCTTCAAGCATTTGAAAATAATTAAATACACCCCATTAGTGTTCTCTTTTCCAGATGAAACAATGCTAGTTTCTTATCAGCCCCATTTTCCAGGCCCTTAATCATTTTTAATAACTCTGCTTCATTTACATCTTTCTTGAAGTGTGGGATCCAAAATTAGATAACATTTTCCAGGTAAGATCTCACAAGTGCTTAATGAAGCAGGAGAATCACTACTCTATACTTGCAAGTGATGCTTCTATTAAGTTTCATTAAGGTTTTGGCCTTTTTTGCAATTAAAGCAGAGTACACTGTTGACTCATATTCAGTTCATGATCAATTGCAACCCCCAGGTCCTTTTCCACAGTATAGCAGCCTCTAGGGGGACTTGAAGTACCCTCCCACTCCTAGAGCACATGTATAATTAGAGCAGGTCTCAGAGCAACTTTAAATAAAGCATCTCATGTATCAGCATCCCTGCACTGGAAAAATATAAGTGGTGCTGGGGGTGGTTTAACTGAAGCTCAAATGGCCTTTAGTTAATGTGCCTCTGCCACCATTTTTCAGCATAGGGATTTTGATAGATGTGATGCTGGGATCTGCTGGAGTGCAGTAATCAGCATACTCCAGCAGACTTGATAGAGTCTGTAGCACATTGGAGCAGCCTTCCTGATGTGTGTAAGGACCGGACACAATCATTCTCTAGTCTATATTTCTGTATCTCATCCCAAGTGCAAGGCTTTGCACTCGTCCTTATTTAGTTTCATTTGACCCATTTCAAAACATTTTTCCAATTTACCAAGGCCATTATAAACCCTAGACTCCAACATGCAAAATGTTGTTAACTCTACCCAACTTGATGTTGTTTGTTAATTTGCCAAGTATGCACTCAATCCCATTCTCCACTTTATAAAGATATTAAAACAACATTAGACCCAGAACAAACCCCTGGGGAACCCCCCTCAATGCCTCCTCTGAAACAGACAACAACCCATTGATGACTACTCATTAAGCATGATGAGCCAGCCAGTTATGTATCCACTTTAAAGTACTTTCATTTATTGTTTTCCTTAACTTACTAATGAAAATGTTACAGGTTTTTGACACTTTGCTTACTAAAAATCAGAGTCTCTCATTCACTGCTTTTCCCCTATCCAGAGGTGTGTCACTTCATCATAGAAGGAAAAACCAGATTGATCAGGTACGACTTTCTCTTGGTGAATACATGGTGGCTGTTCCTGATCAATTTATTCTGCTCCAGGTACATAAAGAGAGACCCCTTGATGACCTGATCTTTCCTGGTATTAAGTTCAGACTAAGAAGCCTATACATTTTTTCCCTTTCTTAAAGATGGGCACTATATATTTGCCCTTTCCAGTCACCTGGGACCTCACCTGACCTCTATGAATTCTTGAAGATGATTGCCATTCTTGAAAAAAAATGGCTCTAAAATTACCTCAGCCAATTCCTACAGTTATTTGTCCAGTCCTACCAACATGAAACATATGGTTTCTCCAAATCATGTCTAACCTGTTCTTGCTCTAGCACTACCCTACGCCGTTTATCTTTTCCCTGATCCTTGCTGTCATCTGGCAGCCAACCTTATTCATGAAAACAGAAGTATAAAAGGTATTAAAGAACCTTTGCATCAGTTACAAAATGTCCTTATGCATTCAGTAAGAGACCTGAACATCTTATTTCAGACATACTTGTAAAATCCTTACTTTTTAAATACCTTGCTAGTTGCATCTCAAACCATACCTAAACCTTCTCAATTTTCTCCCTTGATGCCTGTACTTTAATCTACCCTAGCAGTATAGGCCAAGATTTCTAGTATAGATTGAAAATATACTGCACAAGTACAATGCCAGACCTTACATGATATTTCATGCTTAACTATGCATCAATTCTTAGACTTAAATTATGGAGAGAATAGCAGGTTTGTCCCTGAGGGAAGCTGTGATGACCTCTAGGAGCCACCCTAATCCTGCCTACATTCCTGTATACCCTCCTTTCCATCTCAGCTGCCATGCCTTGGTCATCCATGTTTATTTCAAGGCTTCCTCTGAGTCATCTCCCTGGTATCTAACAGACTCAAACAAACTTTCAGTCCCTGGGTCCTCTGTCTGCTAACAGAACCTTGCCCTATTCCTTGCAGGTGGCTCATATGCCCAGTTCAAACTACATGTGATCTTAGTGGCTCTGATTAAACCTTAAGGACTAGTCATAGCCTACAGCCTCCACTGTAGCCATGCCTATACCTTGCAGATGTCATCCATCTTCCTGTACAGGCACCAGCCCTCTTGGTCTTAGCTTGCTAATTACTCTGGCTGTAGATGTCTAGTCTGGCCCTGCTTACTCTGGCTCAGTTTCTCAGTCCCTTTGTGTGTGTCTCTCTCTCAGGGCTCAGGCTCTGAGTCTCTCAGAGATAGCCCATCCATCTGACCCTCCCAGTCACAGCCTACTTTCGAGCCTCTGGCCCCTTCCTAGGTTCAGCTCCTTTCAGTCTCCAGCTCTACTGGGTAGGGCTTTATCCTCTCAACAATAGCCCAGCCTCTTTTCACTGCCCCTTACAAGGGCTCAAAACCCTGATTGCCTCTACAGCACCATTGTATAGCCTTCTAACCACTCCTACAGCCACAATCGGGCCTTCCAGTTGAAATTAAAAAAATTAAAACAAACCATTTGTAACAGAAAACCTAAAGCTCCCACTGAGTTACTACCGTGTTACCAAATCCACCTCCCTACTCACTGGTTCTCTTAGCTCCTGAGAGTACATCATACGGCCTTCAGCGTCCACTCCTTGCCAGTCTGAGCTACAGAAGCTCTACTCCTTGCAAAGCTCAGGCCTATAATGATAGCTCAGCTTTAGGACCTTGGTTTATATCACCTGAGCACCTTTTTTTTGGTCAGGTGTTCCCCTGATTGGGTGCAGGTGTATCCTCTCATTTTAATGAGTGGCCTACTGCTGTTTCTTTGGCTGAACTGCATGTGTTCCCTTTCTGCCTACCTGGAGTTTTGTCCTATTGCTACGCAGCTCATTCTGCAGTAGTTATGTGCCTCTTTCACATCCTGGCTGCCTACTCTTTTGCAACCAGCCCAGGTTCAGTGGCCTGCACTTTCCTGTAGACATTCCTGATCCAGTTTTTCTCAAAGTAACAGCAGCCTTTGGGCTTTCTCTTACAAATACTTATAACCTTCCTCAATTTAAAAAAACCCCAGAAATATTTATTTTCTTGAGCATTAAATTATATAGTTCAAAATGTCTCTGACAAAAAAATCTGGAAGTATAGCCCTTGCTACTCATTTGCATTCTAAAGTTACAGAATATATAAGGGCTGGTTATGTGCCATGAGGAACATCTGCTATAGACATTATCTGCCATGAGAAACATTGAGATTGGGGCACATATTCTCTGTCCTTTTCTAGAAATCAATCCTCATCCAACCTGGAGCATATCAGTATCAAAGAAATGCAATTTGCATATTTATACATGCATTCATTCAAGACTTCAGTTGATTTAGAAGGTGCAAATCTGATTCAGACTTGAAATGCACTCTAAGAGGGAACAGATAATATCCAGAAAGTCAAGGGTGAAACTCCTTAACTTTCACATATGAAGTGATTCATCTGCATGTTTTTCCTGAACTTGCAAAGTTTTGTTTAACTTAGATCAACCAGTATCAGCTACTTAAGTTTTTATTTGCTTATAATCTTCTAATTATTGCTCACAATAGTGTATTTACAGTCTTAATGTTCTTAAAAACTTTTGATTGGCAACCAAGTTGTATTTGTCATACATTTTATGGAGGCAAATAATCCTTCTCTCTCAGCTTTCAGTGTACTTTTTTATTTAGATTTTTGTTACATGCAGAAGGGTATGGATTAAAAGTGACTTAGTCCTTTATGTGCACATGGTTTTTGAAATTCCTTACAGTTGAATAAAGAATCTTTTCTTACCACAGTAGAGTCTTATCAAACTAAAGCCAATTATGAATCCCAATTTTGATTGTCAGGGGTATATTAAGAACTTTAAAACATCACTGAAGGATGACTGATGGCACTTCTTTGGAATTTGTTATATATACTTTAAGTCAGGTTTTCCTTTTTCCCTTAAAATTCAGATATTTGGAAAGGTGACATGCACACCTGACTTGAATGCAGCATGAAAGAAAACATTACAATTGTTTAAAGACATAAGCTGAAATGATTGTAAATCAGTTTAAGAACATTGGAAATTTATAAACTGTCAGATTTTGAATCAATTAAAAGTTAAAATGGCACTTTTCTGCCTTAGGGTTCATCCACACATGCAGGAACATGCACTTGCAGCAGCTCAAATAGAAATGGCACAAATTTGAGCCAGGGCTTTTTGCCTCAGCACACCTGCCTTGACATGCACTTTGGTATGGGGCAAGTTGTACCTCTTAGGGCAAAATAACCCTGTCTAGCTCTGCAGCCAGGGGGAACTAGAGCCTAAGGCCAGCTCTGGTGTTGGCCCCAGCAGTATAAAAATCTGCCCTAGCCAGTGTTTCAGGGCTACTTGCTGTCAGGAGCCCTGTGAAAAGGGGTACTAGTTAGCTGGGTGAGCTTTAGCCCACAGTAAGTGAATGAATACATAGACAGAAACTTCTGGGGCCTGGCCAAGTGGTATCTGGGGACACTAGCCCTTTGTGCCAGCTGGACTGCTGCAGCAGCATCCCAAAGCCACTTTTTAAAAATAACACAAAGTCCATGTTCCTCTACAATTAGAACAAAAGTTCACTATACAAGATGCACATACTATATATGAACACATACATTTTATATAGTAGTTTTTTGTTCTATATAGGTGTGGGGGGGGCTGCTCAGAAGGGGTGGGTCTCCTGTCCCCGTATCCTCCCCCCCATAGGGCCTCAGCTGTCTTCAGCAGGGTCCCAGCCCACCCCCATACAGGCCCCACAACTAACCCCCTGCAGCAGCAGTGGGAGTAGGGTGCTCGGCCTGGTGCTACCAGCTCCTCCAGGGTGCAGCACAGCCCCGAGCTGCTCAGAGCTGATACTTCTTGTGCTGCTCGTCGCGGGATCGGCCCAGCTTGTCATGGTGCCACACACCCTTCTGCAGCCCAGGGGATACTAGCAAAAATTTTTCAATTTCAAATATTTTTTATGCTGGATGCTTTTGCAACTGTTTTTTCAAAAAATAAGTTGAGCTTCAGAAACATCTCTGAAATAACTGTGAAATGTTTTTAAAAACTGAAATATTTCACAAAACTAGGACTTTTTTTCTGAGAGGCAAAAGCAAAGAACAGTGTCTAATCTTTGGTAATCTCCAGTTACTCTGTCTCGGAGACTTCAAGCTCCATCTCTTATGTCCCCATAATACATTTGTTCAGTCTCCTCTCTATCTGTTTTCTATTTCCAAATGAAGAATTTAAAATAATCCATTAATTGACTAACACTATTATTTTCACCTCACAGCTGTTCTACTGCTTTGTGAATGTTCTAGCCCTTCTGTTTCAACAGTCCTTTGATCTCTCAGTTCTCAGAGCCCCTCTCCATCTGATATAAAAATGAGAGAGAGAGAGAGAATGTCTCAAAGATCAAAGGCATGGGTGAACATAGAAAACTGGGAGGGTAAAAAAGAATATATTCCCAGTGAGACCTTACCAGTTCAATGCAAGGACTCAGAGTACAGTGCAGGAAATCATATAGCATAGAAAATATGCTAACTGGAATATTGAGTAATAGTACTAAATGTATCCAGAATGCAACTCTAACACTATTCAGCCTAATTCTCAATTTTTAAAGGAAGTATTGAGAGTTATCAGATTCATTAATTATCCCAACATATAAAAAATGGACACGTCCACAACATTAAGAAGCATCTTGGCTAGTTCATTATTTGGTTATATTGGCAGCAAGAGTATTTGAGCAATCATGGCATTTCAGGAAAGCTATATTGGCTTCTTCCTAATAAATGATCTATCAAGATCTTTATAATAATTTAAGGACACCTCCTGTGTGTCTGTGCTTTCCAACTGCCACGGAGGCAGGAAAATGAAACTAGCGCTGATGCATAAGAATGTGAAAACAACAGTGTTTCTATCTTCCTAATTTTGTTATACACAGACATACAAAGAAAACCACATAATCCTGTCTTATGGGCAAAACATTAACAAACCAAGTGATAGAACTGAATGCTTACTGAGTTTTGACCTTTTTATCATGAATATTTGATCAATATAACCTCACAAATCAAACTTCATTTTGCTTTAAATATATGTATGTCTATGTATATATTAAACAAGAGATGTAAGCAATTGATTATGATGACTAGCAACATTCAAAGCACAATTAATTTTTATGTGAAATTCTGTGCATAGGTGTAAACTGTTCATAGGGGGGAAAGTCCTACTCAGACTATCCAAATAACATTCTCCTTAGACATCTGGCAATAGAGGAAATAATGAAGGTGGGAGAATGTCTTTCTCCAGATGACTTATTGGTGTTAACTTACATATTTGGCAACCTTAGTGCATGAGTCTGTGTCTAAGAAGCATATAAGATTTGCTGTCATCCTATTTTTAAGTCTTGCAGGAAAAAAATAGCAATTTAAATGGAAATCATAAGACTTTGGTCAAATACACCATCCTCATGCTTTTACTGATCCCCCAATTGCTTCATCCACAAATATCAGTTGATTGTTTGATGCTTTTTCTATTCTAAATGGTAAGATCTTTACAAAAGGCAGGAATGAATTTTCCCTTTTTCCCCCCTGCCATGGGTATCAGCTAAAATACAACTGTAACAGTTGGAAGATTAAAAAAAAGAAAGAAGAGAGGTTTGACTGAGAAAGTACAGTGACATAGAAATTAAATACAGGTTGCAGAAAGGTATTTTAAGTTTGATCAGAGACAGACCAACACTTTCAGGTTAAGGCATATTTTACTTCAATGACTATTTCATTTCTAAAAGAGAATATAGTACTTCAAAGGACAGATGATATTAAAATGTTTTTTTTTTACTTTTCTTTGAAACTCTGTTTAATCTCAGTGCCTCCATGCTGACCTATGGTGAGTGTGATAGGAAAGATACAATTAAACTTCAGTTCAAACTACTTTAATCCCTTTCCCTATTTCTCCCCAGCATCCTAGCAGAGAGTTTGTAACATTTCTTTTGACAGCAAAAACATCTGATGATGGATCTAGCTGAAAGTCACAATTTCATGGTCTGCCCCCACCCCACCTGTTTTTTTTTAGGATTTGAAGGTGACGTTTGAACAGAGAACTGATACAAACATACAAATAAGCATGTAGAGGTAACTGCTTGGGTGGAATATACAGGTGCCTGTGTAAACCTATGCCTTATAAAGAGGTGTGCATTTGCACGAGAAATTATATATTCCTACAACCCTTTTGTGTGCATCTATGCCTACAGTTTGTATCCCAAGAGTAGGTCCCTATTTTATCAGTTTGGTTCTGATGAATATTCAAGACTGAACTGATGAGAATTTAAATGGGTATTCCCATAAACAGCAATTGGAGAGAAGAGACGATCTGATGCAACTTCCATATGGATCATTACAATTGGCATTTCCAAATCCCAGTAGGTGACTTCCTTAACTCCACTGAAGAGAACAGTTATGTCTGCTTAAGTCACCTCCGTGTGTACCCCTTGATTCCAAATGGACAGCATGTTTCTCCTACTCATGGACAGTATGCCCTCCTGACCATAACAAGGCACCTGCTTACAGGGGCACAAGAAGACCAGCTACTGCCACTGCCACAGCTGGCCCAGTCCCTGCTGCTACCCTTACTGCTCAGGACACAAACGCTAATCATTATGCCTCTCATATATGTTTGGGCCATCTTGCCTCATTTTATCCAACAAGCTGTTTAGGTGTCAGACTCTTGATGCTTCACTCATAGATAGCCAAAATTAACCTCCCAGAATATCAGATATCAGTTTGAGTTAGTATGAGATTTAAATACAAACCTATTTCAGTGTTTTTAAGCATTTATTTTCCTGCACATCTTTTAGAAAACAAAGGGGTTTTGTAATGGGCAAAAGTACTTATCATTGGTGAAAATATATTATTTTGAATACAATTAAAATATAACTGGTAGAAAATTGTAAGGTACAATGTCAAACATGGGGACCAGAATTAGATACTCAGCTCTGCATCTACACACCTAAACAACAGTTTAGATTTTCAGAGGAGTACAATAACTTTGGTATCCCGTTCTGGTTTCTGGGGTTATAACGTAGCACTCGCATTATAGCAAATAAAAAGACTGTTTGTAGGGAAACCCCCAGTTTTGTTTTGTTTTTAATTTTATTTTAAAATGCATTCCTCCCTTCCCCAACCATTTCTAATTTTTTCTCTCCTTCCCTATTCCCGATAGATAAGTGTAAGTGAGCTCAGACTTAGGATAAACTTTAATATTTTTATTTTGGTAGCAAGTTTTTTGCTTTTGGACATCCACTGTTTTGTATTGTATTATTATTAGGTTTGTATTGATTCTTATTGTTGTATATTGTATTATTATCATTTTCATATTTATTTTTATTCTTTCATATGGATATTGTATGGTTTAGGCCTGTATTTGTAAGTGAACCAAAGTCATGTCAAGTTTCCATTTTATATGTCAAGTCTCCATCTTCTGTCCTCTACCTGGGCATCCCACGTTGCAACAGTATGATTCATTGTACCCCTCCCATGTAAATTGGTTCCCCAATGAATGAGCGTGACTGGAAATGATTGAAATACAATGGCAGCAGTCCTCTACTGAATGGCCTGTAATGACTGTAATGGCCTGTAATGACCTCGCATTGATTCATCCAGGAACCACGGACCTCACCCAAGAACAGAGGCAAGAACCCAGCATTTGAAAGCAAAATACCCTGCAGAACCAGCAACTCTATCATTGTACCTCACCATTACAGACACCCGAAACTGCACATCCCTGCATGGAGCACACATGCTCAGTATGCCGGGGTCTGACCCATGTCTGGGCAGGCCTTCTGTCACTAGGGTCACACAAGGTCTGCCCCTGTAAAAAGAGACAGTGAAGACAGACCCAGTTTGACACCCTTTCCATCTGGACCAGCACCATGCCACACCACCTATCCACCCAGAAGCCCTGCCGGTGATGCCCCTCTGGACACACCTATTGGACAAATAACCCTTTCCAGCCTGGATAGGTAGATATTACCTGCACATCTCCTCCTACAATTTGGACTCTCTCTCACTGTCTCCTCCTGGACTTCAGTGGACTTCATCCCTTGCACCAACAATCTCTAACCCCTGCTGCCATTGTATGTGTGAGGTGTGGGTGGGTGGGTGTCAGTGCAAGGGAACCAATAAGACATTGTGTCACCATCTCCCCTGTTCAATAAAACTACTGTCATTTGCAACCCTGAGTTGGGTCATGGACCCTGCTAGCCCCCTTGATCCTGCCAAACTCTTCCAGACCCCAGCAACCTTTACTCAGCCTTGGTTATGCCATAGGTGGAGTACTGCATCCAATTCTGGGCTCCACAATTTGAAAAGGATGTGGAGAAGCTTGAGAGAGTCCAGAGGACAGCAATGCACATGATCAGAGGGCAGGAGAACAGGCCTTATGATGAGAGGCTGAGAGCCATGGGATTCTTCAGCCTGGAAAAGCATAGGCTCAGGGGGGACTTGGTGGCTGCCTATAAGTATATAAAGGGTGTACATCAGAATTGCCCCAAGGTCAAACAGTCACAAACTCCTGCGAGACCATTTCAGGCTGGACATAAAGAAGAATTTCTTTAGTGTCTGAGCCCCCAAGGCCTGGAATAGACTGCCACCAGAGGCACCTATTCTGGACTCCTTTAAGAGACATTTGGGTGTTTATCTTGCTTTTTATCTTTGACTCCAGCTGACTTCCTGCCCCTGGGACAGGGGGCTAGACCCGATAATCTTCTGAAGTCCCTTCCAGCCCTAACATCTATGAAATCTATGAAATCGCCCTGCAGACCCTATTAGCCCCCCAATCCTCCCAACCACCCACAGACTCCACTTGTCCACACAATCCCACCAAACCCTCCCAGACCCCAGCAACCCCACCCACGGTCCTTACTATCCCACCCGCCTCCAATCCCCCCAAGCCTCCATGAACCCCATTAGCCCATCAATCCCCTCAAGCCCCTTGTAGACCCCATCTGCTCCCTTAACCCACTTACTGACCCCTATTGCACCAATAAAATCATAGGATCATATAAAGTTAGGGTTGGAAGGGACCTCAGGTGGTCATCTAGTTCAATGCTCTGCTCTGCCCATCCCCAACTAGATCATCACACCAAAGCTTTGTCTAGCTGGGTTTTGAAAATATCCAAGGATAAAGATTCCACCACTCCTCTAGATAAACTCTTCCAGTGTTTTACTACTCCCCTAGTGAGAAAATTCTTCCCAATATGTAACCTAAACTTCTCTTGCTGCAACTTGAGGCCATTGGTTGCTCATTGTTCTGTTATCTGCCACCACTAAGAATAGTCTATCTCCATCCCTTTTCAAACCCTCCGGTCAGGTAGTTGAAGGCTGCTATTAAGTCCCATCTCAGTCTCCTCTTCTCTAGACTAAATAAGCCAAGTACCCTTGGTCTTTCCTCATAAGTCATGTTCCCTAGCCCCCTCGCCAGTCTGGTCGCTCTTTGCTGGGCTTTCTTCAATTTGTCTACATCTTTGCTAAGGAAGGCTGTATGTCTGAAACCTTGTAGAAAAAGATTTTTTTTTTTTTTTTTTGCAATTTCTTAGTTGGTCTAATAAAAGGTATCATCTCTGAACCAAGACTTCTAGAATTTTGCATTTTTTTTTGTCTCGGACCAAAATGATTACCAAATTCATCTCTGAAACATGGAATATGCCCAATTTTAGCTGATTTTGGATTTAAGCTTCATTGCTGAACAACAAGAAAGATTTCTGCACCTCCCTGCCTGTTTGCCATGTGTCACCACCAGGGAAAGAATCTTGCCTCATCTGCACATCAAAGAGCAACTCGCAAAGACACTCTCATAGATACAGAGGAACAGACTTGAACCTTCACCTACCTCTGTGCATAAATGAAGATTTTTTTCTATCTATGGGTACTTTTTACCATCTTTAATCTTTCAGAAAAAGATACTTTTTACTTTTTTCAGTTTCTTAGTTGGTCTAATAAAAGTTGTCATCTCTGATCCAAGAGTTCTAGAGTTTTGCTTTGCTAAAATCATTGCTACATCCACCAATCTCCCTGCATCCACAGAGCCAATCATCTCATCATAGAAGGCAATAAGGTTGGTCAGACATGACTTGCCCCTGGTGGATCTAAGCTGACTGTTCCTAATCACCTTTTTTAAGTGTCCCACGCCACACTGAAAGGCAGAGGTGGGACCAAAGCAGCGTGTTCATGGACCACACTGAAGGTAAGCTCCATACTACTCACCCAGGGCAGGCAGCAGGGCCTGAGGGGCTGGGAGCTGATGTGGGCTCCAGGAAATTGCTCCATTCCCCTGCATCACCTCAGGGAGTAAGGAGACACATGGTATTAGGACTGTGGAGTGAAGCAGTTCCCTAGAGCCAGCGGAGTCCATGCTAGCCCTTACCCCAGCCTACATCCTTCTCTTGCCTCACCTTGGGGAGGACTCACTGCCTGGCTTGAGTGAGGTTCTACCAGCTCTGGGGAAATGCTCCACTCATCAGCCCTGATGCCACGTGCCTCCTCACTCCCTGAGGTGACGCAGGGGAGCAGAGCAGTTCCCCAGAACTGGAGGAGCCCATGCCAGGCCCCCATTTCCACCTCGCCTCGCTTCAGGGAAGAGCTTAGCTTTAGCAAGTGTCCCAAACTGCAGCCCAGCTCCTCTCGTGGCTGGTGCATGGCTTGAAAAAGTCAGTGCACAGCCACACTTTTAGTTGTGTGTGGCCACACACATGCACACTTTAGAAGGAACCTTGTCTCAGCCCAAAAAGAAGGAAGGGAACGGAGCTGATATGGGGAAAAATAGCTCATTCATCCAGATAATCATAATCTGCCTCACTTTTTCTATCTCTGAGTTAGAAAAACGATTCCAGCTATTCAACACTTCACCCACAAAGCTGAATAACACTTTTACTATCAAAATCACATTCACTTCTTGCTTAAATGACTCTTGAATTGCAACATACTGCATTCCAGACCTATCAATGTGGTTGGTATGAAGAAACCTTGAGGCCAACTATATTCCCCCTGGCACCTGCCAGAATTAGCCCTACACTGACAGTTTTCAAACCAATTCTCATGGACTTTTCAAAAAATTCACATCTCAAAGTATAACATAATGACACATCATCTATATAAAGTCAATTTTGATTTTTTTTCCTTATTCAGAAAGCATTGTTATAATGTTTCTTAACTGATAGGGCAAAAAATTAGTTCTGGGGAACCTGAGAAACTAAAAAATGATAAATGGATTCATAGGAAGCTTTCATCAACTTTTATAAACTTACATTAATTTCAGGGTTGAGACTAAACATGAGAAATTTCAGACCAAGAGGTAATTTCTTGATACAGATATTTGACTGAAATAGGGATTTGGAAATGGAAGTGTCATTTCAATCTTAAATACAGTTTCTCTCCCACTGCTCTTATAATGTGTGTGTAGGTTGTAACAGAGACAGAACATTAATTTTTCTGTTTCTGTGTCATAAAGACAAATCCCTACTTTTAGAGATAACACAGGCTTCTCTCACATGTATTCCATTTTTTTTCATATATATCTTGAAACAGTTTCTTATCTTGGTGGGTTTTTCTTTTATATTTTAATGCTGAACAGTGTAACATTAAATGAAGATTCCAGAACAATCCATTACATATAATAAAATGTATTATATTATCTTTGTCTCTTCTGTGCTTTTTGGTCTTTTCTATTTTGATCATCATTAGACTTTAATTGTAAGGGACCTTTTCCATAATGGCATGCTGATATAATGATGTGTTCATTTTTATTAGCTATCCAGCTGAATAAAACTTGCAATATTTTTCACTTAGATATTTCTTTCTGATATCTTCCCCCATCCTCTAGCTTTCCATTTAGTGAAAATACTTGCAAAGCAATGTTTAAAGAGTTGAGCAGATTGGGTAGATACCATATTTTATAATGAAAACCTGAACTGCATAAAAATGTTGGGGGCTTTTTGAGCTCCAGAGTAAATACTGTTTTAAATCACAGTTGGTATGTGAGCCAAGATGGGTTGACTGTGCCTTCACTTCAGAGAGCACCAATTATTTATTTCCAGAGTTTTTAAGGAATGAGCTTTGAAGTTACAACAGTAAAAAAGGAAGAACTATGGAAAAAAATCCATAACCATTTTTAAGTATGAATTGCACAAAATTTAACCCTAAAATAGACATGCTGAACTGATATGAAACTTATGCATTCAGGTAAGGAGCAGCAGTTTTGAGAATGGGTGCCTTTCTGCTTCCTTCCAAGGGAAGTCTATCCTTAAATTTGGCAATAATGTAAAAAGACTTACAAGGCTCAACTAACTGCCAGGAATTGTGTAAGCAAGTGCATGCACTTAATCTACTATCTAGAACAGGCAAGTCAGAGTTTTAGCATTGTCTGTCTTCACGTTCTCAAACCAGTTTTATTCCTTTCACAAATAGCTTTGAAACCACAATAAACAAAACAACAACCTCCAGTAAATGAAACAAACAAACCAAAACCCCTTTGATCTCCAAATACCCAGAGGAACAATTTTAGCTTTTGGCTCCACTCTTTCCTCCAGTTTTCTTTGTGGCTTCCACCCTCAATTAGCAAGTTATCATTTCCAGCTGTCCCCACCATCCCCACCAGACAAGGTTACTACAGGGGTGGGCAATTACTTCAGGTGGAGGGCCACTTACTGAGTTTTGGCAAGCCATCTAGGGCCGTATGACAGGCAGCCAGGAGCAGATAAATATTAATTTTCTAAATTTTTTAGGGGCCCCGCAGGCTGGATAGAATGGCCTGGTGAGCCACATCTGGCCCGTGCGCTGCATTCTGCCCCCCACATCCCCACCCCAGGCTACTATTTGCCTGTGAGTGGTTTTCCAAACCTTCAGTGTGGTTAGCACCTACCTACAGAGTGTCCATGCTCCATTGTGAAGACAATTCCATGTCTGGAAATGTATTTTCAGTATCATACCCAGCAACAGTATCCAAGAAACTTACCAGATGCATTTTTATTAACATTTTATTAAAATTGCAGGGATGGTAGCCCCTTTTGAAGGTATGAATCCTGTCACACTTCAAGGAGATAGGTGTAGGGGTTTCTGGGAAACTGCACCTCAAACTGTTCAAAGCAAAACTCCAATCACTTGCTGGCAGCATGCTGTCATCCTGAAGATCTGGGAGCCTGCGCCCCCTGGGAGGGCAGTGGGTCTGTGCTGGACTCTCTCGGAGGTGTGAGGCCCTGGATCTTCTTTCAGGATGATAGCAGGCTGATGCTGTCACCTGGGACCAGCGCCAGCACCCGTGTCTGTCTGGCATAACCTGTGCCAAGCACTGAGAAGAACCCAGTGCTACCGTTGGCCCCAGCCAGCAGCAGCAGCCTACTGTCATCCTGCACACAGATACAAGGCCCCATGCCCCCTGAGAGGGCTGTGGGACTGTGCCAGACTCCTCCTGGGGGGCGCAGGGCCCCAGATCTGTTCATGGAATTACACCAAGCTGTCACTGCTGGCTGGGACTGGCACTGGGCACTGCCTGTGCCAAGTGCTGGGAAGACTGGTGTTGGCGCTGGCCCCAGCTGGAAGTGGCAGCATGATGCCATCCCACATGCAGAACTGTGGGCCTGCACCCCCTGGGAGGGCTGCGGGGCTGTGCCAGACTCCTCCTGGGAAACACAGGCCCCTGGATCTGTGCATGGCATGACAGCATGCTGCCACTGCCAGCTGAGGCCAGTGCTAACACTGGGTTCTTTCCAATGCTTGGCACAGGCTGCACCTCTTCCCCATCCCTCTCAGTTTCTTTTTAGCTGCAGCAAGTCCAGCTTCAAAACTTGAAACATTTAGATACTTTCAAAACATTTTGAGTCCCCTCATTTCATTTTGAAGCTATTTTGAAGCCTTGTTTCATTTTGATTTCACTGTTTTGAGCTCAAAACGCATTGAAACAGCTTCAAAACAAAACACCCATCAAAATTTCACACAGCCCTAAGGATCAACCAAATTATGATAGCCCCTCTATAAACAGAGGAAAAAGAATACTCCAAAGAGCTTATATTTTAAGAGAAAGAACAAGAAAGCAGCAGGGAAAGGGCCACTGAACTCATAGGCAAAATAATTTATTATTTGCTGATGATCTCATTAAACAAAATGTCTTTATTTTTCAAAGCAGAGAGAGAAAAGACCACGATTAAAATTCAGTGGGAGGTAAAGACTAACCTTTGTCTATTATTCTCTCTTCTATCAGTAAGCAAACAGTAAATAAAAGAATAATCATTAATTATACTCATGTTTATAACAATAAAAGCATTGGGTACAAATATGACATTTAGCTTGGGAAAGAAAATGCATATTTCATTACCCAGATTTTCAGTCTCTTGTTTACTAAGAAAGAGTTATAGTTAAAAGAGAAGATAATTGGGTAAGTTCTGTCATACTTCTCAAGCACAAAAATGTGGGTAAACAGCAGGACACAGGATTAAGTCTCAGAGAAATGAAATTGAATTGCACAGCTGCTACAAATCTGCTTTACAAATACAAATGAAATGAAAACATTGAAGAGTTTTGTTGCCATATATAAACCCTAATGTTACTGTTCACTAAGAGTAAAAAAAAAGGCGGATGTAGATAAGCTGCTTGAAACAATCTCATATCCATAACAAGATCTTCTGATAAACATAATGCATAAGGCTTCAGTGCTCAGGCACCATGTAATTTTAAAGTATAGTGCCACATTATCCAGCACTACTTCATTTGAATAGTTTTCCAGTACTCTTATAGCTGGCTGATAGATGGTTTTTGATATCTGCACCATGAGGAATATTAGAAACTGAGCAATATTTTGCTAAGATGCCATCTTTTCCTATAAATGTCTTTTATTAAAATCAATTGAGGTAAATAACTATTGTCATGTAAAGGTCATGTGCTAGAGGAAGGGGGTGTTCTACAGACTTTAAAAGAAGAAGGATCACAGTCATAGAGTCATAGGGCATATCTACACAAGCTGTTTTACTGCATAAGGGCCATGTGTGGACAAAATGAGAGGCGCATATGCACTTTAAAGCGGATGAAATGCTTTTGCACTGCTTTAATGGTGTCTGTGTTTGCATGTTTCAGTGCTGCATTGTGCATTAATTCCAGCTGCTGTAGGAAATTTGGTGGTGTAATGCACCTTAAATGACTTGGGGCACAGCAAACCTAAACTCCTTTGAGGAGTTTTAATTTGCTGCCCCTACAGCCTCAGAGTGAAGCACTGGGCTCCATGCAGCTCCACAGCTCTGCAGAAAGCCCTGCAGGCAGCTTGGCAGCAGCCCAGGAAAGCAAGATCCACCCAAGAAAAGCAGTGAGCCTGATCTTTCCTGCTCCCCTCTCCCTGTCCCTTGGAGCCTGCCTGCCAGCATGAGCTGCACAGGGGCTGGGTACTTCCCTCTGCCGCTGGGGTGCCCTGCAGGACCACCTGAGCCAGGTGCCTGTGGGAGAGTGCCATCTAGGTGGGTCTGCCGCTGCCACAGAAAGAAGCATCAGCCCTCCCTGCCTCCCGCAACCCAGGGACCACTCCACCCACCGGCAGCTCGCCCTCCCTCCCCGCCAGAGAGGCACGTAACTTAGCAGGATGTGTGCATGACACAGGGATTTAGTCAGCCCTAAATTTAAATGGTGTTTTATAAATTCTACTGTTTCAATTTAGGCCTCCTGTTTTATCTACATACACCCTAGTAGACAAATCTACTGCACAGTAAAGTGTCTTTATGTAACCATATTCTGAGCTGCTGTCCCGTAAAACAGGCTAATACACAGTAAATTTACTACCCATATTTACAGATAGTAAATTTACCATGCACTAGCTAATATACAGTAATGTACAGATGCTTACTGGGAGCAATTTGTTCCTGGTCATCCCAGGCAGCAGGGCCCCAGGCAGCCTTGATGTGGTGGGAAGATGTGCATGGGTGTCTAGTACCTGTTATGTCAGGAGGGACACATGCCCCCAACACCAGTCAGTGACCTGGGGGGGGGTGTCCCCTGGCAGCCAATCCCACTGGCTGGGAGAGGGCGTGGGCAGGGGGAGGGTTGCCCAGCAGCCAATCCCACTGGCAAAGAGGACACACATTGTATAAGTGGCCACACCATTTTTGGAGCTCCACAACCACTTTTGGAATCAGCACAGTTGCTTTTGCTGGTGGCCCCACTGCCTGGACAGTACTCGAAGAGGGTACCAGTGCTCTCACCTGCCCTCTGCCCACCAGCTAAGCAGGGAGTGTGGACTGACAAGGGGTGCACCAGCACACTCAGAGAGTGCACCCCCTATGCATTGCCCCTCGAACTGTACCATCTGCAGGGGCAGCTGTTGCTCTGTAACATGAGGATTAGGATTGTACTGATCCCCACATGACCAGGAGAGCTGTCCCAATAGCCAGGACTGCTGCAACTCATTCCCAGTGGGAATGCTAATAACCATGTGTGGATTGGAAGGAACCCAATACCTATGTGTCTGGAAGAGGTATCCTTACCCAGCAGGGATTCTGCCTAGCATCCACATAAGAATCAGGAGGGTCCCAATCCTCATGTGGCTGCAAGATTGCACCACACCAGGAGGAGACACCTCTCTTGGCCACCAGAATATCAGAAGGGATGCCAGACAGGGACCCCTCACTCAGCGATGTGGAGATAAGCAGGGTCCTGATCTCCACGTGGGTGCCAGGTAGCATCTTCCCCCAGGCAGTGATGCATCTCCTGAACCTCCAAATCCCCATATGACTTCCAGACAGAATCCCTATCAAGCATCCCCCGTAAGCAGGGATACCTCTCTCAGCCTTGTGAGGATTCAGTCTCATCCGTAAAAGACAGGGATGCAGCAGCCCCAGCTGCCAGAACAGTTCTCCCTCTACCATATGGGGATTGGGACCAGCCTGGTGTCTCCTGGCAGCCCGGATGACATCTGAAGTAGCCTGGAGCTCCCCCTGGCTGCTGTAACAGGGCTGAGCATAGCTGGAGGGCAGGAACATCCCTGGTCTCAAATGCTCTGGTTGGGAGCAAATTTATTCTCAAGCTGGCACACATGTAATCCCTTTCCAGGGCAGTTTGCTGCACCTTATTTTAAAGTGTGTTAACCTTACTATTCATTAACAGCACATGTAGACATGCCCACAGAGTCATAGAGATATAGGGGTGGAAGAGACCTCCAGAGGTCAACTAGTCCAACCCCCTGCCTGAGACAGGATCATGCATAACCAAACCATTCCATACAACTATATTCTAAACTCTACATAAGACTATCCTTAACCCTGACACAACATAGACCTAACAGCCTAACCTGCCACAGATAAGGCAGGGGATCACAGCAGCCAAAGTTCTGATTCTATAAAATGTTGTTAATAGATACTAAAAAGGTCCCACATAGAGGGCCACATTCCCACTACATAGAAAGGCAAAACCCCCCACAGTTCATACCACTCTGACCATAGGGTAAATTCCTTCCTAACCCCAAATATGTCTATTAGACTGACCCTGTGAAGCAGGGTAAGACCCCTTAGTCAAGATCCTCCAATTTTTTCTGCTAGTTGAAGAGTCAGAACACCCTAGTTGAAGCATGGGGCAGGGGGCTGGACTTGATGATCTTCTGAGGTCCCTTCCAGCCCTAATGTCTATGAAATCTATGAAAGCCTGGAAAAGTGCTGACTCAGGGGGGACCTGGTGGCTGCCTCTAAGTATATAAGGGGTCTACATTAGGATCTGAGGGAATGCTGTTCACCAGAGTGCTCCAAGGGATGACAAGGTCAAATGGTCACAAACTCCTCCAAGACGGTTTCAGGCTGGACATAAGACAAAACTTCTTTACAGTTTGACTCCCCAAGGCCTGGAATAGACTACCTTCAGAGGTGGTGCAAGCACCTACACTGGACTTTTTAAAGAAACATTTGGATGTCTATCTTGCTGGAATCCTTTGACCCTAGCTGACTAGGAGCATGGAGCTGTGGCAGAGGGCTGGACTTGATGATCTCCCAAAGTCCCTTCCATCCCTAATGTCTATGAAATCTATGGAAGCCAACACCCAATGGTTGCAGGGAGACTTTAAAACACCCTGAGAGTCCATAACTCCCCTAGACAGTCTACTCTACCTCACTTCCTCTCAGCTCTAGTGTTCCAAATGGCTAGATTTATTAAAACTCATGCCTTTAAGGTGCCTGGTGAAAGGAGTGCAGGTCTAAGCCCAGAGTGCCACACCTATTAGTGAGGGAGACTTAGCTGTCTCAGAGAGGTAATGTAAAAAAACCACAAACAAACAAACAAACAACATTTTTTCCAAAAAGGGACTGACTAAAGCTAGTCAGTAGGAAACACAAGCTCCACCCATTCCCTTGGAGTTTAGGTTCCTGAGGAAGTCAACTTCATCCACTCAGAATATAAAACTCAGAGTCCTTTCATATGACTAGGCACCTACAGTTCAAAAGAGAATGCCACTGGTGTTTAAGAAAAGCTGCAAGAAGAGAGGGAAGGTGAAGCTGATGATAGTGACATTTCCCAACATTTAGATAAAAACCTTCTGATTAGGAGCTCTGGAAATGGGCAGGTTGTGCAGCACTATACATGCACAGATGTAGAACTGCAGGTGCATGGGATCTTTCAGGCAAAACAAAGATCTCACAATTTTTGCGTGCTTCCAGGGGTAGCCATGTGCTAAGCATGGGTTCTTTGGAACACGACTTGAAAATAAGTATGTAAAGTTTGCCTGATGTTTATTTTAATTGTCTATATTAAGGGAGCTCATCCTCCAACCCACAAGCCAAATGCAACCCATGGATCACATCTGATCTGCAGGGCTCTCCACTGGTCAGGAAATTTGGCAGTGGAAGAGTGATGGACATTAGTAAGGCCACCCTCCTACCTGCCAAATTACCAAACCCTAAACCCCATGCACCTAGCCAGACCCAGGCCATTCCTCCTTTCCCCGAATGGGGCTGGGTTGGGGCCCCGTTTTCTCTATGGGACCAGGCTGGGGCTGGGGCTAAGCCATGACCCCTATTCTTTCATGGGGCTGACTAATGACCCCTTTACCTCCTACAGAGCCAGGCCATGCCCCCTTTTCCTCCCACTGGGGCTGAGTTAATGCCAAGCCATGCTCCCTTCCCCTGTTGGGTTGATCCATGACTAAGCCTATAAGTATGTTGGGGATTGTTCATTCCGAGATGGAGCATTTTACACTTCTCAGTGTTGAAGTTCATTGAGTTCTGATGTTCACAATTTTCAAGTGTGGCCACACTCCCCCATGACTTGGTGTCATCCACAAACTTGACCAGTTATCTCTTCACCTCCACATCCAAAGATGTTGAAAAGTACTACCCCAAGCACAGACCCCTGAGGGATACCACTGACTACTTCTCACCAGGATGACACAGATCTGTTCATCAGAACTCTCTAGATCCTACCCTACAGCCAGCTTCCTACCCACCTAACTGTTGAGAAATTAAGCCCACAATCCTCCAATTAACCTGTGAGATCATCATGGGATACCAGATCAAAGGCCTTTTACAAGCCTAGATATACCATGTCGACCTCCTCTGTCTTATCCAGGTGGCGAGTTATCTGGTTATAGAAGATGAGATTGGTCAAACAAGACCTACCCATAACGAATCCATGTTGGCTGCCATTCAGAATCGTACCTTCTGCAAACATATCGCATGTAGACTCCTTGATGACTTTTTCCAAGATTTTCTCTGAGACAGAAGTTAGGCTAATTGACATATAGTTGCACAGGTCCTCTGTCCTCCCCTTCTTGAAGATGGGCAGTACACTGGCTCTCTTCCAGTTTTCAGGGACTTCCCCTGAGTGCTATAAGTTTTGAAAGAGATATGCCAGCGATCCCATGATGACTTCAGCCAGCTCCTTCAGCACTCTCAGATGAAGTTCATCTGGTCCTGCTGACTTTTAAAAGTCTTACTTCTCTAACTGATCATGCACCGCCTCAAGATCAAGATCAACAGTAGGAAGGTGGTTATTCCCACCATGCCCATTCTGAGCCTTATCTAGTATGATTTTTCCCTTAACCTGGTAAAATACCAAAGAAAAGTAGTCATTCGGGACTTCAATTTTCTCCTGTGTTGATAAACAGCTGTCCTGAGTTGTTAAGCAGTGGCCCAATGCTTCCATTTGTTTTTCTCCTGTTCCCTACGTACCTAAAGAAGGACTACGTCATTTCCACGATTTCTGTTACTAGTTTAAATTCAGTCACCCCCTTAGCCTTTCCAATCTGTTCCATACAAGTGTGAGCCATGGCTGTATAGTCCTTCTTGGGCACTGTCCCAAGCTTCCATTGTTTGTATGCCATTTTCCTTCTTGTTCAAGGTGACCATGATATTCCTATTAAATAAATGGCTTCCCAGCCCTTCTGCTAACTTTCCACTGAATGGGAATGGACTTTTGTGCTTCAAGGATTGTGTCCTTAAGGAATGACCACTCTTTATGTACTCCTTTCAGCTTTGGTCCCTGGTTCTGCAGCTCTTCCCTTACTATTACCCTGAGCTTGTTGACATTCGTTTTTTGAAGTCCAAAAACTATCTACTAGCTGATTTGTCTGCCTTGTGACTGATGGTGAATGCGATGGTTTCCTGGTCACTCTCACCCAGGCTACCTTCTATATTTAAGTTGGTCACCAGGTCATCTCCTTTGTCCAGAACCAAGTCTAGGAAAGCATTACCTCTGGTTGGCCTGTGCACCTGCTGAGCCAGGAAGAGCCCTTTCATGCAAGTCAGGAAGGAATATAACCAATCCAGATTAGCCGTGTGTTCTCCCAAGAGATGTCTGGGTAATTGAAGTTGTCCATGATGACCATGTCCCATGCGCATGTGGCTTCTCTCAGTTCTCAAGAGAACTCCATATCAAGCTCCTCCCTCTGGTTTGGTCATCTGTAGTATGCACCAACAGTTAGATCTTTCTCAACACCCCCGCCTGTAGTTTGACCCAGTGGATTTCGAGACACTCTTCTTTGAAGCCAATGTCAGCCTCCAAGGAAGTGTACTGCTCCACCTTTCTTTCCTTCTCAGTCCCTTTTGTGCAGGGTGTAGCACTTTCTGTCTACGTTCCAATCATGGGAAAAGTCCCACCAGGTCTCCACAATTCCTAGTAGATAGTAATGCCCACTGGGCTCGATTCTCCTGCTTGTTCCCCATGCTCCTGGTCTTAGTGTACAGGCACCCAAATTCTCCAACTGAGACCTTCAATTTCCTGTCATGATGAGGGAGAACCCTTCCCTCATCTCTTGCAGGAGTGGCTCATCTAGTGTCCACAACTTAAGAGCTTTCTTGCGTGCTGCTCCCCAGGCATGCTTCAGTCAGTGTTTCCCCATCCCCCAGCAATCTTAAGTTAAAGCTCTATGTAGAAGATTGGCCACCATGGCCAAATATAGGGCTTTAACCCTAGTTGTAAGGTAAATGCTGTTCCTTCCCAGGAGTCCTCTCTCCCTAAAGTGTGTACTGTGGTCAAAGAAACTGAAGCCCTCTTGGTAGCACCATCACTGGAGTCATCAGTTCACTTCTTCAACACACCCTTCCCTCTAGGTCCATGGCCTGCAACCAGGAATACAGATAAGGCTACCTGCACCCTCAACCCGTTATTCCAGGTCCCAGAGCCCTGCAGTATCTCATGACCCAGATTATTCCTGGATATGTCATTTGTGCCTAGGTGGATGAAAAGCATGGGGTAGTGGCCAGACAGGTGGACAAGCCAAGCGATTCTCTCCACCACATCCCAGAGACAGGCTCCAGAGAGGCAACAGACCTCATGGAATTAGAGGGTGCAGATGGCAGATGGTCCATCAATGCTCCACAGGAGGGACGCCCTTGTCACCACCACCCTGCATCTCCTTTTGGGAGTGATAGTTCCCTGATTACCCATCTTCTCCTCCGGTGTCTCCATTGGAGTCTCCTCATGTGTGGTGAGGGGAGCATACCTGTTGTACAATGCAAGGGGAGGGGCAGCCATAGCCCTGTCCTGGATCCTGAGGCAACTGTCTTCCAGGTAGCTCCAGGCGGGTCTTTTCAGCTAGTCTTCTTGTTGGCCACCTCCTCCATCTTCTTCTCTTCTCCTGAAGAATGAAGAAGAGCCTGACTATAGTAGTCATCAGTCTCCTGCCTGTGGGTCCTAATGGCATGAATACTTTTCAGCTAGTCTTCTTGTATGCCTACCTGGTCCTGGAGCTCCATCACTTGGGACTATAGGGACCTCACTAAGGAGCATACACCACAGGTGGGGGTGAGCTTGCTCCCATTCCCAGGTGCTGGAAGCCTTGCCAGGCAGCCCCTGAAGCCCAGTGCCAGGGGCTCCATCTGGATGGAGGCTTCAGTGGTGAAAAGGGAGGGGGCATCAGTTGGGACCAAGGAGGAAAACTGTAGGTATGACACATCCCCACCACTGTATGTTAAGAGACTTTGCTACTACCCACAGACTGGCCTAGGAACTGGCCTGAGAACTACTTGAAAACTTCTACTGTTTGCAGTCTCTTTTCGCTGGCTTCCTCATGACAGGCTGTTGGCCAGTTCAGTAGATGACTATACTTGCTCTTCTCTAACTTGATAACATTTAGCCAATTCAAGTACAAGCTAAATTGTATATTCAGGTAAAAAAAAAAAAAAATTCTTTCATAGAATCATAGAAGTAGGGTTGGAAGGGACCTTGTAGATCTTCAGGTCCAACCCCCTCCCTGAGCAGAAGGAAAACTGGGCTCAAATGACCCCAGCCAGGTAGGCATCGAGCCGTTTCTTAAAGACCCCCAGGGTAGGAACCAGCACCATTTCCCTCGGATGTTGATTCCAGGTCCTAGCCACCCTATGGATGTCTAATCTAAACCTACTTTCCAATAACTCATGGCCATTATTCCTTGCTATCCCAGGGGAGGCTAGGGGAAACAAGGTCTCCCCCAAACCCTTCTGGTCCCCCCAGTGAGTTTATAGATGGCCACAAGGTCTTCCCTAGGCCTTCTCTTGTGAAAGCTGAACAGGTTCAGGTCTCTCATTGTAGGGTCTGCCCTGCTGTCCCCAGATCATGCAGCTGGCCCTCCTCTGGACCCTCTAAATCTTGTCCACATCCCTCTTGAAATGGGGTGCCCAGAACTGGACACTACTCTAGCTGTGGCATGACCAGTGTTGCGTAGAGGGGGAGGATCACCTCCTTGGCCCTGCTTGAGATGCACAATAGGATCTGGTTAGCCCTGCTAACTGTGACCTCGCATTGTCTGCCCATGTTCATTCTGGAGTCCATGATGACTCCAAGATCCCTTTCTGCCTCCGTGCTCTCAAGAAGGGAGTTTCTCATCTTATAAGTGTGCTTCTGGTTACTACTGCCCCAGTGCAGCACCCTGCACTTGTCAGTATTGAAATGCATTCTGTTATTGTTAGCCCACCCCTGCAACCTATCCAGGTCTTTCTGCAGTCTCTCCCTCCCTACTAGCGTGCCCAGCTCACCCCAAATTTTGGTATCATCAGCAAATTTGAACAGGTTGCTTTTCCACTCCATCGTCCAAATTGCTGATAAAGAAATTGAACAGTGCGGGCCCAAGGTTAAAGCCTTGGGGGACTCCACTGCCCACTTCCTCCCAGGTCCACCACCACCCTCTGAGTATGACCCTTCAGCCAATTAGCAATCCATCTGACCGCGTAGGCATCAATGCCACAGTCGTCTAGTTTTTTTTTTTAATGAGGGTGGGGTGGGAAACAGTGTCAAAAGCCTTGCTGAAGTCCAGAAAGACTACATCCATGGCAACACCTGCATCCAATGCTTTTGTGACTTGATCATAAAAGGCAATCAGGTTAGTCTGACAATCTGCCCCGAATGAAACCATGCTGGTTGCCTTTGAGCATCATCCCCAATGCTGGCCTATCACAGATGTGCTCCTTGATGATCTTCTCAAAGAGTTTCCCCAGGATTGAGGTAAGACTGACAGGCCTATAGTTGTTTCCCCAGGAATTGAGATAATTGAAGACTGACGGGTCCTCCCTCCTCCCTTTTTTAAAGATGGGGACCACATTGGCTATCTTCCAATCATCTGGCACCTGGCCTGAGCACCACGAGCACTCATAAAGGCATGCCAAGGGCCTAGCAATAACCCCTGCTAGCTCCCTCAACACCCTGAGATGGAAAGCATCTGGACCTGCTCACTTGAACACGTCCAGCCCCTCTAGAAGCACGCTAACCCTGTCCTCCTCAATCTTAGGTCTTGAGACTTTCCCCTTGAGTCCATCTTGAAACACAATGGGGGAGTCCCAGTCCCTGAGCAAGAAAAACAAATGTTGGTGTTTAAAGTATCAAGAGTATTTGAGATTTAAAATTTAGTTTTCCAACAATGATCAGTAATAAAGCTCCCTAAGTAGAACAGATAGGAAAGTGAACAGGAGGAAGCATGAATAAGTGTGGCAGAGTACAATTTGTGCCTGCAACTTTAAGTAGTCAGGCAGGCTGTGGAGCAGACAGCATGTGCAGGTAGACCTAATTAGGTGGTCAGATAACCACAAGGGGGCCACCAGATTGAATGAGAGCTTGGCAGCCAGGATATAAGGCCAGGTCCTAGAAGCACAGCTGGCAGTATGTCCAAAAACATGACTTTTGTTCTAACGTTCAAAGCACAGTCATGAAAACATTATAGGGATAGATTCTTCTGCCTTACAAGCTAGATCAATATCTTAATTTTATAGTAATTGAAGTAATTTTTTTAAAGATTTTTCTTTAGAAAAAGAGATTCTATAATGCAAAGATTTGATCATGTGCCACGGAAAGTGCTGTTTTCTTTCCTGAACATTATTGGTTCTACGGGGGGGCGGGGAGGGGGGAACCAAGCCAGCAAACACTAAGACATGTACAGCTTTCATATTTCAAGATGCAGAGTGACTGGTCATGGCTTCCAGCTTTGTTTGTTGTGGTCTTTAAAATTAATGAAGCAAGAAGATAAGTTATTGCTTTATTCACTGAATATAACATAAATATGAAAGTCACCTATTTCTATGTTTTATGACAGGTGGAAACTGATGAGAGAGAGAGAGAGAGAGAGAGAGTTAGTACGAAGTAGGAAGATATTATAAATACTTAGGAGGAGTGGATTATCTTGAGTACTGATATAAGAGATGTGGGATGATTTAATAAAGCAAAGTACAAGGAATGTTCTTAGAAATAGGAGCTTATTCTATAAGAAATAAAACAACTAGAATCAGGAGAAACATGTGGACTTGTTGGGCCATGAAGAGATATACTGCTTGAAGTAATTTAAGTTTTTTTGATGCACTACATCTAAATTGTTTCAAGTAAGGATACAGATTTATTTGCCTGAAGTGCTTCAAAAATGATCCTCAAAACAAGAATAATTTCAGACTACAGCACTTCTTGAGACACCTGCACCCTCAAGCAGTGTGACACGGATTCTCAGTCCTTCAGTGAACCACAGTTTCACTGATTCTCGACCCCCATTTCTAGGGGGAGCAGGGCAGACAGCAAAGTAATATTCTGCAGTCTGCTTAGAAACTAAAGGTTTTGAGACATTCAAGGATTCCTGCCCTTCCTCCTCCTGCTGGAAAGCACTACCATTGGATGATTTTGTGACTCCTGGGGTAAGGGGCAGTGGGTGCATCTACACAAGACACTTTACTCGAGACTAGAGCCAATTACTGTGTGGTAAGCACCACTGTCTACATGAAAACCTGCTTACTAAGCACACAAGTACATTTCTAATTTACTTCTAATCAAGATTAAATGCTGCACATGTAGCAAGTAGTGCACATGTAGACACCTGATGGACAGCAAATGAGCTCCTGGTCAGCCAGGCAGCAGACGGCGCCCCCAGGAGCTGCCTACTGCTGGGGTGGTTTCCACCACATGAGCCCAGGCAGAGAATTTCACCCTGCCCCAGCTGCCCACTGCCATTCTGAGCATCTGGCGCTCAGCCACCTTGTGCCACCTGACTCCTTCCCCTGCTCTGGAAGAGCAGACTCCTTCTGAATTACTGGTACATGGCCTTCCAGGGCCCCTGCTGCTATACAGCTGTGCCGCCAGCCATAGTGATCAAGGGCTCCAGGAGGCCCCCACTAGGACCACCATCTTTCTCCTCCGGACTCACAACACCAGCCAGGACTGCTGGCAACGTTTCAGGCTGCAGGGATGGAATGATGACCAATGGGTTCACATATTCCAGATGACCTGGGCCACTTCTGAAAACCTGCTGCAGCAGCTCCAGCCCCAGCTGGAGAACCAAAACATGGAGGTGTGACCAGTCATCCCACCAACATCTGCCTGCCCTGCCACCCACACACCCCCTACCCCTTGATCACCGCCCAGCACCACTCCAGAATAAGCATATGTTTGCAATGAAAACTGTATTCCTCTCACAACTCCCACCCCTACCCCCCCTTACCTGCTCCCTCAACCAACAGAGTCCAACCAAGAGAGCCCACATGCCCAACACAGAGACTCTCCACCACCCTTCCCACCCATCAACAATAAGAAACCTTCCTCCCAAACTGAAAACTGTGTGCAAAGGTCTCACTCTCTCTGAATCCTGGAGTGGGGGACTGTGGGTGTAGACACACAAGGCACAGAGCCAAGAGACAGGCAAACAGAACCCTGGCTATGGACCAGAGTTCCTCTGCAGGTGCAGGGGCCATGGCAAATGCTAAGGACTCCTTTAGGCAGGAGGTGGTGGAGGCCCTTCTCTGAGGCCCAGGCAGGGACCTGCTGTGGCATGGCATGCAAGAACCACGGGCCCTGCAGGGCCAGGGCCAGGGTTGAGGAGGCAGGCATGGGGGCACCAGGATGTGGCCTCCACTGGATGGTCCTGACTGGTCAGCTACTGCTTCAGCAGCTCCACAAAGCACTGTTCCATGGCCTCCAGCCAGGTCCAGTATTCCTTTTGTGCCCGGACTCTTAACTCCTCCTGGGTGGTCTTCCAGGTGACATCTTTCTCCTTCCAGGCCAGCTCCCATACCTGTTCCCACACCACCCAGTGCTCCATCACCACTAACAGCCACTGCAGCAGGAGTGTCCAGTCCCTGGTGCACCGCTGGCACAGCCAGCAGATCTGTGCGGCTCCCACGGTGACTGGCAGTGACCTTGATGCAGCACTCCTGCAGGGCCCTGCAGCCTTGTCTCCATGTCCAGATACCGGCCTGGCAGAGGCAAGAGGTACAAGTTTGGAACACAGCAGACATAAAATGCTTTGCACTAGGGATGCTGTGCTGCCCAGCCTCAGATCAGAGGTTGGTCATGCACAGGTGGTGTGGCAGCCCTGTAAATGCCAGGACCAATGATCCTCCGGTGAAAGGCGGGTAGGAGGTGCCATAACCTCCATCTAATGCATGCATGCAAAAAGTCCTGGCTGGAGAATGCCCAGACCTGTCATGTCTTTGACAGGCCTGATGCTTGCTGGTTGCAGTGCAGTTGTGAGGCTCCTGGTGAGCTCAGCTTCACTGCCCAGGATGCCAGCTTTAGGGTTGCAAATCCCTTTGTTAGGCTGAGGAAGTACCTGCAGTTGGTCCTGGATGGAAGGAATAGTAAAGAAGCCAGAGGCTGGCCTGGCCCACAATGCAGGCAAGAAAGCCAGTCAGTG
>JAGPOW010000261.1:135126543-135161377 GCA_030014935.1 Caiman crocodilus
AGGAAGTACCTGCAGTTGGTCCTGGATGGAAGGAATAGTAAAGAAGCCAGAGGCTGGCCTGGCCCACAATGCAGGCAAGAAAGCCAGTCAGTGAAAATGTAAATCAAGGCAACAGGGGGTGAGGGACAGGCTGGGGTAGGGAATAGTGAGTAAGGGGGATGTAACACACAACACAACATCTTTACTTCTTGCTGTCAATTTCTTTATAAAAAGAAAAGCTCTGTGACAGTTCCATTTGAGTACCTTTGGTGCTGCTGCTGCTGCTGCTGCTACTGGTGTTGAGTCGGCTAAGTTATTTTACCTGTTGTCATGTAAAGTGGTGGACTGGGAGTGAGGCTGTAGAGGAGGAGGAGACCTCACTGGGGCACACTGCTGTGTTGTGCAGAGGCCCCAGAGCCAGGAAGGGTGCACCTTAACTTACACACAGTGTCACCCAGCCATATCACGCATTGCCTGTCAGCAGCTTGAGGTGCAGGGCCCCAGAAGAACGACTCCCCCAGTGAGACGCATACACAGCTGGCAGGCTTCATGGCCTGAGCAGGGGCCACCACCCCTGCACTTTTCAGCCTGCTGTGACTTAACACACACAGGGTCATCTGTGTCATGAATTTTGCCTGTCAGCAACTTGAGGTGCAGTTTCCCTCAAACCTCTACATCTATATTCTTTAAACTTGGCATGCTTTGTGGCCTGAGCAAGGGCCACCACCCCTGAAGTTTTCACCCCCTTGTGGGGCAACACATAGACATGACATGAGTTTTGTGTTCAAGAATTTGGGGTGGAGTTCCCCCCAAGCCCCTACACCTATCCTCTTAAAGCTTGGCAGACTTCATACTCTTAACAGAGCCTACCATCCCTGAAAGTTTCACCCAAACCAGAGACAAAAACAACAAAGTTATTGATATTTCATTGATCTCCCATTATACCCTATGGTCAGATCTCTGAGGTGGCTCTAAAGAGAATATCTTTCTCTAAAAAAAAAAAATAAAAAAAAAAAATGTACATTTACTCTTAGTTTAATTAAGATAACAAACTTTCATCTTAATACCACTGAGGACATATTAATTGTGTACTTGTAAGTTGGGATACAAGCCAGCTGACATGCTTTCATAAATGGATGATTTCATGACTAAATTCAAGTTTATATTTCATAGACATTAGGGCTGAAAGGGACCTCACAAGATCATTGGGCCCAAGGGGCAGGAAGTCATCTGGGGTCAGATCCCCCCCCAGCAAGATAAGCATCCAAGTGTTTCTTAAAAGTATTCAGAGTAGGTGCTTGCATCACTTCTGGGGATACTCTATACCAGGCCCTGGAGACTTCAACGGTAAATAAGCTTTTCCCTATGTCCACTCTAAAACAATCTTCCAGCAGTTTGTGACCTTGTTTTCCCTCAGGGTGTCCTGGTGGAGAGATTTTTCTCCCAGGTCCAGATGCACACTCTTTATATCACCAAGTCACCCCTGAGCCTTTGCTTCTCTAGGAAAAAAAGCCCCATGCCTATCAGCCTCTCCTTATTTAGGTCTGTTCTCTTGATGTCTAATCATGCTAGTGAGTGTAGCATTGCTAAGTCTATAAATATTTATACTTATTAATTATAATATTTGATTATAATAGTATAATCAGCATAACACCTCTCCTGAGGTGGCATTTCTCTGAGTTGAATGTCATTTGGTTTTGACTCACTCATCTTTTAAGCCTGTTCAGGTTGGCCTGAACTGCCAGTCTATCCTCTAGAGTGACCAAGCTTCCCCATAATTTGGTGTTATTCATGAACTTAGCCAGTCCACTTCTGATACCCAAATCCAGATAATTTATGGATATATTAAAGAGTACTGGTCTGGGTATTGAGCCCTGGAGGATGTCACTGCTCACTGTGTGACATCCATGTTGACTCAACTCCATGTTGACTCGGTTCCATTGACTATTACTCTCTGGGTATGACCGCAGAACCAGTTCCTCAGCCATCGTACCATACATTTGTTGAGGATGTGGTTCACCAATTTTGGGAGACCAAGTCAAAGACTTTTTAGAAATCTAAATATATGACACCAACTTCTTCTTTGTCTGGGTGATAAGTCACCTGGTCATAGAAGGAAATGAGGTTGGTCAGGCAAGAGCTATGCACAATGAAGCCACACTGGCTCTCTCTCAGCATGTTGCCTTCTATTAGTCTGTTGTTGCTGATTTCTTTGATATTTATCCAAGGTCTTCCCTGGGGTTGAGGTCACACTGATTGGCCTGTAGTTCCCTGGATCTTCTTTTCTTCATTTCTTGAAGATAGGCACCACATTGGCCCTCTTCCAATATTCAAGAAGCTCTCCTGAGCACCATGAGTTCTCAAATATACCCATCATTGGTCATGCTATGATGTCGGCCAACTCTTTTAACACTCTTGGGTGCATTCCATCCAGGCCAGCTGACTTGTGGATGTCCACCTTCTCAAGTTTATCCCTCACAACATCTTTGCCAGTTATAAGTGTATGATTGTCCTTACCCTGGTAGTCCTGTGTCCTGTCAGGCAGGGTGATCCCCTTGGGCTGGTGGAAAGCTGACACAAAGTAATCATTGAGAAAGATAAATTATGGAACCTCCATCCTTGGAAGTTTTTCAAGAGCAGGCTAGACAGATACATAGCTGGAATGGTTTAGTAAGGGATGATTCCCTGGAGCAGAAGGCTGGACTAGATGATTTTATGAGATCTTCCTTTTCAGACTTCCTTTCCTATGATCAAAGAAAAGACTCAGTGCAAATACAAACCATCTGCTCTGAGAAATTGAGGAGGCCTTTGAGCTAGAAATTAGTAAGTTTAAATAAAAGCCCTTGTAAGACAAAAGAAGAGTAGAATGGGCAGTCTACATATTAATGGTCTACCTGATTATATGTTTGTCTGCAACATCTGTTAAAATAGTAATGAAAAAGTACATAACTTTTACTGCTTTGGGAACAAATTTCCCAAAGCTTTATAAGTTTGTCAGTAACTGATAATACACAAATTAAAGACAAAGAAGTGATTTACTGTGGTATGGCTTGTACATGTATATAAAACTGAACAAATCTGAAGCTTTCATTCAAGCAATCCAACAGTAATATCTATTCCCCTGTGTAGCTGTGAGCTTTCTTTCATGACATTACTCACTAAAATGGTAACAAATCTAGCTATATGCAGAACAAGTTCTCTAGAATTGTTATTAGACCTACTTCTTACTACCTCCTAAATGTCCAGTGCTTTTAAAGTTCACTACTTGTTTGCTTAGGTCTTAGGCTTTTCAATTGTGATAGACATTACTTTAAAACTAGTAAAAGAGGAAATACTATGTCCTCCAAAAATGAATGCTTCTACCCATAATAGAATGAATTATGCTTTCATAACTTAGGCTAGAGTTTGTACAGAGTTTGGAAGGCAGTGCTTCTCAGCTTCAGAGAACACACACACTGATGTCTAGCTTTCTTCACAAGAGACTTGCTAAGATCTTGTTGTGCAAGACAAATATATTTATTCAATACAGATCTTCCAGATGCCTGGAAGACTTCAAAGATCTAAAAAGAGCTAGAAACTAATGGATCATTAAGATACAGAGACCTCTGCATGTTAGGTTGGTCAACATTGGTCGTGTCTACACTTGGGCATTGTCGCAGGGCACTTTGCTGCCTGGCTCCTAAAGGAGGAAGAACTGCTAGGGAAGGAGCCCTAGCAGTGACTAAGCAGTGTAGCTGCAGGTTGCCGGGGCAACCAATGAGTGTCAGCTGACTGGAGAGGGCGGGGCTTGGCTTGTATAAAGCCCAGAACCAGAGGCCGGCAGGGAGTTCTCTGCCAGGAGCTGGAGGGGCAGGAGCTCTAAGGAAACAGTATGTGAGTGTAGCTCACAAGAGCTCCAGAGGCTGGAGCCAGGATGAGGAGTGGTAACTAGGAGGCTTACATTGTTATGCCCAGATGCCTTATGTTTGGTTACAGCCAGGAGGCTTGTGTTATGTTTTGTTAGTAGTGAATTACACCGGTGGTTTGGGAAAGGCTGTAGGGATGGAGGAGGCCTCATGGGCAATCCACAGTAGCGTGGGGCCCTAGTGCCCAGGAAGGGGTGCTATTCGGTGCCCGTGGGGGTGCAGTGTTCTTATAGGCACCAGAGAGGGCGCAGCAGTATGGAGGTGCATAGAAGGGTCACGCTCTTGGTGCAGCAGCAGCACAGTAGAAGCTGGCCCCATAGCACATCCCCAGAGAGATCGCCTGTGGGGAGGATGGGAATGGCCAGCCTCTTCCCCTAGTTATCCAGGAGCCTCTCATTCCCTGAGCATGTGGGCTGTGGGATGGGCTGAAGCACAGCAGAGCGGTTGGTCTGGGGAGCAGGATCTGGAGCTGTGGCAGCACATGCTGCTAGCAGCCTGGCTTGGTCCACCCTGGGAAAAGGGCAGCAGAGGCAGGCTGCCTGCAGCCAGAACCCAGAGGCCTACCAGCCCTATAGGAGCCAGAGGGTCCAGGGGGCTGGACAGGCATCTGCATGGGCCCAGCCCTGCCTAGACAGCTTACCATGGTCATTAGCTGGAGTTAGTGCCTCCGCCAGCTGAGAGCAGGGCATTACTCAGCTTTTAAAAAACTCAAAAAAGGAAATTGGTGCAGATGGAGTGACAAGGGTGTCATTCAGTCCATCTGCAGGTGGAGCTTGGGGAAACCCAGCAGCATGAGGTTCACCTTTAGGAACACCAGCTGCTCCACCAAAGTGGGATCCAAGCAGGTGTGATGGGGTGTCAAAACATCACCAGCAATGCTGAATAGCCTGTCACTTGGAACACTGGTTGGTGGACAGGACAGGTGTTTTCAGGCAACCGTGGCCAGATACTGCCACATCTGGCTGTGATTTGCCCAGGAGACCAAGGAGTCTCAGTCCAGTGGCTCCACACCTTCAGTAAGATAGGTAGCCACCGAAGCCTCAGTGCTATCTGCCCAAGCCTGGGGTCTGGTTCATTTAGACTCCAACATTGAAGCCATGCCGATGACCCACATTGGCAGTGGCTGGCATGGAGGAGACTGGCTGTTGCTGGTACCAGTGCTCAGAGTGCAGGCATAGTAAAGTGGAACCCCCTTCTTCCACATCCCCTTGTCTCTGCACTTTGGCCTCCCTGACTTTGTTGACAAGCACCTGCATCCAATGATCGAGGGTTTTGGTGCTGCCCGTGAAAATGTTCCCCTGCACCCTCAGGTCACACATACCCACCATAATGTGGACCATACTGGACCTGACGCCCTCCTTCAGCCGCCTCACCAGTGCCTGCACAACTGGTGACAGCAGCTTGCCCCAGCCAGGAACATTGACTACCTGGAACTTCTCCATTTGGTTTTCCAGGTCCCTCACTAGGGGGATCACCTGGCATAGGAGGGCATTGGCAGCACTAAGGGTTTCAGTGGCCTCAAGGAAGGGCTTGAGGACCACCAAGATCTGGGAGATGGTAAACCACTCAGCTCTGTTCAGGGGGCTGCTGATCCCAATCTCCCCAAGCAAGGCCATCTCATGGCTGGTCTTTGTTGCTCCACCAACCTTTCAAGCACCAGGTATGTGGAATTCCACTGAGTCTTCACATCCTGCATGATTTTCTAAGTTCTGCCTGTTTCTCCCACAGTATCTTGCCCCCTTTGATGCTGTGGTGGAAGTAGCCCACCACCTTCCTGCATTTCAAAGCCAGCTGGTTTGTAGCAGTAGAGGTGGTGGCACCATCACTGGCAGCCCTGTCCCCCTCCAAGGCATCCCTGGTTCCAGCTCCAGCTCCTCCTCTGGCAGTAGGAGGCTTATGCTGAGAGATGAAATTGGGGTGGAGGAGAGGAGAGAGTGATTCCACTGCTGGTGCCTACTTCTGGACTGAGCAGAGGTAGTGTAAGTGCAGGGACATCAGGTGCAGACACTGTTCCCACCTCTTTGCTTCCACGGACAGCACTGATGTCATGGCTGCTTGGGAAGAGAATGTCTGTGTTTGGGGGTGGGGAGATTTGCAGATCAGCTTTCCCCCTACCTCCTCTGCCAGAAGACCTGGCACTGGCCTTCCCATCACGCTCCGTATTGATCTTTCCCGTGGTCTCTGTGTGTGTCAATCCTTTTGTATTGCATGTTTTATTCCCTCTGTATACATGTATGCAATGGACTCTTCTTTGATTGTTTGCTTCAGTGTTAAGAGTTATGTAAAAATTGTGTGCTGTCTGTCTGTCTGCCTTCTTATCCTATGAATATCTGATTTTTCTTCTTTATATTGTGTATGCATGTGTGCAATCAGTGTGCCTCCCTGTCCACAGATTGGAACATGCTGGCATGGAAAACAGAGATTTCTTTTTTCAAAGTTTACAAAGAAAAAAAAAAAATCGAGCAAATAGCAATAGCAATGCTAAATTCTACCCAATCCTTTCAAACAACAAGGAGCAGGCAAGTTCAACTACTGAGTAAACCAAGCAAGCCGAGATGCCTGAGTCTGACGGTTCTGTTGTCACACAGTTCTTAACAGGGAAAAAGGTAAGAAAAGGCATAGCATGCCTCCAAATGGAGGCTTTTATGCTGTTTCTAGGTCCCTCCACCAAGACATTGTCATTGGAAAGGCAGCCAGAGAAAAATCCTTCCCACTGGCCACCTACACGTCAGTCTCCCCCCTTCCCCGCCCACTCCTTTGCTTTGGGCATGCTGCGCAGCCCTGGATCCGAAGCCTTGCACAGCCCTAAATAATATTTAAAACAATGCTATTTATAAATGAGGTTAATTTTCATGACTGAAGTTATTGAACCAAAGAGAGTGGAGCTTCTGATGTCACTTCTAAAACTCATTAACATTATCCCCATCTTCTGCAGATAATGAGTTTCCTCAACCCTGTTTAGCATATTCTATAGTCAGGGCCATAGCAGAAACATTCAGGTCATGACCCCTGTCAAGCAATACCTGTGAATTCTGCTAACTGTCCAAGCCACAAATTTGACCCTATAAAATTGAACAATTATAACCAATCATAATGCCTTTTGACCAAAGTAGGCCTGAGCCCCCCTTAGGCCAGCATTGTCAATAATATCCACAAACTTGAAGGATTTTCAACAGAAAAAAAAAAAAATCTAAGTAAGAAAGTCCAGGGTGATGTCTTGTGCTTACAAGAGATGTGCCAAGAGCCTTATAGCTATCCTTCAATACTTGGAATGACTATGAAGGTTGAAAGGACACACAAGGAATTTAGAAGGGCCATATTTGTTAAAACTTGAACGGCTATAATTGCTACAGCAAAAACTGAAGAAAACATCAAAATCCTGACCAAACTCAACAGAATCACAGTCACTTCAGTCTACAAACCACCTAACATGTGTTTCACCTCTACAGATACACCACTCTGAATAAAGCACAGGTGATCACTGGCAATTTAACAACCACAGTATGCAATGGAGTTACAATGAGACCAATAAAGACAGCAAGGCAGTATAAGCTTGGTTAGATGCATACCTATTGCAGTTGGTCCATGACCCAAAGCTTCCTAAATCATTCAACAGTGACCTCTGGAACCAAGGATACAACCCAACCTTAGTGCAGTAATGGTGTTGCTGGGCTAAGTAATAAAATGCTATTAGACCCTATCCCACATGCCCAACATCAACCAATTGGCATTCAGATAAAAGTTGCAGTGACACCTGTAAAAGTGCCATTTTGCTTATGTTTTAATCTTAAAAAAGGCAAACTGGAAAGGCTTTTCAGAATACCTTGATGCCATAGTCAAAACCATCAAAGCATTGCCCGAGAACTATGACCAGACAAATACTGTACAGAAATCTGTAAGAAAAAACATCTCATGGGACTGCCATGGTTCCAGGCGTCACTCCACAAATGTTGGCCTATTTGAAGACTACATGGGACAGTATGAATGAGACCCTTTTTCCACAAACACCATTGAGGAGCTTATGTTAGGAATCACAGAAGAATGCAGGAAATCCTAGCAGACCCTGATTGAGTCAACTCATGATACACAATAGTAAAACCGTATGGGAAACAATACTTAAGCTAAGCAATGACTCATAAAAGATAGGTCAACATCATAATGTCACTCTTAAGCAAAATTGCTCCCCAGATTCTTCTCAATGGAAAAAAAGACCCAAAAAACTCAAAAACAAAATGAAAACCTCAGACTGGAAAGGTATAAGTACCCCAAAGATCTGGGTTTTACAAGCCCCTTATTAACGAAAGATCTTTAGGCTGGTATTAACACATCGAAGACTAGGAAAGCAACCAGCCTTGATGACATACTTGCCAAACAAATCAAGCAATTTGGACCCCAGACTCGAGAATGGCTCTTCTGCCTATACAACTCATGCATAGCCAGTCAAAAGTTACAAAGATATGGTGACATGCTGAGGTAGCAGAACTTCTAAAGCCAGGGAAAGATCCATTTGACCCAAACAATTTCAGACCTATCTCTCTCGTAAGCCACACAAAGAAATTGTATAAACAATGAATACAGAACCAGCTTGCCCCAATACGTGGATACACACCTAATCCTCAAATAGGGCAGCTTTCACCCTGGGAAAAAAACCAAAACCAAAAACAAAAACCACCAATAAGGCAGCTGCTTGATCTAACTCAACATGCTGAAGACGATTTTGAAAGAGACCAAATCACCAGAGCTGTGTTCATCAACCTAAAAGCTGCTTACAATACAGTTAAACACCCATGACTCCTTCACAAGACCCTGGAAATGACAAAAGATCTACACCTTACACTGCTGATACAAACCTTGCTCAAAAACAAGCTTTTTTTGTCAAACTGGATGGGAAGCAAAGCAGATGGAGGTGACAGATTAATGGCCTCCCCCAAAGAAGCAAACCTGCACTACTGTTATATAACATATACATGGAATGACCAGCCAATCAATTTTGAAACAAAAAGTTGTATTTATACAGATGATCTGTGCATAATAGCACAAAATATTGTCTTTGACGGGGTTGAAAATCAACCCAGCCAATTCCAGCCAACTCAGCGAAAACACAAATATGTGTCTTCCATCTAAAAAACCATGAGGCCAACCATAAACTCAACATTACATGATCTAGGACTCCACTATCCCACTGTCCAAATCCCATTTACCTTTGTGTGACTGGGGTCCCTCTCACAGCTAGTCTAAACATTGTCTCACTCATCTGAGTAGGGCAGTCCACCCACCCAACTCACCCGTCACCTTTGACGTAACCAGGTTACTTGCTCTTGGTTATGGCTCCAGCCCCACACTGAGCCCCACTTTATTCACAATTGACATTCAGATCCTGACCTGAATCCTTCCTACTAAAGCAGCCTAACTTCTCTCATCATTTGAGGCTGCAAACTCCCTAGACCCCTTTCCCTCTCAGTAGTGCCCTCCTCTGGGACCCTTGGCCTCACAGCCCCAGACCTCACCTGTAGGCCAATAGAGACTCCAGGCAACTGGCTCTGGACATCCCTCATGGTGGGAAGTCTTGTACTGCAGTCATCTTGGTCCTAGCCACAGCATTGACCAGTCAAGAGTTTTCTTCCTAGGTTCTTGAGTAGTTAGAAGGTGGACACATATGGGAGGCAGGGCTAAGGCCCCTCCACACAATGCCCTCACGCTGTGCTTTTCTGTCAGGGTGTGACCCCCCTCACCTTTTCCCCCACACCCACAAAGCAGTGGAGGCTGAGGATTTCCAGTGCCCCATATTTGCCTTGCACTGGGAAGGCTCTAGTATAGCATTTCCTGGATACTGCCTCACCAAAGGCAACTCCACCACACCATCCAACCCCAGCATAATGTAGTTTCAGATCATGCCTCAGGACTAGTCTTCAAAACTTCCTGGTCTCTCACAAAGCCCATGTGCATACAACTCTTCTCTGGGCTTGTCCTGAGCCCTTCTCTCAGCAGACCACAGGCACTCAGCCCCTTTCACAAGGCTCTGAACCCCACACTGGGTCTCCAGAATCTCCTCCATCCCTATGGCACCTACCCTGACCTCCAGGTGGTCTTGGAGCAGCAGATCTCCAGCTGGGTAATGTTACTCCAGAAGCAGCCCTGCAGCAACTGCTGCCTCAGCTCTGAAGGCCTGAGGCTCCCTAGCCCCATACTCCAATCCAGAAGCCCTCTTGCAGTCATGTGACCACTTTGTTAATCCACACAACACCTGCCAGCTGCTCCACAGCCTGCTCAAGCCACTTAAAGTGGCAGGCACAGCCTATGCTCTGCCACACTAACAGTCACCTGGTTCTTACCCTCTTGTACAAAGAACACATCATGAAGGCAAAAGCAAAAGTGAGCACTCAGAACAACATTCTGTATAAACTCTCTAGTTTGAAGTGGAGAGCTGGCCCCCCAACCATCTGAATTGCTGCTCTGGCTCTCAGCTTTTCCTGCACTGAGAATGCATGCCCTGTATGATAGAGCTCCATACACACTAAGTGTCTTCACCCTATTCTGAATGACAGCTGCCAATGAATCACAGGATATCTGAAACCCACCAGCCTAAATAGCATATACCTACTGGTTCGCATCACTCTGCTTGACATTAAATGGGCCATGACCAGCAGGATAAAATGATGAAGACCAACTGAAGATGTAGCACCTGCTGCATGACTATTCATGCAGAACACAAATATGTGAATTCACACAGGACCTTCCTCACCAATACCCAATCTCTTGATACCACACCCAAGGAGACATGATTATAGATGTAGAGTAAGAGACTGAAGAAAATACCTGACAGCAAAAATGCACATTCCAGCAGCCAAGTCCTTACCACTGTGGGCTGACAAATCATGGCAAAGGTGAAAATGTCTCAGCCACCTACATACTAGGATTAGACACTTGAAGAAAATAATGAAGAAGTGGGAATATACATAAATGAGCATAAAAATGTGAAACAAAATGGGCAAATGTGGTATAGAGACATGAGAAGCATCATCAGCAGCAGCATGTTATATGAAACCAAATTAGATGGAATAGGAATCTGAAAGTTTCAATGGGATCCAGATATAGTTGACGTCTAAAGGAACTTTTTGCTCATCATTTTTTAGATCCATTGAATCAACCAGCTAAATATAGAGTGTGTGTGTGTGTGTGTGTGTGTGTGTGTATATATATATATATATATAAAAATAAATAAATACACTGACATTCTGCCTCCCTCCTCTAAGGTCAATGTGCTACTGCATTGGAGTCATAAATGTGACCTGATTTGGTCTATAGGTACTTCTCAATATGTGCACTTAAGGTCCAAACTGTCATTAGAGAACAAATCGGGAATCCTTGCCCACTGACCATTTATATCAAATGTCATCAATCTTTTTGGTATGTTAAATATCAAATAAATGCTCATAAAACACAATTATATCAAATTTTACCAGTAATCTAGACCTGAAATATTTCAATCATTTGCCCTCAAAAGAGCAAGACTTCAATGTTCAGCATTCAAAAAAATTCACTGATCATCAACCATTTTCTACATTTTGGGGACTATTTGGGAATACTCATATTAAATTTAAATTTATTTAGATATTTTACATGCTAGTTTTATTTATTCAATTGATGTATATAAAATGAGATTTGGCATTTTTAAATCAGGGCAGGCATGAGACACAGAGATATTTAAAACTCAAACCATACTGCACCAACAAAAAAACTCAACCATTTGTCAGCTTTGGTTGAGGCTACACATATGAAAAAGGCAATGCAATTTGACCTAGTTCTCCCATCACAAAAATGAATTATTGTGTTAGAGTTGGATTCAAGATGGTTTTGCAGGTGAAATAGGAGGAGCACATACTTAACCCTGCCGTAATGCTGGAAGCAGGTGTTAAAATCACACTTGTGAAGCTGAAGTTCTGCAGCCTCATGGCTCCACCCAGGACTGTTTCATTAGGAGCAAGATGGCAAGGGAATTTTAGGAACAGCTAAATTTAGGGGAAAATAAATTTAAGATGAAACTTACATTTTTATGTTTGCCACCTAGATCAACTATCCACCCTAGAAGTTTAATCTAAACATAGCTGAGGCGCAGTTCCCAAATATGCTCATCACCCACCAGTCCTACTGAAATGCCAGCGAACTGCAAGCACTTAAAACCCATGAAGAATCAAACCAAGGTTGTATGGATTCTCTTCAGTGCAAGAGGAAACTAAACACCTACTAATACCAAAAAGTAGTAACGGTTTGAAATACATAGTGCTGTAAAGGGTCTTTTGTACCAATTTTGCTTTATAATAAACTGCTCAAAAAGGTAGAGAGCAGTAAGCAACAGCTGCGTAATACTAATGTACTATCAGTCACCATTAATCGTGCCCAAGAATAAGGCAGCAATAATCAGTTACAACACTGTTCATTGCAAAAACTATAATTCACTATGATATCAAGGTAATAAACTGAGAAGGAAGGAAGTGAGCACAGGCTTAGCTCTTCTGTTTATCCCTTTCGGTATATTTTATCTACCCTGAATTGGAATGTACCATTACCAGAATACTAGTTCCTGTTGGTGAGATTTAAAAAGATAATTAATTATAATGTATTACAATCAGTATACTGAAATTAGACTAGTATAACGTTTCTACAAATAAATATAGACAGGAATGTTTGATACTACCTCTCTTAGACTTCACATTAGATTCCAATAGAAATAATGAACCACAGATGGATGAATTATTTAGCTGTTATTTTGTATGTCCCTAAATATTAAAAAAAAACCCTAATTTTTTAGCACAGTGGTGGAGCTTTCAAGCCACTGGGATATTTTTGTTCCTATTTTATGACTGTAAAGTCAAAGTAAAAATGTATGGAGTATAGGTAGGGGTGTAGGTTGGTCTAATAAAAGATATCAGAAAAATGCAATATACCTCATCCAATGCACCAAATGCCCTGATGGAAAAATACACAGGAGAGACCAAACAACAACTGCACACCAGAATGAACGCACACCAGAAATCTATCAAAGACAGAAATACCCAATTACCTGTGGGGGCACATTTCTCACAAGAAAACCACTCTCTCAGTCCTGATCCTCAAAGGAAACTTACACAACATTTCCCAGAGACAAACCTATGAACTCCACTTCATCAACCTCCTGGATACTGAAAATCATGAACTAAATATAGACATTGGATTTATGACACATTACAACCTGCCTGGCAACTGACTCCCCAGCCCAGCCTCTGGCTTCTTTACTTTTCATTCCATGCAGGAAGAGCCCACGCCAACTACTGAAACTTCCTTAGCCTGACAAAGGGTTTTTGAACCCAAAAGCTTGCTTAATAACTATTCTCCAACTATTTGGGTTGGTCTAATAAAAGATGACAGATTCACTCAAGGAACCTTGTCTGGAGTATAGGTAGGTGTCTCTGAATATGTTCATGCAGACTGAAAGAACAGATCTCTGCATCATCTCTGAAAGACCTTCTAAAATGGCTGTTGACTTGCTGAGATGTAAGTTGTAGCGCTTCATCCTATAGCTACTGTGGGTCCCTATGCTACCACTGCTTTAAAAGACTGCATGCTTTTGTCATCTTCAAAAGAGTCTCTATTCCATTCGTCTGTTGGGGGCAAAGGAAGGGGTGTATCTTCTTACCTTCAAAGCAGTCAAGGTAATGTCAGGGACTGTAGCATCTGTTCAAAAGGAGGTAGATGCTAGAGGAGTTGCTGAGGGTGGGTTCAAATCTGGAAAACATATAAAGACAGCACTTGATATTTAAGGTCTTCATAAAATACAACTAAGTCAGCCTAATTAAATCATTTTACATGGCCCTACTCATGCAATAAAATCTATCCCTAGAAGAAGTATACATCTAAAGCACAATGTGCACTGAAGGTATTGTTATCTATTGCATGGCTGATTCTCACCTAGCTTCCCCTTAGTTACTCCTACCTTCTCACTGCAATAACTCGGTATCACTTTCCATCTCATAAAAAAGAATTACAAAAAAATAATTGACCCAGATCCTATTCTACCTATGAGTTATCAAAGGACTTGACCAATGCTCATTGCAAAAAGTATTCGTCCAGTTCAGGGGAGTGATCCTATGGTACTCTTTTAAGGAGAAGTATTACGCACCACCAGAAGTGAAGCCTATTCCACACCCAAGGCTCAATGCAAAGGCTCAGATCAGTCATAGCCATCATGTTGGGATCCATCTAGATCCTGACAACTTAGATGAGAAACTTACAATTATTGGGATTTTTCTCCTCAGAGAAGAACCAACTTCCTGAATCAGTGCACTTAGGTGCCTAGTTAGCTTTACTGAATCACTTCTGATGATGCGTGGTAAGCTAATTATAACTTCTTACAGAGTTTTCCAAGGCCAAAATGGAGATGCAGAAGGGATTGAGACTTCTGGCTGCTGCCTAGGGTAGCATAGGATACTGTTTAATAAGTTATATACTTACAAGCAAAAGGGCTACGGCTTTGCAAAACAGCACCATTTTGTTTCAGCTTCCATTTTGCCATTTCAAAGGGACGCGTTTCGTTTTGATGTTCAATTTTGTTTTGTTGAAACTGTTTTGCTGTTTCAACATTTCACCGATAGGCTATAATGGGGAAATCACAAAATTGCCAATAACTTTGTCATTGCTTGCCTTATTTGAATTAAAACAGCAAACAGGTTAGACCTTTCTGAGGTCAGGAATCCTGCCAAGGGTCAAGGAGATAGGTGCAGGGGTTTCTGGGGAACTGCACCTCAAAGTGTTGAAAGCAAAACTTGTGTCACTTGTCAGCGTGAAGGCATTGGAGGTTGAAAACATCAGACATGGTAGCCCATGCTGAGGCCACAAAGCCTGTCAAGTTTCAAGGATATAAATACAGGGGTTTCTGGGCAACTGCACCTCAAGCTGCTGACAAGCAAAACCCATGATGTATGACTGTGTGTGTGTTAAGGTGCATCCTCACTGGTGTTGGGGCCTCTATGTGACATGGTAGTGTGCCCCTATGAGAGCTCTTCCTCCCCTACAGCCTCATCCTGGTCCACCACTTTAAACAACAACAGATAAGTAAGCAGAACAGTAGCACTAGCATCTCAGGCAGCCAAACTGTCACAGTTCCTTCTTTCCTTTCCTGTAGGAGCTGCTTCTTCAGCAGCTGCCAGAGTATTCTCCCTGCCAGCCCCAGCCCCAGGACTTAGATGTTCCCAGGTCCCTATGTCATTCCAGTCAGCTGACTGGGAACAGGTATTAGGGGTATAGGTTGTAGCCATGTTGGTCTAAGGACATGGCGCTGGCAAACTGGCAGGTTCTTTGGGTTAATCTGGTATCTTTTAGTAGACCAACTGAATAGTTAGAGAAATATATCTTAGAAAACTTTTGAATTGAAAACCCCTTTGTCAGGCTGAGGAAGCACCTGCACTTCGTGTGTGTGCAGTTCCTGGATGGAAGGAACAGGAAAGAAGGTAGAAGCTGGCATTCAATGCAGGCAAGAAAATTGAAATGGAGGCATCAGGGGGTGTGGGATAATCTAGGTGGAGGGGGAAGTAGCAGTGCAGGTAAAAGTGGAGAAGTACCTGGGAAGTCAGATGTCTGGCAGGTTGTAATGTGTCAGAATTCCAATGTCTATGTTGAGTCCATGAGTTTCTGTAACCAGGAGGTTGATGAAATGCAGTTCATGTGCTGATCCTTCCATCCAGGAACAGCACACACACCAGCTGGAGGTGCTTCCTCAGCCTGACAAAGGTTTTTAAACCTGAAAGCTGGCATCCCAGGCAGCTAAGCTGTGCTCACCTGGAACCTCACAACTCTACTGCAACCAGCAAGCCTCAGGACTGTCAAAGATGTGGGGGGTCTAGGTTTTCCCCAGCCAGGACTGAGTCCATGCATGTGGTGATTGGACGGTATGACACTTTCTACCCACCTTTCACCAGGGAGATCTTTGGTCCTGGTTATTCCTGGGGCTACCACACCACAGGCAGTCCCACCAGACCTCCCAACCCTGGCAGAGTGCAGTTTTAGTGGTCATGCCCCAGACCTGGGATCTCCTTCTTCCCCATGCCCCAGACCATACCTCCAAGTTCATCCTGGCACAGGAGCTCAGTGGGGACATGTTTTCCCCCTGCTTGCTGGTGATACAGTGAGCACCACCTCCAGCTCTGAGAGCAGGGCATTAAATGATTTTTTTTAAATGAAAAAAGGAAATAGTTGTAGATGTAGTGAGGAGGGTGGCACTCACTCCATCTGCACCTGGAGCTTGAGGAACCCCAGCAGAGGGTCTTCACTTTGAGGAACACCAGCTGGTCCACCAAACCAGGATCCAAATAGGTACATCCCCAGCAATGCTGAACACTTTCACTTGGAACACTGTTTGGTGGACAGGAAAGGTTTTCCTGGGCAATCGTGGCCAAATCCGGCCACTTCTGACTGCAACTTGTCCAGTAGGGCAAGGGTTTGAACAGCAGCAGCTCCGTGTCCTCAGCAAGTTAGGAAATACAAGGCCTGATTGATATCTGCTTGATGGTGGGGTCTGGTGACTCTGGACCCCACCATGGAAGCCATGGCTCACTCTGGCAGCACCTGTGGTAGAGGAGGAGACTGGCTGGTGGAAGGTGTGCTGACATAGGATAATGGATTCCCCTCTTCCACGTCCCCCTGACTCTGCCATTCTGTCTCCCTGACTCTCTTCACCAGCACCTCCATCCACTGATCCAGGCTCTGGCTGCTGCATATGCAGCCCTTCACCCTCAGGTCACACATGGCAGCCAGCATGTAGACCATACTGGACTACAAGGGATCAAGCCATTCCCTGATGCTCTCCTTCAGCTGCCTCACCAGTCTCTGTGCGCCTGGTGACAGTGGCTTGCCCCAGCCAGAAACATTGATTCCCTGGAGTTTATCCATTTGGTTCTGAAGTTCTCACTACAGGAATCACCTGGCTAAGGAAGGCATTGCCAGCACTGATGGTCTTGGTGGCTTCATGGAAGGAGTTGAGGACCACCAAGATCTGGGAGATGGTATCACACTCAGCAATGCTAAGGGGGCCACTGATCCCAATCTCCCCAAGCAAGGTCATCTCAAGGATGGCCTCCTGTTGCTTCACCAGCCTCTCAAGCATCAGGTATGTGGAGTTCCACCAAGTCTCCACATAAGGCATGATTTTGTGCTGCAGGATGTTCAGCTTTGCCAGTTTGTCCCACAACATCTTGCTCCCCTTGATGCTCTGGTGGAAGCACTGCCACGTTCATGCATTTAGTAATGAGCTTGCTGGTGGTGTTGGTGCCATCACTGGCAGCCCTGTTTCCCTCCAAGGCATCTTTGACAATAAGGTGAAACTTGTATGCCACACAGAGAGTGCCAATGAAGTTGGCATCATGGACAGCCTTGACTATACTGGCCCCATTGTCAGTGACCATGAACCCACGGAGCTCCCCCCCACCCCAACAAACCACCCCTGTACCAACCAGTTCTTGGCTCCCATGATCTTTGTTGCTGTGTAGGACTCATCCATTGCCTTGGCTTGAAGAAGAGCCTACTGACAGCCTGACTGGTCACACCAGTGCCCTGCGAGGGAGAGGTATGCATGATATCCACCTTGGCTGCTACAGATTTCATAGATTTCATAAACATTTAGGCTGGAAGGGACCCTGGAGGATCATCGAGTCTAGCCCCCTGCCCCAGGGGCAGGAAGTCAGCAGGGATCATAAGATCCCAGCAAGATAAAAATGTAAACATGTCTTGAAGGTGTTCAAAGTGGGTGCTTGAACCACCTCCGTTGGTAGTCTATTCCAAACCTTGGGGGCTCAGACAGAAAAGAAGCTCTTCCTTATGTCGAGCCTGAATTGGTCATGAAGCAGTGTGACAGGTCTGCCCTCCATCCAGCCCACGCACCTGTCCTTGGGCAACTGCCCCACCTCGTCTCGCCTGCCACACCTTTGATGATGATTAATTGATTGATGTTAATTAGCGGGAGGCTGCCCACTCGCACCTCCCAGTGCCTGGATGCTATCTGCGGTTCCTTCCTCCCCAATACCGCAGCCCAAACCTCTCAGATGTTAACTCAGTCCTTGTCCCCCCGTCTGGGGTCTCTCCACCAGACGGCCCCCTTTCTGAGGCCTACCGTGCTCGACTTGAGCCTTCCCCACCAGCCCCCTCTCGGGTTCCTCAATGCCTTTCTGGGACTCCTTAGAATATTGCCCTCTGACTAGGGCTTCTCAAATCCTGCCCCTGCTAGGGCCTCTCCATATCTGCCCCTCTTGGGCCTGGGGTCTCCCCACCCTGCACTGCCACGCCCTTTCTGGCACTGAATCACACTCTTCTGGGCATCAGGATTCCCACACTGCTGGGGTCCCCGCTGAGGATATCGCGCCACTTCCTGGGCGCTAGGGCCCCACACCCTGTGGGCCCCCACAAGGCCTCCTCCTTCCCCCACAGCCTCATCCAAACCACTGGTTATTCATAACAACAATAAAGCAAATTCAAGCCTCCTGGCTATATCCAAGGACATAAGCCATCTGGTTGCAACAAAAACAAAACACAATCCTCTTGGCTATAAGCATCACCTGCCCCGCGCGCACGCGTACTCACTCACTCACTCACTCACTCACTCACTCACTCACTCACTCACTCTGCAGAGGGAGCCCCTCTCCCTCTGGCAGCCAGCAAGGAACTGCCAGCCTGGCCCTGGCTGTGGGCTTTATAAGGGCTCCCTGCCCCCTAGGGTCAGCTGACTTCAGTGGTTGCCCTGGTAACCTGCAGCTGTGTTGCCTAAACACTGTTAGGGCTCCCCCTCTGGCAGTTCCCTGTCTCTGCAGGCACAGGGCACCCAGGTGCTCTGTGACAAGCAGTTTATGACCATTTGATCTTGTCATCCCTTTGGGTGCTCTGGTGAATAGTCATTCCCCCAAATCCTGGTGAACACCCCTGATAAACTTATAGGCAGCCACCAGATCACCCCTGAGCCTGTGCTTTTCCAGGCTGAAGAGTCCCATGGTTCTCAGCCTCTCATCATAAGGTCTGTTTTCCTGACCTCAGATCATTCATGTGGCTCTTCTCCACACCCTCTGAAGTTTCTTCACATCCTTTTTGAATTGTAGGGCCCAAAACTGGCTGGTGACCAGTGATCATGGTGAGGCCAGCTGTGGCCTTATCAAGGTCGAGTACAATAGGAGAATGTTGTCCTGAGATTTTCTTGAGAAGCATCTATGGATGCAAGCCAGGATTTTGCTTGTTTTATTAGCCACAGCATCACATTGAAGGCTCATGTTCATCTTGTAGTCAATCATGACCCCCAAATCCCTTTCATCTGTAGTGCTAACCAGTGTAGCACTGCCGAGCCTATAAGCATGTCACAGGTTTTTCCTCCCAAGGTGGAGAACCTTGCAATTTTCAGTGTTGAACACCATCAAGTTCTCATCCACCCATTTCATGAGCCTGTCAACATCTGCCTGGATCACTCTCCTGTCCTCAGGTGTAGATGCTTTACCCCAGAGTTTGGTGTCATCAGCGAACTTGGCCAGTCCACTTCTGACACCAATGTCTACATTATTGATGAAGATGTTAAAAAGTATAGGGCCTAGGACAGAGTCTTGAGGGACCCAACTGGTCACAGGACACCATGATGGTTGACCTCCATCAACCACCACCCTCTGGGTCCTACTGTGGAGCCAATTCCCCAGCCAGTAGATCATGGTGAAGTCAAGTCCAGAGTTAGGCAGTTTTGCCAAGAGGTGGTCATGGGATACCAGACCAAAGGCTTTTTTGAAGTCAAGATATATGACATCAATCTCTTTTCCCTTTTCCAGGTGATAGGTCACCTGGTCATAAAAGGAAATGAGATTGGTCAAGCAAGACCTACCCACATCAAACCCATGCTGGATATTTCTCAGGATATTGCCATCAGCTAGTCTGTTAAGGATGGTCTCTTTCATAATCCTTTCCAAGATCTTCCACAGGATAGAGGTTAGGATGATAAGCCTGTAGTTTTCCAGATCCACTTTCCACCCTTTCTTGAAGATAGGAACCACATTGGCCTTCTTCCAATCTTTGTGCACTTCACCAGAGCACCAAGAGTTCTCAAAGATCCGTGCCATTGGCTAAGCAATGATGCTAGCTAGCTCCTTGAGTACCCTTAGGTGTAAACCGTCAGGGCTGGCTGACTTGAAGGTATCCAGCCTGTCAAGGTGTTCTTTCATGAGGTCAGATTTGATGGAGGGTAAGTAAATTTCATCACCCAGGCTTCCCTGTCCCACAGTTGGCAGGAGCATCCAATGGAACTGATGAAATACTGATTTAAAGTACCCATTTAGCCAGTTTGCTTTTTCCAGAGTATTGGTTGTCTGTTGTCCCATCTGGTTTAGTTGGGGTCCAAAGTTGTCCTTGCTTTTCCTCTATCTCCCCACATATCTAAAAAAGGACTTTTTATTTGATATTTGAAGCTAGTTAGAGTTCCATCAAAGCCTTGGCTTTCCTGATTTGCTCTCTGCAGATCCAGATCAGTGCAGAGTATTTCTCCTTGGTGGTGGAACCAGTACTCCATCCTTTGTAGGTCTTTCATTTAAGACACAGGAGGTCTGCTAGTTCCCTTGAGAGCCAAGGGGGCTGCTGTGCCCTTTTGCTGCCTTTTCTCCGAGACAGGATAGACTTTGCTTGCACATCCATGATTGCTCCCATGAGAACCAGCCACTCATCCTGAACTACCCTCCCTTTTGGGTTGTTGCCCTTTAGGGCCTCACCAACAAGCCTCCTTAGCTTGTCAAAGTCAGCTTTCCTGAAGTCGAGGACTTTTGTATTGCTGAATGACTTGCCAGTGAAGGTGAAGGTATTCAATTCATGGTCGCTGTCACCCAGCTTCCCTTTGATAATTAGGTCACTGATTAGATCATCCCTGACTGCCAGTACCAGGTAGATAGTGCTTTACCTCTCATCAGCCCATAGACATTCTGTGTCAGATAGCGGTCATCCATGCATAAGAGAAATCTTTGTGACTGCTCAGATTTGACTGAGCACTCCTCCCACAAGATGTCTGGGTAGTTAAATTCTTCCATGGCAACCATACACCAGGAATAGATGACCTCAGCCCATTCCCTGGCAAACTCCCAGTCAAGGTCTTGACTCTAGGTAGGGGGTCTGTAGTAGACTCCCACCATAGTATCCCCTGTGCTGTGTTCCCCACAAATTTTAACCCACAGGGTCTCCAGTCATCCACCATGGGTGCCAATGTCAGCTTACAGGGATGTGTAGCTTTCCTTGATATAGAGAGCTACGCCCCTGCCCTTTTGTCCACTCGATCCCTCTTGTACAGGGTATAGCCATCTATACCTGTCATCCAGTCATGGGTGGAGTCCCACCAGGTCTCCATTATTTCTATGACACCATAATTATTTGTGTTTAGCAGAAGGGCAAGTTCCTCCTGTTTATTTCAAAGGCTCCTGGCAGTTGTGTATAGGCACGCAAGTGTCCCCATGGGAGCCTTTGCCTTGCCTACAGTTCATTCCAGGGCTGGGGCAGGGGTGGGGTCCATTAAGTGCCTTGGTATGCTGGCTTTGCAAGGGTTACTCAGTAGGCCACAAGTGGCGGTATTCCTCCCATCCCCTGGTGGTCTTAGTTTAAAGCCCGGTGGAACAGGTCAGCCAGTCTGGCTGGGAAGAGCCTCCTCCCCAGCAGAGAGAGGTAGAGGCCATCCCTTCACAGCATCTCACTGCCTCTCTCCAAAGAGTGGACTGTGGTCATGGAAGTCAAAGCCTTCCCTATGACACCAGTGCTGCAGTCTTTTGTTCACTACCTGGATCCTCCTTGTCCCTCCTCAGCTTGTAGCCCAAGACTGGGAGGATAGATGAGACCACCACCTGCTCCCCAAAACCCTTAATCCCCACTCCCAAATCCCCATAGCGCTTCATGACCCCACTGGGAGTGCTCTGATCTGTGTCATTTGTGCCCACATTGCTGAGGAGCATAGGGTAGTGGTCAGTGGACTGGAGGAGTTCAGGGATCTTCTCCAAAATGTCTCAGATTTGTGCTCCTGGGAAGCAACAGATTTCCCAGGCTAAGGGGTCAGGGCAGAAGATTGTCTTCTCAGTGCCTTTCAGGATGGAGTCTCCCATGACATATACTTTGCGTTTTGTCTTAGGGAAAGCAGGGGTGGTAGCTACAGTACAATCTGCGTTGCCTGCAGAAGCTGGCAAATTAGCAGGCTCTGCTAGGCCTGCAAGAGGCTTGTACCTGTTATATATCCAAGGTGATATCTCAAGTGAAGTGTAAGGTCACCTGTAGACCTGCCTCATTCAGCTCCTCCCTCAAGTACACCCTGCATGGGAGGGTACCACCATCCTGCTGAAGGTGGTTCATGAGGACACTTGGTATGATGGGACCATGAGCACCATGAGCCAGCTGAAGCCTGGCCAATCAACTAAGGAGAAAGGCTGGCCATCCACAGGAAACATCTCCTCAATGGTCTGGGTAATCTTGCACGCCTTGGGAATGTGCCTCCCTTTCTGTCTGACTTTCCCCTACTGTTGATGAGTTTCACTCCTTTGCCCCAGCTGGTTTTGGCTCTGCAGTGCAGACAGATAGGATATGTGGGATCATCTGCCAGCTCAAAATGATCTCAGACCACATTACCCTTATATTACAGAGACCTCTGTTCTCACACACCTCCTTAGTGAATTCATCTTCCAGGTCCTACCAACCCCACAGCAGTACATTTTTTCACTCTCACATCTGTATTTGCCCTATTGACTCTCCCAGTTATTGATAGGGCCATTTACATGACTTGGTCTTCAACAAATACAGCTTATTTTCTTGATTTCTTTGTTGCTGAATATCCACTGTTCTCCATCCACTCTTGGCCTCATTGAATATTGTTCATCAACTCCTTTCCTCATATTTCAATGCACTGTCAGTCAGTCTATGGTTGCCAGTTCATCAAGATTTCATTAATTTGCTGTCATCCCTGCTTTCTGTTTCTTCCGCTTATATAGTAGAGTATTTCCATTCCTCACCCCCCCTTCTCTTTCTCATTAAAATGTGTTCCCTCAGAATCATTTAAATATCTATTCTTCCACTATGGAGTTCTTGTGGCAGAAATCTTGTGGCCAGAATTTTTTCCTTTGCCACTTATGTTCTCTCACTTCATCTTTTCAATTTTCCAAAGTCAACACTCCTTCAACTCTATCCTCCCAGTTGCCTTTTCAAAAACTTCAGTTCATTCTTCAAACCCTTCTTTCCTCCTACCTCCACTTCTCTTTTGTGCAGAACTTCTCACATCTAAACAATCCAGGTTTTGAAGATTGTTTTACATAACAGAAGGATGCAGGCTTTTCCTATCTGTCCATGCAGGTAACAACTTTCATCCAGGGTCTCATTGTCTTGCATCATGAATAACTGCAGACTCCATTTCTGTCTTCAACAAACTTGACCTTGCACTGATCTCCAAAATGTTCCTGCAAAGATTATTTGCCTAGCTCATAACTTTGATTGTGTTGTTCCTGTTGTTTTGCTAGCATCAAAGGGAAAAAAAAATGCTTCCATAGAACCTAAGATGGTAACATGATAGTCACTGTCCTTTCTTTTGATAAAAAAAGACCAAGGGAAATCAGACAGTCAAGGTAGGAAAATACAGGTTTCCATGATGTTTTGGGAAACCCAGGGACTTGGTCAGTTATGGAGAGAAGTTCTAGGATAATGGATTGATTACAGCAGGTATTGCCCATGACTCAGGTTCATTTTTGCAGTCCTGGGTTTTCATGTGGGTGATGAGGTCTACTTGCTTATTTATGCATCTTCTGCAGGACGGGTCTTATCATGCTGGAGTTGCCACATGATACAATCTCAGATTTAGATGAAAAGTAGGGAGAGAGGGTCCAGAAGAGAGACAGCAGGGAGTGCAAAAGAACACACAAGGAAATGGAAGACAGAGAAGAGTCTCAGAAGCCTCAAACTGGGGTACTTCCTACTTCACAGGCACCCCTATTTATATGACGTGGCCTGCCCCATGATACACAGAAGTTCTCAAAGCTCAGCAAAAAAGTACATGATCTCTGGAACAAAGTAGAGACATACTAATATCTCCCCCTCCAGGAATCTGTCTCACTCTTCACCTCAAAATATATTCCAAGGTCCCATCCAGGTATAATAGCTTATTCTCTTTCATTCTGTTCATCTGATAGGGCTTAATTTCAGAAAAAATAAATTTTAAGGTATTGAGTTCTGGCCACATATATTTAATTTTTGAGACTAAGTTGACTGATATAGCTCAACACCTACAATAAGGCTTTCTTTTGGGGGTTAATTCAGTCTCTGTCTCCCTTTGTACCTTTCACTGGAGATGGTAATTACTTATAATTAGCATTTACTTTCCTAATTGTTTTAATCAAACCTGGGATTTCTGTGAGAGGTCTCAGTTACTACAACTGTGCACTGTTGATGATTTTTCACTGACTCATGGTCAGAAACTATTATCTTCACTGTCAAGGGCTCTTCCTCACCCTATTTTCCTCTTTTACAGTGCTGACATACCAACTCTCACGTGTAGTCAATTCCTAGCTGCTAGTACCTGCTTATTAGTGTCTATGTCTAAGTGTGAAACACTGTTCCTGGCAGCAGTCTTCAGCCACAGCATGCTTCTCTATGCAAGCTGCTTTCTAAACCAGGGTCCAGTAGCCATATCCATGTGGTAGTGTGGGTGAGTGTATTGGCCCTGTTTATATTTAGCCAACTCCATATACCATGTGGGCATGACTACACTGCTTGTAGTTTAGGAAGCAGTCTGCATTCTGCAATATAGCATGTTTCAGAGAACTGGTGTTGGGAGGAGTACCTTTATTCTATGGCCTTTCAAATGAGCACCTCTGTGCTTTCTCCCATGCTTCCCTTCATTTTTGACAACAGCTGCCCACAAAGCCACCTCATTGCCCTTCTTCAAAAACCTTTCTTTAAACCTTTCTTTTGCCATTGTGTCTAATGGACAACTATTAGGGTACAACTACCATTCATCATGATGATCAGTATCAACTCTCTGGATTTGCCTGCACTTCAGCAGCAATGTCTTGTCCTGGAAATTTCCAAAACACATCTCACATACTTTTACTCAAAAGAAGCATGCTCCAAAACAAGAAGTATGCTGATGAGGATATTCTGGGCTCAAATACAGCAGCTGCTCTCAAGGATTTAAGAGACAGAGGCTTGAAGACCAGCCACAGAGAAACACCCCATGACAACTCCACCGGTACATTTCTTGGGTTGGAGCACACCTCTGTGGTACAGGGGCATAATCAGAAATGGCCAGGCTGGGATAGACTGCTGCTTTAATGTAGACAAGTCAGCGTTTACTTAGACTCCTTTTTTGTGTCTATCTGCTTTACTTTGCCTCAAGGACTATCGCTGTCTTTTTGTCCTGCATTTGTATAAAAACTGGCACTATGGAGTCTAGGACTACAGCTTCTTCATAGATTCACAAATTTTGGGGTCAGAAGAGAACTATTAGATTATCAAGTCTGACCCCTGCCATGGGCAGGAAAGAGTGCTGGGGTCAAATGACCCCCTGTAAGCAGGGTCAGATGACTCCAGCCAGGGGTTTGTCTAATCTCTTCTTAAATACCTCCAAGTAAGGGAACAGAACAACCTCCCTTGAAAGCATATTCCATATTTTGGCAACCCTCACTAAAGAATTTTTTATCCAATCTAAATTTGCTATCCTTCTGTTTGTGGCCATTGTTTCTAGTTACCCTGATGGGTACCCTAGTAAACATCGTACCCCCTATTTCCTGCTGCTCCTCCCCACCTCAATTAGCTTGTAGGTGGCCACAAGATCAACTCTCAGCCTTCTCTTATGGAGGCTGAAGAAATTCAAGTCCTTCAATCAGTCCTCATAGGTTTTTTCTTGTAGTCCTTTAACCAGACGGGCAGCCCTCCTCTGACCCCTTTCCTGGTTATCTACATCCCTCTTGAACTGTGGCATCCAAAACTGGGCAGAGTACTACAGCAATGCTGCATAGAGGGGAAGTATCACCTCCTTAGACCTGTGTGTGATGCAGCTACTTATTGGTGACTCATATTCATTCTGGAGTTGACTACAACTCCAAGATCCCACTCTGCTGTTGTGCTACTCAGCATGGGACCTCCTAGGCTATAGGTATGTTGATGATTCTTCCTCCCTAGGTGCAATACATAACATTTATCTTTATTAAACGGTGTCTTATTCTATTCTTCTAGCTTCCCCAACCTATCCAAATCCACCTGAATTTGCTCCCTGCCTTCTAGTTTGTTTACCTCACCCCATAGTTTGGTGTCATCTGCAAACTTGGACAGAGTGCTTTCCACTCCCTTGTCCAAGTCACTAATAAAGATATTGAACAGTACTGGTACCAGGACAGAGCCTTGGGGGACTCCACTTCCCACATTTCTTCATGTAAAAACCAACCCATCCACTACCATTCTTTGGGTGTGACCCATGAGCCAACTTTTCATACACCGGACTATGTAATAATCTACATTGCAACTGCTTAGTTTATTTACAAGAATTGGGTGTGCCATTGTGTCAAAGGCCTTTTTAAAATCTAAGTAAATAACATCAACCTCTATTCCTTCATGCAAACATTTTGAGACCCAGTCATAAAAAGAAACCAGGTCAGTCAGGCAGGTTCTGCGTACTATGAACCCATGCTGGTGCCCCTTAGCATTATTTTACCCAGTGTTCCCCCACAAATGTGATCCTTAACAATTTTCTCAAAGGTCTTGCCAAGGAAAGAGGTAAGGCTAACTAGCCTATAGTTACCTGGTTCCTCCCTCCTCCCCTTCTTAAAATATGGACCACATTGGCCTTTTCCAGTCCTCCAGGACCTGTCCTGAGCACCAGAAGTGCTCAAACAGTCATGCCAGTGGTTCCGCTAAGGCTCCAGCTAATTCCCTGAGTACCCTTGGATGACCATCATCAGGGCCTGTTGACTTAAATACATCCAGCTTCTCTAAGTGCCCCTTTACTAGGTCAGCGCTTACAGTTGGTGGGTTGGTATCTGACTTGCACTTACCTAAAGCCCCGTTGGGACAGATGCTTGTATCCATGTCCAGGAACACACATGCAAAGAAATCATTCAGGAGCTCTGCCTTTGCCATCCTATCTGTTACCAGTTGCCCTAGTTCATCTTGAAGGGGCCCTATGTTGCCCTACACTTTCTTTTTGCTTCCTATGTATTTAAACATTTACTGTTTGTTATTTTTAACTTTTGCTGCCAGCCTAAGCTCCATATCTGCTTTAGCCCACCTGACTGCTTCCCTGCAAGCTCGAGTCAGATAAGTATACTCCTCCTTTGTGGCTGCCCCTGCTTCCATAGCCTGTAGGCCTGTCTTTTCCCTTCCAGGTGCTCCTGGATTTCCCTGCTCAACAAAGAAGGTTTCTTGGCTCTTTTTCCTCCCTTTATGTGTACTGGGATGGTCCCTTTCTGTGCCTGCAGGATCAGTCCCTTAAGAAATGCCCACCCATCTCGGACTCCCATTTCCCCAATATTTTTGTTCGTTAGTCCCTCTTTAACTAATCTTCTGAGATTATTGATGTTGGTCTTCCTGAAGTCTAGCACTTCAGCCCTGCTAGTTATCTTTCCCACCTTTCTCCAGATAGTTAACTCTATCAGTAGGTGGTCAATATTGCCTAGGTTTCTTTGTACCTGCAAATCCCCAACCAAGTCATCCCCTGTGGCCAGCACCAAGTCTAGTAAGACATTTCCCCTAGTGGGAACATTTACCTCCTGTGTTAGATGCAGGTCCTGTAAGTAGGTTAGAAACCTATGTGAACGGGTAGACCTGGCTGCCTGTTCCTCCCAGCAGATGTCTGAGAAATTTAGTTCACCCATGATAACCCCTGAGCACACTGCCACTGAGAGCTGTCTCAAGAATTCTAGGTCTAAATTGTCTCCCTGATGTGGGGGTCTGTAATAGACCCCCACTTCCAAGTGTCTTTCTCCCTGACCCCTTTGTAATCTGACCCACGGTACCTTGATTTCTCCTTCTGGACTCAACTTAACTACAGAAGATGTATATAGCTCCTTAACATAGAAAGCAATGCCTCCCCCACCCTTTTTCCCCACTCTATCTTGTCTATACATCCTGTAGCTCTCAATGCCCACTGCCCAGTCATAGGTAGGGTCCCACCAAGTTTCTTTTAGCCCAGCCAGGTCAAAGTCTTTGTTTGCAAGCAGGAGTGCAAGTTCTTCCTGCTTGTTCCCCATGCTCCTCACAATAGTATGGAGACATCTAAGCGTCACAATAAGTGTCCTTAATACTTCTCCATCCTGATTCTTAGTGGGGCCCTGGACTGGCTCTTGGTTCCTGGCTTTGTTTTGTCATCAGAATCTCCATCTTCCAATGACCCTAGTTTAAAGCTCATGCATAGGAGATCAGCCAACCTGTAAGAGAACAGACTTTTACCTCCTGGAGAGATGTAGCCCATGTCATCCAATTGCGACCTTATCCTGGAAGTGTGGGTCATGGTCAAGAAATCCAAACCCCACATGATGGCACCAGCTCTGAAGCTGCAAGTTGACCTGCCTAACACAATTGCTTTGGTGCTGCCCATGACCACTAACTGGGAGGATGGATGAAAAGACCACCTGAGCCCTCAAACTTCTAAGCCTGGCTTCCAGCACCAAGTAGTTACTCATGACCCTGCCTGGATTACTCCAGGATGCATCATTCATTCCCATGTGGATGAGGACTATGGGGTAGTAGTCGGAGGTCCTAATCAGGTCTGGATTCTTTCTTGTGACATCTTGAATCTGGGCTCAGCTCAACTTTTGAGGTACAAATAGTAATTAATAGATAGTTTTCCCTGAAGTCCATCTGTTGTAGTTTTGGTTTTTACCCTCAAGGAAAACCTGGAAGAAAAGCTAGCATAAGCATAGCAATAGTATTTTGTAATTAGAGCCATTACTCTTAAAAGCATGAACATGATAGATCCTTGAAAAACAAAATCCTAAGCACAATTCTGAAATCAATCTCATCTTTCCAGTAAATCTTTGTCTTGCTCAAAATGCTTCTTGCACCTTGACTTTAAATCAGCTAGCATTGGCACAGCTAACAGTATGCCTGTAGCAACACAGAGCTCAGCTCAGCAAACCATATGAATATTTACTTTATCTTCTTGGGTGAATGTTGGAGACTAAGCTGATGTCTGTGTTGGTGTAGCTTGTTTAAAACTAACTCAGGTATACCTATATAGGCTCCAAATAGATCAGTGACTGCACTATAGACATAGGCTGCCGTAGCTTCTGAAAACACATTGGTGAAAGGTGCAGAGCCCATGCCACAAATGAGGTACCTAGTTCATAAAGGGACTTGCAATACTATTGCACTTTATATTACTGTAATAAAGTGACTCGCAATATAACAGGTGTGTTTGTTGTAGCCATGTTTGTCTAAGGACATAGACAGACACGGTCCTTTGGGTGAATCTGATATCTTTTATTAGACCAACTTAAATAGTTGGAATTTTTTTTTAATTAAGCTTTTGGGTTTAAGAACTCTTCCTTCCTGATTTGAAATGATGATGAGATACCATGCAAAGCATTTAAATGAGGTTTTTAAAAAGTTATTGTGTGATAGTAGTTCTTGTGAACATCTTTCATTAGGGACATATGCAAATACTGCATGTTTTAAAGCGGGCAGAAAAAATACATTCTTGTATAGCCAGTGCTCTTTTTCATTTAGAATCAATTTTAAAGCAGTGTAAGTCTAACATTTGTTTCAATTTCTGTTAACTTTTATCATTTTACAAAGGACATTTTTCATATGGAAAGTGAAATGGTAATACACTTTTTTAAAGGTATCGGTAATTTATTCATTTACATTTGTATGCCTGATTGCCAAGACAATTGGACATCATTAATTTCTCACTGATTTCTTTGGGCAATACCTTATAGAAAGTTTGCTATTAATCAATGTGTAAGTTAGCTGTGCATGAGGAATTTAAAATTGTCCAGGAAAAAATTTACAAGCTGAGTATTTATTGATCATCATATTACCCCCTTGTTCTCTTACTCTAATTAGTGCAGTGATAGGATTTATTTTATTTTTATGAAAATACAGAGTTTTTGATACAGATTTAAAATATTCAGAAATCTAAGATTCAAATCCAAAAGCATATTCCTTTCTGAACTTTACTATCAGCTAAAATGAAAGGAAATTCACTATGAAAGATTTTGCCACAAACACTGGTCAATAAATAAAAATGTCTATACAATATCCTTTTACTATACTGAACTCATGAGCATTCTGGAACATGCTCTCTAGAGGTGCTTGAAAGCTTATGAATAATTTATAAAGTGGATTTTCTATTAAGTCTAAATTATGTTTTTCTAATATATTACAATGTAATTTATTTCTCAAAACAGTCACATTTCTAAGCTATAGCCTTACTACTGATACATTGCAAATGATGTTATGAAGTTGATGAGAAGAGAAATGGGTCAATACATCATGTCTTTGAAAATACTACCCTACACATGTCAGTCTTAGAGTCTAGAACATGATTTCCAGTACTTACTTCATAATACTCATTACAAAAACATGCGAGTTTTTTCCACAGTTAAGTCTAAAATACATTGTTACCATCAAAATAATCAATAGGCAACTTTATTATTTCTGACTTCAAGTAAGACAATGCACTAATAAAGATTCAGATTTGGTGTAGGCCATTATTCTGTGGCAAAACATTCTCCTAATTGAATCCCTACACTTTCATAGTAACTCTGATCAAGGTCTTCTTAAACACTTACAATATACACAATCCATTGACTAGAATTAACAGCCAGGGTTCATTTCCTTATGTAGTATGTCAGACCAAGTAACGAAGCAAGTGCTTCAGAGCTATAGATGATTTCCCTTATATACAAGACCTGTTCCCCCATTTCACCTCTACCACTAGTTTAAATATACAACTGCAGAGAAAGAGGATGCTCCAGTGAAGAAAGCACTTTACTGGTATTCAGGAGACATACAATCTTTTTTCGGTTTTTGCACTGGTCTGCTGGGTTACTTCATACAAGTCTCTTCAGTGCTCTCTGTCCCTCAAATTTAAACTGTTGTGAAATGGTACTTCCATGCATGGGAAAACTAGAGGTGAAAAGTGCTATATAAGAGCAAAGCATAGTTGTTATAAAGTGCAGAGGAGTGGTGTTTTCTACAGTCTCCTATTTTGTATTCTTTATTTCCTCTCCATTTTTCTTGGTTTCCTTTCAGTTTCCTCAGCTCAACTATTAACTTCCAGATGCTCACAGAAAAATAGCTCTAGTCACGAGCATATTAAAAGCAAAATCCATTGAACTGACTTCAGGAACATCTGAAAGCTAAAAAGGAGTTGTACACCTGATGGACGGGAGGGGCCATCACCAAGGAAGAGTATACCTCCATTACTTAAGACTGCAGGGGGGCTGTTAGGAAGGATAAGGCAGAGACAAAACTAGGGCTAGCGACCAGGATCAAATATAAAAAGAAGTATTTTTTTTAAATACATAGTAAGTACAAAGAAAGCACCGGGTAACAAGAGGTTACAGGACATGCTTGGCAATCTGGTGGTTGCGCAAGATGATAAAGCTGACCTATTTAAAAAATTCTTTGCCTTCATTTTTCTGAGCAGGAACCAGGAAATCCCCCCCACTGGGATTCCAGATGGACTCAGGAGAGGCACAGCCAGGCCAAGGGTCAAACAGGAACTTCTGGTGGGGCTGGACATATTCAAATCAGCAGGTCCAGATGATCTCCACCCCAGGGTGCTGAGGGAATTGGCAGAAGTCATTGTGGGACCCCTGGAACAGCTTTATGAGCACTTATGGTGTTTTGGCCAGGTACCAGAGGACTGGAAAAGGGCCAATGTGGTCCCCATTTTCAAAAAAGGGAAGAAGGAGGACCTGGGAAACTATAGGTCCATTATTCTTATCTCAGTCCTGGGGAAGCTCTTGGAAAAAATTATCCAGGAGCACATCTGTGAGGGATCAGCAGGGGAGATTAAGCGTAGGGGCAACCAACATGGGTTCATTAGGCATAGGTCCCATCAGACCAACCTGGTTGCCTTCTATGACCAGGTCACAAAATCCTTGGATGCAGGTGTCAAGGTGGACATAGTCTTTCTGGACTTTAGGAAGGTCTTTGATACTGTCTTTCACCCCATTCTCATTAAGAAATTAGGTGACTGTGGCATCAATGCCTACACAGTCAGATGGCTTGCAAATTAGCTGGAGGGCCATACCCAGAGAGTGGTGGTGGACAGGTCATTTTCATCCTGGAGGGACATGAGCAGTAGGATTCCCCCAGGGCTCAGTCCTTGGGCCTGCACTGTTCAACATCTTCACCAGTGACTTGGACGAGGGGGTGAAAAGCACCTACCTTGTTCAAATTCATGGATGACACTAAAATGTGGAGAGAGCTGAGCATTATAGAAGGGAGGGACAGGCTACAACTAGATATGGACAGGTTACAGGGGGGGTGGATGAGAATAGGATGGGATTCAATACTGACAAGTGAAAGTTACTGCACCTAGGAAGAAAGAACCAGCAGCACACCTACAGGCAGGGGCTTCCAGCTGTGGGGGCAGGGCCAGGCAGGCTTTGCTGTTGCAGGATCCTGCCATGGCTTCTCCTGTGTCCTACTGCCCTTGGCTCCTGTCAACTTTGACAAGAGCCAAGGGCAGATAAATATTAATTTTCTAAATTTTTTAGGAGCCCCACAGACAAGATAGAATGGCCTGGCAGGCTGGATCCAGCCCATGGACCATGTTTTGCCCACCCCTGTACTAGAAGTATTAGATTTTTTAAAATCCAAATCTGCTTATTTGGCAGCTTTTTTATAATTCTGAGATGGAGCTTATCTAATTCCCTGAATTTGAAAATGTTGTTTTACCCTTGTTTGTGGTGAGTTCCATTTCCATAATATGATTGCCAATAGTCTTGCTGCTTTGTCCCCACAATAATTACTAAAAAATGATGCACAATATGGATTTAGTTTTGGGGCTATCACTAGATAACCTTTACTAAAGTGGGGAACCAAAAACTAGATATACCACACCAGGAGACTTTACCACTCATAACTAGAGTGGAAGAATCACTTCCAGTCGTTTTAATGCAACACTTAAACATTTCCTGGAGGTTTCTCAGCAATACGCCTTTTTCTTTATGTTCATCTGTTCTCCATCCTCATTTTGATATTTCTATATTTCCCTTCCCTACATTTCCCTATTCTTGTTTACTAGCTTTTCCTCTTCCTGAACATGAAAATATGGGAATTAAAATAGCATCTCCTACTTTCCATCTTTCTTTTACATTTTTCTGGCAACAAACATTAAAGAGGATATTTCTTAATCTTCTTTGATATAATTTAAGATTTCAGTTGAGGATGACTTTTTGCGTAGCACTGAGCTGTGCAACTTTGACCTGAAACATGTATTGCTACTTGCTGGGAAAATTCCCTGTTTAAACATTAACTTGCCTATAATTTTCAGCTTCTTAAACCTTATTGAATCTTCCTTAAATGTTTTCAGTAACTATAAAATGATAAAATCACCCAGTCTAGGATATAAACCAAATAACTAGCCCAAAATATAGCCAATATATTAAATTTAAAATTAAAGGGGCTGTAAGGCCTATACTTTTTTTTTTTTTTTTTTTAAATCTGGCTGCCTGGCTGCCTTTTCATGAGGAAAACATTTATTGCTGATAACTATTGCAGCATACAATCTGATACAAGATTCCAGACAGCTATTTCAGTTTAGAAATTAACTCTCATTAATGTGGCAATAATTGTTTTAGGTCCATTACATATATTTGCTAATTAAAGATTGAGGGAAATGCCAGGGAGGAGACAGTGACATTTGCTAACAAGAATGTACTAATGATATTATTGACCTCTGAAAAGGTTAAACTGTCACAGCTGTTGAGTGAGCAAGTAAAAGTGTCAAATTTGGGTTATTTTGTTTCTTCAGGAAGGGTAGCGGGAAGATATCGCACCTCATCTGGCAAACTTTCACGGGAAAATACATTTGATTACTAGTTCCAAGGTAGTCATACCCAAGCTAGTTTTAAACTGCCTAGGTCAGATACTGGCAGCACATTGCTGAGCAAAGGCTACATAGTTTAAAACCACCTTGGGTACATCTTCTATACTCAACAGCATAGACACAATTTCAGAATACTATACCTCTGGACCAGATCTTTATTTTATCCAGTAAGAGGAAGATTGTAACTTCACTTCAAGCCCTGCAGAATAGATAGTTCACATAGTTGTGCCATCCTAAAAATAGCTCTTGGAGAAAACTGGAACTCTATTGTATTTCCTTCTCTGGCAGCCTATCCCTTCATCTGGGGCACGGGATGACAGAAGAGAAAATACAGTCCTTTAGAAGGGCTAGCATTTTTATCCTTTTGTCAATGCTCAGCTCTACTGGCCATAAGACTGAAAAGCCAGTCACGACTTGACACACACATGTTGCTCACTCTTTCTCAGACAGCTAAGGGAGTCAATTTTACACCTTCCAACTGTGCCCAGAGCTATCAGGCAGGCAGGACACAGAGGAAGGTCAAAATGGGGACTCATTAGGGTGGATAAAAGTGAATTATTTAAATGAAAAAGTAAAATGTTTTAGATTTTAATTGAATTTTATTTGCATTAACTTCATTTTTGTTCTTCTTTTTAAAGAAATGATTTTATAGATTTCATAGACATTAGGACTGGAAGGGACTTTGGAAGATCATCGAGTCCAGCCCCCTGCCCAAAGGGCAGGAAGTCAGCTGGGATGATAGGATCCCAACAAGAAAAGCATCTAGTTTCCTCTCGAAGGTGTTCAAAGAAGGTGCTTTAACCACCTCCAGTGGCAGGCTGTTCCAGACCTTGGGGGCTCAGACAGTAAAGAAATTCTTCCTTATGTCCAGCCTGAAACGGTCTTGTAGTAGTTTATG
>JAGPOW010000261.1:135161477-135208724 GCA_030014935.1 Caiman crocodilus
AGGGTCTGCTTCCCTGACCTCTGATCATGCGCGTGGCTCTTCTCTGGACTCTGTCAAGCTTCTCCACATCCTTTTTGAATTGTGGAGCCCAAAACTGGATGCAGTACTCAAGCTGAGGCCTCACTAAAGCCAAGTACAAGGGGAGAATAATGTCCCGGGATTTACTTGAGAAGCATCTATGGATGCAAGCCAGTGTTTTGGTCACTTTACTAGCCACAGCATCGCACTGCATGGTCATGTTCATCTTGTGGTCAGTGATGGTCCCCAAGTCTCTTTCTTCCATAGTGCTAGTCAACATAGCATTGCCAAGCCTATAAGGATGCTGTGGGTTTTTCTTCCCAAGGTGGAGACCCTTGCATTTATCAGCATTGGACACCATCAGATTCTCATCCACCCACTTGCTGAACCTGTCCAGGTCAGCCTGGATCACCCACCTGTCTTCTGGTGTGGATACTTTCCCCCAAAGTTTGGTGTCATCGGCGAACTTGGCCAGTCCACTTCTGACTCCAGTGTCCACATCATTAATGAAGATGTTGAACAGTATGGGTCCAAGGAAAGAGCTTTGGGAGACCCCACTGGTCACAGGACACCATGATGAGTGACTTCCATCAATTACTACCATCTAGGTCTAAGCTTGGACCCAATTTTCTAGCCAGTGGATCATGGAGGACCCAAGGCTACAACTGAACAGTTTCTCCAAGAGGTGATCATGGGAAACCAGATCAAAGGCTATTTTGAAGTTAAGATATATGACATTAATCTCTTCTCCCTTGTCCAGGTGATAGGTCATCTGGTTGTAGAAGGAAATGAGATTGGTCAAGCAAGACCTATTGGCAACAAACCCATGCTGGCTATCCCTTATGATGTTGGTGTCGGCTAGTCCATTAAGGATGGTCTCTTAATAAACTTTCTAAGATCTTCCCCGTGATAGAAGTCATGCTAATGGGCCTATAGTTAGCCGGATCCACTTTCCTCCCTTTCTTGAAGATAGGCACCACATTGGCCTTCTTCCAGTCTTTGGCCGTTACACTAGAGGGCCAAGAGTTTTCAAAGATCCATGCTGGAGGCTGGGCTATGATGCTCGCCAGCTCCTTGAGTACCCTGAGGTGAAGATTGTCAGGGCCGGCTGACTTGAAGGTATCCAGCTTCTCAAGATGTTCCTTCACAAAGTCAGTATTAATGGAGGGCAGGGGATCACCCTCACCCGGACTTCTCTGCCCCGTAGCAGGCATGGGCACCCTATGGGACTGATGAAAGCCTGATGCAAAGTACCTATTTAATAAGTTGGCTTTTTCCTGGGCGTCAGTTGCTCCATTTGGTTCAGCAGGGGGTCCAATGTTGCCCCTGCTTTTCCTCTGGATCCCCACATATCTGAAAAAGGACTTTTTATTGTCCTTGATGCTCAAGGCTAGTTGGAGTTCAGTTGCAGCCTTGGCTTTCCTGGTATGCTCCATACAGGACTAGACCAGAACAGAATAATCCTCCTTGGAGGTGACCCCCCCATCCTCCATCTTTTGTAGGCCTTTCTTTTTAGCCTCTGGAGGTCTGCTAGGTCCCTGGAGAGCCAGGGGGGCTGCTGTGCCCTCTTGTTGCCTTTCCTCTGAGATGGAATAGACTTAGTTTGTGCATTGAGGATTGCTCCCTTGAGGAGTAACCACTCTTCTTGAACTCCCCTCTCCCCGTGGTCATGGTCCCTTAGGGCCTCACTGACAAGCCTCCTGAGCTTGTCAAAGTCAGCTTTTCTGAAGTCAAGGACTTCCATGTTGCTGACTGACTTGCCAGCTTTACGGTGGATGGTGAAGGTGATCAGGTTGTGGTCGCTGTCACCCAGCTTACCATCCATCACTAGGTTGCTGACTAGGTCATCCCCAGTAGCTAGTACCAGGTCGAGCAGCGCTTTGCCTCTTGTTGGCCCATAGATTTCTTGAGTCAGGTAGAGGTCATCCACACATGATAGGAAGTTTTGCAACTGCTCAGGTTTTGCTAAGTGATCCTTCCACAAGATTTTTGGGTAACTGAAGTCACCCATGACACCCATGGTCCTGGAGCATGCACCCTCAGCCAGTTCCCGGGCAAACTCCTGGTGAAGTTCAGGACTTTGGGTGGGAGGTCTGTAGTAGAATCCCACCATTGTGTCCCCTGTGCCATGTTCCCCAAGGATTTTAGCCCAGAGGGTCTCCAGTCGTCCACCCTGGTTGCCAATATCGGCTTGCAGGGATGTGTAGCTTGCCTCAATATAGAGAGCTATACCCCTGCCCTTTTTATCTACACAATCCCTCCTGTACAGTGTATAGCCATCTATATCCGTGGTCCAGTCATGGGTGGAGTCCCACCAGGTCTCCATTATCCCTATGACATCATAATTATTAGCAAATAAGTACTACTAAAAGTAAATAGTGTAACATACAGCCCATGTTAAGGTCTTAACTTTATAGAACACTATTTGCAGAACAATGTTATCCCCAAATACTGAAGAAGGGAAGATTGGAGGAGGGATCTGAAAACAGTTTTCAAATACCCAAAGATTGGTTATAAAGAGGTTGGTGATTAATGATTCTCTGTTGCTGCAGAGGCCTGGACAAAGAGTAATGGCTTTAAAGTGCAGCAAGGGAAATTTAGGTTAGTTACTACGAATAATTTTCTCATTATGATTAAGCATTGAAACAGATTTCCTAGAGATTTTGTAAGATCATCATCCTTGAAGTTTCTAAGAGCATGTTGGACAAACATTTTGTCTAGAATGATTTAGATAGGCATGATCCTACCTCAAGCAGGGGATTGGACTAGGTAACCTCCAGAAGTTCCTTCCAGTCTTATTTTTCTATAATTTTGTAATTCTATTAATATTTAATACTAGATTAAAGCAGTACACGTTAGCTACTGAAATTTTAAAGAACTCCCAACAACTGAACATCACCAGACTATACACCATTACAAATAATTCTTCCCCATTTCCTGATACAAAAAATGTAGACTAAGTGAAGGTTTAGCTTAAATAAGTATGTAGATGTATAGTGTGTCCTCCCACTCAACAATAAAATGCCAAAAAAATGTAAAGCAATGGTCCCCAATTTTTGCTGGTTTGTGAGCAAGAATAATAAACAAGTATACTTTGCAGTCCCTGCCAAGCTCAGTTTTAGCTATAATTTTGTGCGGCTATGAATAGTAGTTGTAAATAATATGAAATAGGGAGCCACTTGTATAAAGGATATTTGCATGTTATCAACAGGTAGGAGACAACCAGTCCTTAGTCAACGGACTAAACAGTACCAATGAAAACTAAAATTAAAATTGTTTATAAAGGTTTCTTGCTCACTGATTAAAATTTCATCTTTTTCATAGATGTTAGGGCTGGAAGGGACCTTGAAGATCATCAAGACCAGCCCCATGCCCAGGGGCAGGAAGTCACTTAGGGTCAAAGGACCCCAGGAAGATAATCATCCAGACATTTCTTGAATGAGTCCAGAGTAGGGGCCTGCACTGATTCTGGAAGGAGTCTATTTCAGTCCTTGGGGATTTGGACAGTAAAGAAATTTTTCTTTATGCTCAGCCTAAAACAGTCTTAGAGGAATTTAGGACCATTAGTCCTTGTTATCCCTTGGGGCAATCTGGTGAATAGATGTTCCCCCAGATCCTAAAGTACACCCCTTATATACTTATAAGCAGCCATCAGGTCCCCCAAAGCCTGCATTTTTTCCAAGTTGAAGAGTCCTATGGCTCTCAGCCTCTCTTCATAATACCTATTCTCTTGACCTCTGATCATATGTGTGGCTCTCCTCTGGACTCTCAAGCTTCTCCATATCCTTCCTGAATTGTGGAGCCCATAATTAGATCCAGTACTCCAGCTGCGGCTTTACCATGGCTGAGTACAGCGGGAGGATGACACCCTGACATTATTTGAGAAGTGTCTATAGATGTAAGCTAGTGTTTCGTTTGCTTTACCAGCTGCAACATCACATTGGTGGTTCATTTTCATCTTGTGGTCAATCATGACCCCCAAGTCTCTCTCAGCCATGGTGCTAGCGAACGTAATACCACCGAGCTTATAACCATGCTGCAGGGTTTTTCCTCTGAGATGGAGTACCTTACATGTATCAGTATTGAACATCATCAGGTATGCATCTGCCAACTTACTAAGTTTATCTAAGTCAGCCTGGATCACTAGCCTGTCCTCTGGTGTAGACAGTATGCCCCAAAGTTTAGTGTCATCATCAAACTTAGCCAGCGCGCTTCTGACACCAATGTCCACATCATTGATAAAGACAATAAAGAGAACTCGTCCAAGGACAGAGACTTGGGGGACAACACCAGTCACAGAACACCATAATGATTTGCTACCATCAACTACTACTCTCTGGGTCTGACCTCAGAGCCAATTTCCCAGCCATCAGACTGTGGTGTAGTTGAGACCACAGTTGACCAATGCTTTCATGAGGAGATCATGGGACACCAGATTGAAGGCTTTTTCAAAGTCCAGATATATGATGTCAATCTCTTCTCCCTTGTCCAGGTGATAAGGTTGTCACCTGGTCATAGAAAGAGATGAGATTGATCAGGCAAGTCCTACCCATGTTGGCTGTCCCTCAAGTTGTTGCCATCAGCCAGTTTATCAAGAAGGGTTTCTTTGATAATTTTCTCCAGAATCTTGCCAGGGATTGAGGTTAAGATGATTGACCTGTAATTCCTGGGATCTACTTTCTGCCCTTTCTTAAAGATGGATACCACATGGGCCTTCTTCCAGTCTTCAGGTACTTCACCTGATCACCATGAGTTTTTGACTATTTTTGCCAGCGGTTGGACTATGACACCTGCCAGCTCCTTGAGTAGTCTACGGTGTAATCTATCAGGGCCAGCTGACTTGAAGGTATCTAGCCTCTCAAGCTGTTCCTTTACAAGGTCTACACTGATGCTGGATTAAATACTCCCTCACCCTGGCCATCCTTCATCATGCTAGGCAAGCCGGACCTTTTCGGCAGATGAAAGACTGATGTAAAGTACTCGTTAAGCAGGTTGTTTTTTTCCAGGGTGTTGGTTATCAGCTGTCCCATTTGGCTCAGCGGTGGTCCAAAGTTACCCTTCTTTTTTTTTCCAACTCTCTACATACCTGAAAAAGAACTCTTTATTAACCTTGATATGTGAAGCCAGATGGAGTTTGTTTGCAGCCTTGGCTTTCCTGGTCCACTCCTAGCAGGCATGGACCCTCCTTGGTGGTTATTCCAACCTTCTATCCTTTATAAGTCTCTCTTTTTAGGTCTAGAAGGTCCTCAAGTTCCCTGGTAAGCCAAGGGGGTTGCTGTGACCTTTTGCTACTCTTCCTCTGAGATGGGATGGATAATGCTTGTGTTGTCAGGATCACTCCCTTGAGGAGCAACCACTCCTCTTGAACTCCTCTTCCTGTCAAGTCATGGTCCCTTGGGGCCTTGACAATGTGCCTCCTGAGTGTGTCAAGGTCAGCTTTCATAAAGTTGAGGACTCCATCTCTCACCAAAGAGTGAACTGTGATCATGGAAACCAAGGACTTCACGATGATACCAGCACCACAGTCTTTGGTTGACTACCTCATCCCATCTCTCCCTCCTCAGTCCATGACCCACAACTGGGAGGAGTGAGGAAAAGAGCACCTGGGCCCCTAACATCCTAAGCCCCACTCTCAGAGCCCTGTAGTCTCTCATGACCTGGCTGGGATTGCTCTGAGCCATGTTGTTCATGTCCACATGGATAAGGAGCATAGGGTAGTGGTTGGAAGACTGGATAATCTTTGGGATCCTCTCCATTACGTTCTGGATGTGGGCTCCCGGGAAGTAGCAGACCTCCTGGTCTAAGGGGTTGGGATAGTGGGGGGGGACATGCTTGGCAGAAAGCCTGAAGGTGTATTGGAGGTATTTCTGGTCGACTTCTGGGTCCACTGGGGAGCACAAAGGCGGTCCCCCACCTCTCCCCTGGCTCAGCAGTCAGCTGCAGGTGGACCCTGGGTGCCCCCCCCCACAGGAGGCACCAGTTGCTGAGCTGGAGGTGTGGAGGGGGGGCAGTGTGGTCTCTGGTGGACTTGGTAGTGGACTGAAAGTGTTTCTGGTCCACTTCTGGATCTGCTGCCAAGTGCACTAGGTAGCGCCCCTTGCTTTTATGGGATACTCCATCTGCCCCAGCATCTCAGCATTCATGACTTGCCTGGTACCTAGAGGTATGTGGAAAAAACATTTAAAAGCTGACTTTATGTCTGAATCTCTTAATCTCTCTGAATTGATTTAGATGGTTCTGATTCAATTTGGACAGATTAAAGGGTCTCTTAATTTGATTCAGATTCAGAGATTTGGTCAACAAATCAGTCTGAATCTCTGCTGCATTGAAACAGGGACCAAAGCTTCTCACAGCCTTATTAAGTACCTCTGCATTTGATATTTGTGGTTCCACTTCATTTTAATTATGTTATTCAAACATCTCAACTGGAAGCTGTTCAGTCTCTTGATGTGCCTAGCATATGTAGTCCATGTTTCTGAACCATAAATCATAAATGGGAGTTTATCATCTAACAAAGTAGGGTATTGACTATGAAACCTCATGCATCTCTGAACCATCTGGTCTCTAAAGTGAAACCTTTCTATCTGTGCCATCCTATATAACAAAACCAAGTCATGGTGTTGATTCTATTTCCCCAAAATAAAGATGACAGTATGCTGAGATTTACCAGGAAGTATGTGTGAGACAATTACAATTTACAGGGATAAATACCATAAAATGGTAAATACTTGTTCTTTGTAGACTTAAAGGCCAGGTACAGACATTACACTTTTACTCCTAATAGAACAGAGGTCTGGCACACAAAACTGGTCTTTACCCATAACAGACCTTCATCACACAGACTGGTTTAAAAATGGTGGAACCTCATCTAAGATTAGTTCTCCCTCTTCTCCCTACCACCAAAGGCCAAATGTGTGTTATGTTTGCTAGCATTCTAAACTACACCATTTACAGAAAACTGCATAACAAATCAGTTTTGTTAGAGGTTGATTAAGCTGCTTCCTCCTGAGACAGTGAAAACTTAGTTCCTTGGCACATGTTATATTCTTGTTTACAGTTCTGTTTGTATGATGGTTACCCCACACATACTCACAACCCTATGCAATAGACACTGGGTCTATTTCTGTCAGTGTGGGTAGGTAAATAGTGGTTCAAAGGTGATGTCTTTATACTAGACAAACAACTGTTTTGTTCTTTTTTTTTAAACTTACTCTTTTCTGTCTGATAAGACTGGCATTAAGCACACCACACATTTAATACTTTGTAAGAGTCTCTTTCTACACTCTGACCATTCATTAGTGATAATAAATATATGTTTGTAGAAAATTCATTTATTTGTGTTGCTCTTATTAGGGTTGACCAAAAGAAATGTCAAACTATTATTTAAAAAAATGAGTTTTCAATTAAAGTTTCATGGAAATAATTTGTTCTCTTTGACATTTTTTTCTCATAAAAAAACTGAAAACCAAGAATGTTTCCAGTTTTAGATGAGAACTTGAAAAAAACTCATGTAAACTTTCTGGACATACAACTTCTATTTTCTAATCAACTAATTCTTAACCATCCTGATATTTGCTAGTAATAATCTATTGACTCTTGCCCTTGCTAGAAACTCCTGGTATTAAGTGGTGGTATAACTATTTAGGCTTCCACAAGAAAAGGAACCAAGCTACTTGGTCCCCTGTTCAGTCTTAAATGTAAAATCTGTGTTTGGAAAAACTATTAATTTAGGTAGCAAAGATGAAAAAAGAAATAGTCTGGTAACTCTCATTTTCAATAAGACGTCTAGTCCCTGAGTGAGCAAAACAAAAGCAAATTTCAGAGAAACACAACAAATAAACGTCAAGTATGGTCTTGTCAAGAATGGCAGAGACAGCATTTATCTTAGAGGTGGGCAATTATTTGGGACCAAGAACCACCTAGGCAGTTTTGATGAGCTGTCAGGGGGCAGGTCAGCACCCCTTCACCTCCACGGAACAGCTTACCAAAACGTCCCATGGGCTGCTGGTAGGAAGGAGGGGGAAACGGTGTTTGGAAGTGATGGACAGGTGGGGCTGAGATCACAGGTGAAGCTGGGATCACGGGGATGAACAACGATCCACTCTGTGTTCATCCCTACCCTGGGGAGCATGGGTGGTGAGGGTGCATGTGGGGAAGGTGCTCAGGGACAAGGCAGTGGAGGGGGAGGGGCATACTAACATGTTTCAAGACATAAAATATTGTTGCAAAAGAATGTTTAGGTCAGTTAAATGAAATAGCATGCATGATAGTATGTGTTAGTAAAATGACTCGGAAAATTACTTTTGAGTACAACACTTGTAGAAGAGCATAAGGGGCTTATTAAGTATATGCAATACTAACAGACAAAAAGTTCAAGGCTTCCACATTCCCTGACACATGACACCTCCTGTGGAAAATTTACAAAAAAAATGGAACAGTACAGAAAAGAAGCAGAAAAGCAGCTAGCAGAAAATAAGTAGGTGGCTTTAAAAAATTGACTTCCTTGATGTGCTCTAGGGAAGGGTGGTTAACAGCTATTCTGTGACTACAGGTATGAGGTGTAAACTTTTTTGAGAAAACTGGCACAGATTGTTCTGCTTGTGATTGGAATTCAAGTACTTCAGGTTCATAATAGTGAGCTATCATCTGAATGAGCTATTAAGGTTAATAAGACCTATCCATCAGAATGCAGAAAAGGAAAGCAAGCCTACTGTCCTGACCAATAGTTGCCTGCCAACAACTATGTGCTCTAAATGGATACCTGGCATGGTTAGAAATAGAACACATCAGACATCCAGACTGATTCCAGGAAATTCATTTATTTGCCTTTTTTAGAGCAAATCTGACCAAATTTAATTAAATATTAAGTGAACCTTTGCTGGGGACCATGCATTCTAATGAACTGGAAAACTAGGGAACATAATGGCAAGTGTTAGGGATTAACTGTTAATTTCTGTTCCTCTTGTGCCTGATGTGGTAACTTTTCTTAACTTGCCAATTCCAGGGAGAATTGTTGGTTAGTTCACCATGATTTTATATTCCACATTCATCCTACCTATACAACCAGCTTAGTCACAGAAGAGTAATTGGTAGGATAGTAAATCATAAACAATTAAGATAAGTTAATGATCCTAATATTAAAATAAATAACTTTCCCCTCAATTCAAATATATCACTTAGGACCATGGATAATATAGCATAGTCTTTATACAGTAAGGACAAAATCAGGAACCAATCAGGAATCCTACCATTCAATACACTCTGCCAGGTTGGCTGAAATTCCCAGTTGGCTGACTGGCACTCCCAGCTGGGGGAGTGCGTGGAAACTAAAGATTCCCATAACTGAGACTCCCAGCCTCTGAAACACAAGGAAGGCTTGAAGGGTTTCCAGTGTGTTCCAAACACAAGAAGCACCGGTCAAACTTTAAATTAAAAAGCATGATAGGAACTATCCACAAAGTTATTCCATATATTTTGTGTTATAATTTTGTGACTTACTCTTTGTTTTATCATGCTATTAATTGATTGGACAAGTGGCCAGGTCGTTACTTAAGATGCAATTAACCAATTAGTCTTGTCTTAAGTGTAACAAATTTTCTGGGATCTCAAGGTCACGTCTTTCACATCTGAGATTAGCCCACAAACTTCATTAAACACCTCTGTGCAGGCACAGAAAAGGACTGCTTGACCTGGAGATGTTTAAATCTTCAAACAAGAATCAGCAGATAAAAAGACAATAGGCACATCTACATGTGTCCTTACACCACCGTTGTTACTGTGCCATCATTTAGTACTTCCTTTAGGAAGTACTAAGTGAAGGAGTAGTAACATCAATTACTGCCCTGTGCCGGCAGCACATGTTTATGTTTAGCTACTACAATCACCATAAAGACACACTATAGTGAAGGAGTGTATCACTTATACAACATAGCTATGGCATCGTTTGTGCCCGCTGAAGCTACGTCATTGTAGCACATTGCTATGGTGATGTAGCATCTCATTTATATGTACCCAAGATATAGAAGTGGGATTCCTCTTAATGACCCAGATCCATGTTACAGAAGTAAAATATAGATCATGGATCATCTGTTGGTCTCCTGGCTCTTGAAAGCACTGTACAGTGTTAATCTTTCCAGTGCCTGAATCTGGTCCATATTGTATGTCTGGCATTGAAAAAAAAATATAATCGTGACAAGAAGACATGAGAAGAAGTGAAAGACACAAACCTATGACAATCGGCTGTTCTGGAGAGAGTCTCTTTCTGCAAAAAAGTGTTGAAAGGTCTTAGTATTGTCACAAAGCAGAATAAAATCGTTTTTGAAATCTCAACATTTGTCGTATGGCAAAAAAATAGTTTCCTACCCACCTACAATTAGACTGTACCTTTGCATATATCATACTATCTTTACATATGTCATACTATTAAATTAGCACTCTATTTTTTTAAAGCATCATCCTTTCCCATGAGCTGTGCCCTTCTTGTTATTAAAGCACATTACTAAAAGAAGATTTGTGTTTGGTTTCTAATTCTGCCACAAACAACATAGAAGTCTCCTTTGCCTGTTTTAACTCATAGAGGAAATATAATTAAAACTATCATGAGGATTATTTAAATTCTTGTTCAACAGATGCTTTGGCATGCTTGGATGAAAACTGAATGCGTAGCAGTATTATGTTAAGATATGCATATGTATTATATACTTATATACGTCTGAAAATTCTCTGGTAATTTAAGTACAGCATTTTCCAAAGCAACTTCCAAATGTATGACTGCTTTTTTAAATCTCCTGCCTGCCTATCTATTAAAGAATCTGTATTATCATGGGCAAATACCGTTTGTATTTTCAAATAAGGGATTTAAGTGTACATGCATTTAATATGCACGTCCAATGATTGTATCTGAATGGAGAATTGAATGTGCAGATTTGAAAGCAGAGGTGAAGCTGTTTTCAATATTCATTCTTAAGAATCCACCCTCAGGAATCATTCCCTTGGTAGAGAAAAACTGATAAATTAACTCTGCTGTAAACTCAAAGAACACTAGGAGAAATTTAGAGCAAATCTTAGAGTGCTAAACTTGTTATTATTCAAGTGCAGTCTTTTGTATTTGCTTTGTATGTCCCAAGCTACTATAGTATAATTAACAACTAGAAGGCAAGACACAGAGGAAACATGTTATACATTAACATCACATTATCAAAAATCAATCAATTAAAGCACAGATTATGTAAGGGTAAATAAGTAAGCAAAAACACCAGCACCCAATTCACCTTCGGGTCTGAAAGTGTTTTAATTACATACAGTTGGTGTTTTCTTTCTCCTTATCAGTATCAGAATCACATTATTTCTGCCAAGGAGTTATCTTTCCTGTTTATGTAAACTAATTATGTAAATATTATGTAATCACATTTATCCCTACAAATTAAATAATTGTTGCAATGCCAACTGACACACTGAATTCACTGAAGCAGAGATATGTAAAATTAGAAACTAAATTATTAGCCATATTGTAAGTGGTCGTAAAAGCCCTTTTTGTGTAAATTGGTAAAACGTTATATTAGAAGGCAGTAGACTAGATAGTGAAGCAATATGAGATAAAGGCTAGAGCCAAAAGCAGCCAGCTATTTCCATTCTACGTTGGCTTCAAATACTGGGGATTATTGCTATTAGAGTATCATGTTCAAAGATTATATATTAATTGGTCCTATTTTTAAATTACTACATTTAATTGTTAGGTAAGAATTCTTGCAGGTGATATCTTTAATTAGACTAGATGCATAGGTGGGATAGAAACTAACAAGCAGGGTTAGCTAGCAGATTGGACAAAACATTTGTGTAGGACTCCAAATCTAAACAGAAGACACATATGTAATTGTTTCTTATTTGAATCCCCATAAAGTAGTTGACCTGTTAGTGTTGAAAAATGAATTGGTTATGAAAACTGAAAACCACAAGTTTTATATATCCCAGACATTGTATTTAAGTTAGAGCTACCAAAATGGTGAACAATCTTCATTTTAAGGTATAATGTAGGGAACTTATTAAATGATTTTAAAAGATAAACAATTCTTGAAGGAAGATATGAGGTTTAATTTTAATTATAATAGCACTAATGTTATTCCAGGCTAACACCAGTGTGTGACAAGAATCATTATATCTGTTTCTCAGGTAAATAATTTCCTAATTAAGCTGTAAATTAGGATATCTAAAAATTGAAAACAACGGAAGACATAGTTAAGGCACATGCCACACTTAAAACCAATCTAATCAATACCCAAATCTCCAAGAACACATGATCACACTCTCTCTTTACAGACATGGAGCAGTTCAGGAAAAAGATCAACCATTTTGGCAAATCTCAGATTTGAAACTGAATCCAACCTGGCCTTCAATTAGCTTTGCATTCATTGCCTCTTTCAGCCTAAATAGTATCAGACTACAGAAGACTTCCCCATGACACAGGCACAATGATCCCACATACTTATTTTTCCAGAAAGGTCTCCTTTTCTCCAGACTTCAATAAGGCGTTTCAAGGTGATGCCGTCAAGTACTTTCAGCATTTATGTTGTGAGGTGAGACTGGATCTGTGCGGAATTCTAAGAATTTTTTCCACATCTATTTCTCTCTTCTACCTTTGCTGTAAACATTTTTTCATCTCTAATTTGTATTGAGCCATTTCTTCTGAAATTTCTCATAGGATTTTACGTACTTTGTAAATTATTTCCTACTATGGCAGCAGGTTCAGTCCCTAAGCATTCAGCACATTGCCATTTTTCTTTTCTAGCATCACTTTTCACTGTTTTGTCTCCTTTCTGGCACTTACCCACTAGTAAGTATTCCTTTGGTCTTAAGTTTTCAGCAGTTTCTTTTCAGAATTCTTCTATTTAATGGGACACCATATCTCTTGACTCATCCAGTTCTTGCTCTATCTTGCTAATGTTAGATGTTGCTGTAACCACAATAATGCAGAAAATAAGAGAGGCAAGGATATTTATAGGTGATATATTTTATTGGACCAAGCGCATGGCTGAGGATGGATTTAAACAAGCAGTGAATTCTTCTTCAGGTCTCAAGATAAGAATAAGCAACTTTACCCAGGTATTCTTCTATCTAGCTTGATATTCAGCTGCAGTTGAATCACCTAGTCTCTGAGCAGAACTCATTTTCTTTCATTTTCAGTATCTCAAACAGGTTAATCATTTTAAGGTGGAATTACTCACAGTCCTTTTTATGTTCCCAACTTCATTCTCTTGATTTCCTTTGCTAATATTAATTTAAAGTCAACATTTCTCAGTTTTATTTTCGATTTGGCAATGTACCTTCGCAACTCTCATACGAGACCTGACTCTTTAGTTAATGGAAATGTGGTGGACCTATTTTTTCTGTTTGCTTTGTTTTGCCATTTGGCAAGTTCTTTATTTATTTTGCTCTGAGGAAGGAGTAGAGGTCTCTCAAGAAGTAGGTCAGAAACAAAGCTTAATTCAGTAAGTTTCTCAAGATTTTGGTCAATAATTTCCATCCTGTCGTGTCACTAGTTCTCTTTACATTCTTTGGTTTTTATACCATACTTTTGCCTTACAACTACCCAATACAAGGAAGTCCTCTGTCCTTTTTGTCATGATCCTCTGTCAGATTATAGCACTGCACAGTTGCCATTTTCAGGAACTGATATGTATAGTGTGATGGTTGATAGGTCCCCAGTCAAAGCCATTCAAGCTCCATTCCCTCCAAATAATTGTAGTCGTTTCTGCCTGAAATAATGGCATATTTCTTAGCTTGTTTGAAATGTGTCCTATCTGCATGGCTTGTTTTACCCTCCTTGATATCTATGATTTCAAGCACATAAATGTCCGTCTACGTATGATATGTGAGGACTTTGATGCCCGCAATTTTGTTCTCATGTTAACTGTTCTTCAATAACAAATGTTGAAGTGTTTCTCCTATAATAGATCTTAATTAGTAACCAATTAGAATTTCCAGTCAGGGATCAGTAACAAACCCCAAATTGAGCAATCTTGCCCAGTAACTAAGGAACCCAGTTACCAGTTGGGAGCTAAACTCAGTAACTTGGATAAGATCATAGGGTTAGTGGTCAAAGGCTGAAGTAAGTCTTAAAATATTTAAGCAACAGCTATGGGCACCCATGTCACTGGGCAGCTATGGCTATGCAACAACTACACACACTGTCTAAATAGGAACAGTGTCATTCTCAGCAGAATCCCACAAGGTGAATACACCAGTGACTACCATATCACAGGTAAGCAGGCTTATAGGCCTCAGATGGGAGAATCTGATCCAAGATGACTGTTTCAAGCCCAGTAACCCTGACATCAGAAGACAGAGAATCCATCACTTCTTTTGGCACTTTATTAAGTCTTATGTTGCTCTTGTTAGACTGTTTCCAAATTTTGCATTTTCTGATTTTCAGAACTCTTCGCAGTCAGGATAAATACAAGGCAGAACTAGAGGACTTTCACTCTATATTACAGATTGGGCATATTTAATAATATATTTAGGATAGTGATAGCTGTCCAGGGCCATAAATATATTGAGAAAAGGTAGCTGAGGTATACTTTTTTAACTATTCCTGTTCAAACATTCATTCCAATATGCACAAGGATATCTTAAAAAAAGCAGGCCAGAAGGTAGCTTATACTAAATTAATTCAGAATATCCTTATCTGTCATGCCGGTATCTTTACCTCTTAGCTGACACTTACTAATAGATCTTGATAAAAAATACTCAGAAGATTACCCTTCTTTCTTCCTCATAAGGTATATGTTAACAATTTGTGATTTTCACCAAAAAACCCTTTATTCTTGGAAACAACTCACCTCTTAATTTCCATAACTAGTGTAGTATCTTTGGGCACACCTACACATGCATATAATCCAGAAGCAGTTTACTCTTAAGTAATTTACTTAAGAGTAAACTGTCCTGGGCACATGTCTACACAGGCAGGGAAGTGGGAGCAGATTTGATGTTCTTAGCAGCAGTCTGGCTCCCCTTGAGTACTAGCCCAGGAAACAGCTGTCTTCTGGCAGGGGCTGGGATGTTGCTCCCAGCTCCTGCACCTTCACTCCCAGCCCAAGGAAGGCCTGTGGTTGTGGGGCCAGGCTGGGAGATCCTTATTTTCCAGCCCAAACTCCGTGGTTGTGGGACGTAGTCTGGGATACAAGGACCTCCCAGCACTGGGTCTGAAATTGTAGAGCTGGTGCTGTGAGCTTCCTGCTGCAGGGGAAGGGCTATATTGTTCCTGCACAGGCTCTAGTGGCAAAAGGCAACTCCAGGGAGCAGGGGACAACTTCCTGCTGTCCAGCTAGCCAGGAGCACATTTGCTCCTGCTCAGGTGTTCATATGTGTACTATAGTGCAGTAGCTACTTGTGAGTAAATCTGCTATTTTCATTCGCTATTTTCATTTGATCATTGTTTCCTATTATCTGTATTCCTGTTAGGAGAAAAAAATCCCTGATACTGCAGCTACCACACTTTATCAGGTCATGCCAGCTCCAGCTGGCCTGATACATAGCTGATCATGTCATAAAGATGTGCCCTGTCCCAGCTGAGGATGGAGAATCAGGGGGAAGGGAGTGTGGTGACCCAGAAGCTGGCTCCTTTTTGAGCTTGCCCTGGCAGGGATGAAAGGAGGGAAGCAACAGCTGTTCCTCCACACAGAGGCTCAGAGGAATCTCAAAACTTACCTGTGCCCAGCAAATAGGGAATGGTGGTTTGATGGCCAGCAACCAGCATGCTGAGAGATCCTCGAGACCCTGCTGGAAAGTAGAAGACAACAAAAAAAGTGAGTTAATTGCAATGGAAGGAGGATACCCCTCTGGGACCCTTTGATAAGGGTGCCCCTTTGGACTTTTTTTTAAAAAGTAAAGGTATAACAGAAGAGACTCTAGGACTAAGCCCAGCTAGGTATAACTTACATAAGCCCCAGAGACTGAGTTAAAAGTGGGCTATTGACTATGCCATAATATAAACCAATTCTGAGGACAGGAATACTGTGTTCCCAAAGACAAGACCTGAGTAAAACCTGTAACATTGATTTGGTGCAAGGACAGGGTGAAAGGGGAGGTAGAACCCCAAGAAACAATGTATCACTAGGAATTAATGGTGAATTAGATCAAGGATCCTCCCTCCTTTTTGGTATAGGCATCAAGGCATGACAGACAAAATGAGGAGTGCACACTGTTAGAAATTACCTACTGTGTCAAACTGTCAGGCCCTAAGAACTGGCAAACAGAAGATTGCTCCTCTAAGTGTAATCAGCTGATCTCAACAAAGCATGGTTACTTATAGTAAGGTTTGGCCAGGACATAGGCAGCTGGGCCTGCAGGCAAGCCCTGAGGAGGGGTGAAGGATCTGCAGTGTGGGAGCATAGAGTATCAGAGTGCTGAGCCAGGGTCGCTGGGGTCACAGGGACCAAACTGCAGGAGGACAGGGCAGCAAAATCCAACAGATGTATTCTAGAAGTGGACCAAGATGAGAAATCAGGACTTGTACCAGAGAGATCTGAGGTCAAGTTCAGGAAAAGCCAAAGCCGAGTCAGGAGCAAGGAGAATTGGAATAGCACCCCCCGTTCTAGCAAATACGGGGCTTGCTAGAACACTGAGGCTGTGTCAAGTTGTACTTGCAACCTGAGGCTGCAGGTGGGCTTAAAAGGGTGAGCAGTGCTTGCAGTAGCCTATATTGGCGCTCACCTCCATGGAGAAGTAGGGCACTCTCATTAGCCAGGGATCAAGAGCAGGTCTGAGGGCTCAGATGCTAAGCCCAGCTAGACCTGACTTAAAGGCCCTGACAGCACCCTTTCAGCCCTCCTTATGTAGCCATCTTCCAGAAGACTGGGGACTGGGTTTTTCTGAGTACCTCTGATAAAATGCTTGCATTAGTTCAGGGGCATGAATATGGTTGGCTGCTTCCCAAGGTTGTTCTTCAGAGCCATAGCTAGGCCCAGTCAATCATGTAGTAATCTAAATTAATCTCAGACTCGCTTAGCATCTAAAACCTTGCAATATATTCTTTGTGACTTTCCCCTAACACTGGTTGGGGAAGGGTTCAATTGGTCAGGAAATAGGTTTTTGATTAAAGATATAAGTAAAGATACATAGAAAAAGTGGTGTCTCTTCAACATCTCTGGCAACAACAGGTTTTATTTATTTTTATTTGTTCCACTACCTTAACTGAGCCCAGATACTGATGGTCCAGCTTGGCTGAGGGTCTCAGGGTATTAATATATTTTGAAGAGAGACAGACCTTGTTGGTACCTGAAACGGTGGGTTGTATTGTTGGTGTCCACCATCCTGGTCTTAATACATGGTCTTGACAACTTCACAATGAGCTTTTTAGTTCATATTGCACCTGCTGGAGGTGCTATACAAGGTCATTCACTGCAGAAAACTGTGGGAAGGTAGGTGGTGCTGGATGGAACTAGGGATGGGATTCATAGCTGGAGAAAAAGGAGGTCTGGCCTGTGGACCTATAGACAGTATGTCTGCAAGGGGAAGCAAAGAAACCCAATCCTGATGGAAGTTTAAGAAATACCTGAGGTATTGTTCCAGGGTCTATTTGTTAATTTGAGCATGGTATGCAGATGAATGAAAATGTTTCATGCTCAGGGCCTTATAGAATTCATGCCAGAAGTGTAGAACAAACTGCGTGCCATTATTGGAGAGTACCTGAGATGGACAACCATGTAGGTGAAATATATGCCTCAGAAATAAGTCGGTAGTTTCACTAACAGGGATTGGACAGGAATAAAATGGTTCCTTTTAGCTGCTGCATCCACTATAACCATGAGTGTGAAAGAGCTGTCTTAACATGGGAGGTCTGCAAAGAAATCCACTAAAAGCGCAGCCAGTGGCAGGTATGGGTATGAGTTTGTCAAACTTACATTTTTCTAACTTAACGTATAGATGGTTCTCTCAGAGCCTGAGTAGGGCCTGATGCATATGTTCTGAATGCTGGGTTGGATTATCAGAAAACTACAATGTCATCAAGATAATTATAACAAACCAGTCCACCATATCTTCAAACACATCATTAACAAAATGTTGGAAGGTTGTGGGGGCATTGCAGAATCTGAAGGGCGTAACCAGGTATTTAAATTGCCCATAGCAGGACTAAAACATGGTTTTCCACTCATCCTTCCCATATATGGATAAGAGTGTAGGCCCCTCATATATCTAATTTTGAAAAAATGTTTAAAAATCTTCTATGTTTGGAGCAAGGAACTTGGCATCTTTTGCCCTGTCTCAGGCCTGGATACCAGTTTGAAGAGCCAAACCAGAGCTCAAGCAGTAAGGTGTGGGAAGAGGCATCTTTCTTAGCCACAAAGAATATTGGGATATGGATTGAGGATGTAGAAGGCCTGAGGTACCTCTTATGGAGGTTCTCCATAATAGACTCTTTGAGAGCCTTGAGTTCTTGTTCAAAAAGGGAATAAATGTGCCTAAATGGCACCTGTGCTCCTGGCAAAGATCAATGGGTCTGTTGCCCTGTGAGGTCAGGCCAACTCTTAGGATCTCAATATTGCACTGTTAGACAGGAGGGTGTAACACAATAGCACATATACAAACACATTTTAGTGCCAAGTCTCTGCACATGTAGACACCTGCCAACCCGCCTCCCCAAACAAACAAATAAGCAAAAATATATATATAGGTTTTTTTATGCACATTACCTTAATGGGCATTAAATTTAGTTGCACATAAATGCACATGTAGACACACCCACAGAGTTTGACTTTTGCATGGGTTTTGTGAGCTTTAATTGTCTTTTAATAAAATAATCATAATAATATTGTTTCCTGTCCTTCTCTTCCAGTTATCTTGTGGAGGTCTTTGAAGCCCTGGCCTGAACTAGTTTCAATGGAATGCTTGTTCAAGATATTCCATGAAGACTACATCCTACATGGCCCTCAGTGTGGGCTTCTAGTTTCTTCCTTACCTGCTCCTTATCTCCATGAATACTGGCAATGGAGCAGAGAGCTCAGATAGCCTCCTTACCTGCAGTCATCTTGGTAGGCTCTCTGGCAGCTAACAGCATTGCTCTAAGAATTGGAAAACACAAGGAAAGGGGTTACAAATCAAATAGCAATAGTTTTACCAAAAAAAAAAAAAATCCTATTATAAAGAGTGATAGATTCCATTTAAAAATTCAAATCCAAATCTGCATTTCTAGGGCTTTTGGAATAGAAGTTTTGAGTTGAACCTATTTACCAGATTCAGACATACAGCATGTGCAGTTTGTGGTTAAACAATCCCCTTTACAATACCACAGACCCAGCATGTTAAAGTGTGCTCCACGCTGCAAATTTGGAAATACTGGTTGCAAAATAGGAGTGTGCACTGCCAGAGACAGAGGCTTAGTTCTCCTGGGAGATGCTCTATCTGCTGACCGGAACATGTCCCCTTCTCTAATTCCACCCTGGCCTCTCCAGCACTTTGGAAGCTGGGAGAAGTGTATAAAACAGCAGTTTCCCCAAAGTGGAGAATTTTGCCCCACACCAAAGCTCATGTGCAGGGGAGTATGCAGCAATAAAAAGTAGCAGCACAAATTTGTGCTGCTCCTTTTTTTTCCTCTGAAAGCTCATGCCCTGCATATGGGACATGTGCCCACTGTGGCTAACAGTGAAAGTGAGGTCTAAATGAAAGTTTGACTGTAACTTTATAAACATGCAGGGGCTTTGTTTAATCATTTGTTTCAAGTGTTTGTGGGAAACAGATTCTATGAAAAACACAAGCTATTTTTCACTGCAACTACTTAATTCCAAAATTCTCTAAACACATTTGAACCCAAAGCCTTTAATGCATGCTCAACTTTAGAATCTACTTAATTATATGAAAAAGCCCCCAAATTTAAAAAGAATCCATTTTAATCTCCAAAGTGAAATAAAAAGACTGAAAAAAACCCTCATGGTTCCAGACTGCATACTATAGTTCCAGAAAATAAAGATTATTAAATGACATTATCTGGCATCCTGTTTTAACTTGAAGTAAAATTTAGCAACAAGTGTGCTTTTCTGTCGCAGGTTCCACCTCATCTCCACCAAGAGGTTGCTAATGGTAATGAGATTTATTAAGCTAAGAGTAAAATCAGGCCATTTCCTTTTTGTAGTTTACTACAGAAAATTAATTGTGCATCCAAACATAGATACAAAAATATTATTTTAAATAAATACATAATACTTCTGACAATTATTCAAAATTAAGCACAGTTGCTTATAATTGTAAACATAACTGCATATAATTTCTCTCTTCAACTGAAAGCAGGGGACACAAAACATAGCCTCTTCTCCATTTCCTTCCAGCAATATAAAAGCAACTAAACTGTAGAGCACAGCAGTTGTAATGCAAAAATCTGGGTAAAACATAGCAAAGTGAAGTGCAGTTCTGAACTGACTGCTGAGTTCAACTATAGCACAGCAACATGGGAGGTGCCTACAGTCAGCTAGTTGATTACTTTGTACCTAAAATGCAGCCTTTACATGTTGCATGCATCATTCACCTCCTTCTATGTAGTACTTACCATAAGGATCTAAAGAGCTTGAACTTGTCTCTTCATTGTCATGACCACGTAGCTTTTTTATCATCATACAAACAAGGGTGAGGAAGTAACTATGTTCAGTACTAAAATACCAAATTCTTAGTACTCTTCTCATCAAGGTCATACAAAATGAATCACCATTTTCGGTGGATCCTTGAGATTAAACAAAAAAGGATAACCTCGATCTTCCTCTGTTCTTCTTACCAGTTTCACTCCTTTGATTTCCATAGCCTTGAAATATAATTTCTCTTTCCTGCTAGACACTCACTATCCATTTAATTCAATAATCTCAAATTGCCTTTTGTTTCATTACTTGCGCTCCTTACCCCTGTGAACCATTTCTGCTTTTATAACATATATTGTAATCTGACCCCATTGTCACCTAATTTTTTCTTCTAATAGTCTGCTCTTGATCTGTAATTTTTTTAACACAGTTCATTTTATGCTGCAGTAAAGCTATACAGCTGACTAAATTCTATTATTTTGTAGTATGCACAATACTACTTGACAGATTGCATATTTAGAAGGTAATCTGTATGAACCTGCACATTTAAGATATAGAAAAACCCAACAAACTTGAAGAAAAAAAATGTCTGTTCAATACAGAATATGGTAACTACTAAAAAAGTTTTAAAAAATGTTATCTGTTAGACCTTTACTCCACACAGTGTCCAACGACTAGGGAAGCGATGGTTCAATTGCTCATGGATCCTGGTACTCATTAGCCAGAGCAAGCAGGGAGCAAACACCAGCACACATTGCTCGCAACAGCTTTATTCAGAATGAAGACAGCTTTGAACTAGCTCCCAAAAAACAATAAACCGGGGAGCCACCTTGAACATTAATTCTTTTCACATTTTATACACCATGGTTCATACTTACTAACATTCACTCCACTTATGTCCCTTCTTTGGTTCCACCCATTTCCCCTCCCATCTCAAGCTCCGCCTCTGTTTACCGTTTGCTTCCTTAGCACGGTGTTGTCTATGCATTTCATTCATTTCCATGCCTTTGTGCTACGAGTGCATGTGCAAGACTTTGACCCTTATCTTCTTTCAGTCACTTGTGGTTTCTCACTGGTTCTTTCTGGTTTTCTTGCTGAATTCAGCACCATCTCCAAGGCCATATTCCTGCTTTTGTCCCCTAATGATAACTGTTGGTCTGAATCCTATTTTTATACAACACATCATGAACTTTGCACCCCATCCTTTTGTTAAGACTCTGCTTACCTCAGCATTAGCCAAGTTAGTTGCTTTTAATATATCATCTCACCTTGTGACCAGCAGCTTTGCTTAGACACAGGAAAAAACTTGTATTTAGCTACATACCCAGCAGTCCCCAAAATCTAGATCATTACCCCAACACCCAAAAACCATATTATTACCCTAACATTATCTTTTAATGATAAGTCAGCTAAGGGCAATTGCTTCCATTTGATAATAGTAACATGTGAGCTGCATTGATATAAATTTGACTCTTTCTGTAGATAGAATAAACTTACACATTATACTTAGTCCTTACTAAAGGCACTTAGAATGTGAGCATCTGCAGATTAAAACTCATTAACTCATGCTAAGTGCCCTCTGAACATCTCAAAGTTATGCCACTTAAGGCAAGGGTTAATTAACCTAGCTCATCCTAGGATAACTTCAATCTTTTGCGTGGAGATAAAAAATGACCAACTAACAGTCTTCCAGCATCTCAGAATTCACCGCTTCCAGCTCCTTCCCCTACCTCACAGATCAGGGATAGATCTAAGGTGTCCTGGCTCCCAAACACACCCCTGCTCACAACTCTCTAGTGGCAAGTCAGAGCTGTGCAGGCCAGAAATGATATTACCCCTTGAGATGTGACTTGGTTCATTTAAGAGAGAAAAGTGGACTTCTAGACAAAATTAACATTTCTACTCCTATTGCCTTCCTTTAGTTCCAATGCTTTCATCACAAGAGTCCACCAGGTTTAGTGCCTAGCAGCAGAAAAAATATTAAGTGTTGATGGTTTGTATTCCCCACAAAAACAACCATTAAAATGACAGTTGTATATGCACAATTACCTTATAATTGTATCGATATAGTACTATTGTATGGAGCAGATGATCCTGACTAGCATGCTTAGGGGCCAATCAGGTTGCTCTTTATAGTACTGCTCAGGCCAGAGAATAGCACTGAGATAAGGTGAATAATGGAGAAAGTTACCTGAAATGGAGAGGAACAGCCTGAGAGTGGAAGGGAGAACAATTGAATGAACTCTGGGGTGCTCAGAGGCTGTACAGACTGGACTGGAGACTGAGGAACTGCTTAACTCTTTGTAGAGGAGTAAGGACTTTTCTTGCTGTACTGCAGTTGCTTAATACAGACCTTTTGCTCAAGAGGAGCCACCTCCTTTGGTGTTTAGGGACTTTGGTTGCACACCTTTCCCCTTTGAAGAGGTAGAATCCCTCTCCCCAGAACTGAAATGGAAGGCAGCTCCCCAGGGGAGGACCACAGGTAACCAGGCAGAGCCAGGGACTGAAACACCAAGATCTTGGAGCCTAAGGATCCATAGACCAACAACACTCTAGAAACTATAGATCAGTTGTCTTCATGGGATACTCAGAGAGACTCGGCAAGCCTAGAGGCCCATCTACACATTACACCTAAGGTGTGATTAACCAGTTAACCATGACTTAAGTGGTTACCCAGCCATACATTTAATTAATGGCAAGATAAAAAAGGAATAAGCTACAGGTGGGCATGTCTTCACATGCATTTACAAATGACTACATTTAATTCACCTTAAGCTAAGGCCAAAAATAGCTAAATGAGCAGATGTGTACATATGAAGAGACTTGGCATTAAAGTTAGTGCAAAGTTCCTGCAGCCTTGCCATATGCCCTTAGTGGCTGGGCAATCCTGGCATTAAAGGTAGTGCTAGGTCACATCTACACGTGCATTAATATGCTTTAACTAATCACATCTAAATTTGATACCTGCATTTGCAAGCATCAAATTTAGGCACAATTAGTTTAATTGCACCATTTTAATGCACATTAAAGGCATAGATGTGTAGATGTGCACACATAATACACGTTAAATTAGGCTAATCTTCATTAAAGCATTGCATGTAGACATGCCCAGTTATTTCACAAAATATGTGTAACAACTTTGTAGCTGCTTCCTATTACACCATTAATTGAATGTGTAGCCAGGGGCCCCTGTGGCTGGCGCCCCATCAGCTGACCAAAGCTCCCAGCTTGGGGAGGGGGAGGGGCATGTACATCCCCGAGTCTGGAGCTCCCTCTGCACCAGCAATAAGGCCTAATGGGATCTTATGCATGATCCACACGAGTGTGTGTCATGGCAAGAGGTGCAATTGTGTGGATTGAGTATTAGACAACATTGTGCCTTTACCTGCACATTTAGAGGGGCCATTTGGGTCACGAGCAAGCACTTCCCTGAAGGCATCTATGACGGTGTATAATGCAGGATCAACTTTTAACTGGAACAATAGGGCAAGCCTGAGAATATAGCAAAACACTCATTGCAAATGTCACACATGCACACAAAAAGGAACAAATGGCAATAACTCAACTAGGATCAATATTGGTCATTTTAAAATTAAATAAGGTCAACATATTAATTAGTTAACACAGAAAAGCATCTATATACTGCAATCCATGGATATTCTTTCTAAGTAGTTGTTCTGTATAATTCACAAGATCACTTATGCAATTTCATACATTTGCAGGTATTTATGGACATAGGTGAGGCATTACCTAAATTAACAAAAAATACAATGCTAAATAATTACGTATTCATGCCTGCTTCATACTCCATTGAGATTGCATACTATATCATCTACAAATTAAAAGCAAGCAACTACTGAATTTAAGGAAGTTATGAATTTGACCCACAGAGAGAACAGGATTCATTTTCTTTAAATGAAAAAGCATTTATTCAGGTTGACAGTTTTAGAGTTGTTGCCAAGAATTTAACTGCCTACATGCTATTATAAACTTCTTGATAGTCAGGTACAACTGAGGTTGACACTAAATCCAGGGATTCTATTGGTGGGTCTCTGCCCTTTTGGTATAATATGACAAAGTAAAAGCCATTAAAAGATACTAATATAATTTTACTGTCATGCTTCCCCAAGACAGAATGTTTTACACAAAAGCTATTTCAGTAGTAGTAAAAAGTATTTGAGCAGTTAGGATAATACCATCTCATAGGGAGTTAGCATGAGATCCTTAATACCTATTTTCTTATGGTTACAGCATGAGAAATATAAGCATACAAAAAAGCAGTAACTTGAGAAAAAACATTGCTGGTTTTCCTGTGACCTTCCAAGAAGTATGAACAGGTACAGAAACAGTATTACATGAAGTTTATCCATTGGTTAACAAAATAGTCAAGAACATTTTTACCTTAAGGTAGTTTTTATTCCAACGTTTTTATTCTTCTGTTATTAAAAAGTATGTGCATATTCAGGTATCACAACCTGGATACTGCATAGTCTTTGGAACCCTGAAAAAGGCTAGAATCTTAACTCATGAATTGAATAATATTTCTCTCAGGAAATGGAGATCACTCCATTACATTCATGTTATTTGCTGTGTTAGTGTAAATCTATTTTACCACTAGTTTCTCTCAAATCACTTAAATATTTTAGCACAGCAATTGGTGTTTTATCACTCTAGTATAATGAATCCAATCAGTTCATAATTCATTTAGAGGAAAATGTTTTTAAAATATAGCTGCCCAAAGTTAAGTATAGTTTCTTATTAGAAATGAAATGTCATGCTTACTTTTGCTTAAGAAAACAGAGAATCTAGTTCTAACCTACAGTCACTCACAGCCAAAACTCTGAAACAAGACATTATGTAATGTCAGAAATTTCATTTCTCTTACTTTAAAGATATTAGTAATCCTGAAAATTACTATTCCCTAATTTGGTAGTGTAAGAGATGTGGTAGCCATGATGGTCCAGAAGTTATGCTAGCGGCAAGGTTTTTGTAGGATGACATCTTTCACTGAACCAACTATGTAGTTAGACAAAGAATGCCTTGCATTCAAAGGATCATCTCACTGTATCCCAGCTACCTAGTTGGTCCCATAAAAGATATCACTCTAAGAAAACCTTGCCTGTAGCATAATTTCTCAACCATCACAGATAAGAAATCATTGCCTCTTACATATGCCCTAAACTGGCATTTTTCCATAAGCAAATTCCTGAGATGAGCATTAGTTACCTAAAATATTATACATTTTTCACTGTGCTCTTATTACATAAGGTTTGCTTGCATCTTTACTAAATCTGAAGAAATACTTAAACAAACTCTGTTTAATTTTCCAGTGGGGTGATTCTCCACTGTCATTGAATTTACTGTTCCAGTTCCTTGTCAGTGCCCTCCTCTCTTATCACTGATAACTGTCACCACTGGGTTATTCACCGTTTGCATTATTCTCTGAATGCTGAATTAATGAGAGTTCAATATAAGAACTATTATGTGCCTGGTGCTACAGAATAATAGTTTGTATAGTTTTTAGATGTGGATTAATAATGTGTTTAATCTAAAAAAATACATTTAAAATCTCTGATTCTTCCTTTTAGGGCCCCTCTAAATATAATCAGGTGTATATATATATATATATATATATATGTGTGTTGTGTGTGTGTGTGTGTGTGTGTGTGTGTGTGTGTGTGTGTGTGTGTGTGTGTGTGTGTGTATAATCTGTTTACAGGTGCAGGTAAACTTGCAATGGGATCTAATGAAAGATCCACACATCGCACAGTAGATCCCGCTGCATTATATTGCTGATGCAGGAGGTGCCTGGGTGTGAGCCGCACAGTTGATACGGCTTGGCAGAGCTTGCAGCAGGGGCAACATTCCCTGTGCTGCCACTGCTGCATGTCCCGCAGCTGATGTGGGCTGCACAATTCACAACAAAGGAAGTCTTGGGAATGCTGTCCCTGCTGCAGACCTCCTTGACTATGGGGCTCACAGCAGGGGCAATGTGGAGAGCCCAGCCCCTGCTGCAAGCCTTGTGATGTATGAGCATTATCCCCTCTGTCCCTGCTGTGGGCCCTGCACTGCAGCAGGAGCAACATGGGGAACCCTGCTGCCACCGAGAGACCCAAACCTCACGAGTAGGGAACCTACCAAATTGTCGGCAGAAGTAGAAAGCATGCGTCTTCCACGTTCCCCCTTCTTTCATCTTCCATGTTGCCCCATGTGCACCTTGCCCTTTGCCCTCCCCTCGACCCGCAATTACTAGAGGGCCCCCATCATTCCTTCCTGATCAGCAAGGAAGCTAAAACTGTGGTTTTAAACATGGCACCATTTTTGCCTCCCTGCCAGTCAACAGCAAACAACAGGTGTGTCTGTGGCTCCTCAGCCAATCAGTGACAGGAGGCAAAAATTGCACCATATTTAAAACCACAGTATTTATCTCCCCCCAGTCAGAAGTGAGCTGCAAGTGCAGCCCCTCCACTGTCCCCACAGCCAACATGAGTTGCAGGGCTTGCAATGGTGGTAGCACGGGCAATGCTGCCACTGCTGTGAGCCCCACACCTGAGGAGGCTCAGTGCCGGCATCATTCTCCCCACTGACCCTGCTGTGAGCCCTGCAGCCCAGTGTACTGCCCCTGCTGTAAGCCCCACAACCCATGAGGCTCACAGACAGGGCAGTGTCCTCCCGGCTGTAAGCCCCACAGTTGACAATGCTGCCATTGCAGCAACCCTTGTAAGCTGTGGGACTGGCAGTGGGTGCTGCACCCTGTGGCTGTTGGCACTTGGTCACACATTCAATTAATGTTGTGATTAGAACAAGTGACAAAGTTATTACATATTTTTGTGGACCCATGTTGTGGCTTATTGCTTGTTTTATCATGCCATTAATTGGTTGAACATGTAGCTGGATCAGAGCTTATCATGTTAATCATGCCTTAAGTGCAACACGTAGAGTGGGTTTTAGTGGCAGCCCTGAAAGAAAAATGCTCCTACACCATTGCTAATGAGTCTGTTCTTATCAGCTTCCAGTTCCATTGCAAATTTGGGAATGAAGTTTGACCGTATGTTTTACTCTAATGTTCTATATGATTTATTTATGTGATGCTAGAAGGAATATGTGAATATCGGTTGTTATGATTTTAGTAGGAGTCTTTAACAGTGAGTTGTAGATAAACTCGGCAGAGTGTCCTCTAAGGGAACCAGGCACCTTCTTAAGTGGGTATCTCACTTCAAATAAAAATCCAGATTTAAACTCATACAAAGGATTCTAAGAGAGATCTAATTGAAACCTGATTCCTTTGACACACCTTTTTCAGTTTTATGCATGTGTATAGTTAGGATTTTCTTTTTAAACTCTTGTTTATTCCATAAAAAGAAATAGCATAAACTTTTAAAAACATATATTTAAATATAACACTTGCAGACATATCTCTCATATTACCATCTAATGCTATTGTTATAAGTAGTATATGTTTTTATATAAAAATACAGCCAGTTATGAATCACTATATACTAACATTAGGGGCCATTTCAATGTAAAATTATTATTATTATTATTATTATTAATAATTAGGGAATTAAATATTTGGCAGTGAATATGCAACTTGTAAGAAAGCAACAGTAACTTGGCTTATGCTAATGACTATAAGGGTCCTGAAACTGTAAAGAAATTACTTTAACTAAGAAATCTATAAAAATGTAACTAGTTTTAAATGTATTAAACTGAACTTCAACTTCTTTTACTCATAAACTAATGAGTTATTTTAAAGTACGCTGAAAGCAGAAAAGAGTTAGAGCTGCAAAGATTAAAGATGTTCTGAGTGCTCACCACGTCCACTCCAAAAAACCCAAATTATTATATACATGTAATAATAGAACGTGCATTCACAAGCTAAGGATTTTACAGGGGTCACCATGAAGGTCCTGAGCCAATGGAAGGGTGATGGCAGTTGATATATTTATATCCGCCCAGCCCCAAAGACTGTATTTCTTACTTCTGGAAGAACTACAAAAGGAAAGAGGTATAATGCCATATAGCTAAATTACTGTCTAGGAGATAAGTATAATACCCAACATCTGCTCCCACCTTACATCAACAGCAACCTTCCCTCAAGGCTCATCTTAGTCTTTGAACCTTATTACCAATTCACCAGCAGCAAGAACCCCAAGAATGAAAGAGGCCATGATGCAACAACCGGCAGCAGCAACCTTCCTGTACAGCTCTGCTTCTGCTATATAATGATATTATCAACAATTCAATGCAAACACTTTGAAGAATAGCACTTTGAAGATTTATTCTGAATGAAAGATTGTTAAGGTTCAATATTTGGCTTGGCTGATTTCATGACAGTTCTTTGAATTCAAGTACTGAGTTTCTATGAGCGAGCGATCTTAGCCAAGTTTTACAGAAGCCATTCAGGTTATTCATGACCAAACAGGTTGTGTCGAATGGGTGTCACATTCCATGAACTCAGTGTGCTACTGCCTTAGAAATGCCACCTCAGTGGTGATTCTTGTTAGCAAAACGCAAGCCCAGATTCTAAAGAAAACCAAATGGCTGTTCAGGGGTCAACAACTCCAAACCAAGGAGTGGAAACATTATGTTATACGATCCATTCTACGTCTATGGAACTCAAAGCCATAGAATATAGGCCAAAAACATCATGACGCGCTGTGAGCATTGTGCTGGTGCCATAGGTGTTGCTGTTACTCCTGATGCATAGTCTTGGTGCTTTTCTTACTCACCCACCATGCCTTGATGGAAAAATAGATATAATGAGAAAAAAAGCAGAGAGTTTGGGTGGTGTCTTCCTTAAGATTACTCAGGATATTACTGACTGTAGTCTCTTCACAGGGTTTCTACCTCCCCTTCACCTTGTCCTGACCAAACCTGTGGTAGTCAGGCCCTTGATGTCACTTTGGGTGCTTTGTCCCTCTCTCCATCTAGCAGAGTCTCGTGGTCATGACAGACCCCCTTGCCTTCTTTTCCCATCACAATTTTCCCTAGGGAGATGACATTCTGCTGTCCTCCCTTCCACTGGGCTGTTTGCTTCACAGACCCAGTGAGGGTTAAACACTAGTCCTCCACTCACGACTTTGTGTGCACTGGTCCTTTAAATCCTAAGGGATCCCAGAGGCTGTGACCCTAAGTAATACAGGCAGCTGCCTATCGTTCCTTTGTTGGCTGCCAATCCTCCTCCCTGAGCGCCCCTTCCCCAGCTAAGGAAGGTTGAGGAGTTTGACTGCAACGCCGCAGCTCCTCACTCTGGCTCCTCCAGTCTCTTCACCCCCCAGCAGACCCTTCCCCAGGTTGGCCCTCATCCCAGCTGCCTCTCACCTGCTGTTTCCGGGACATCTCTTCAGCTCCTTTGGCTTTGGTGGGTACCTGCCTCCGGCACTGCTCGCCTTTGCTTTGCCCCTCGCCATGGCACTGTCTTCTCTGGCTGGCCCCTGCCCTGAGGCAATCTGTCTCTTCCCCCTGCGTGCCTTTTGGCTCCCAAGAGAGGAGCTGGGAGGTAATCTACCCAGTCCCTGCTTCCATGTGCAGTTCTTCTGGGACCTGGGCAGGGCTTCATTACCCGGATACTGGGTTCCCTATACTGCCTTTCCTGCTGGGTTCCCTGTATTATTCTGCCTTTCCTGCTGTGAGTCAGCCATGGGTAAGGTTTTTTTCTTTGCTCGTGAGGGCACATCCCCTGCCCCCCATAACAGGCACCATATCTGGTGCCCTGTTACACATACATAAAAGGACTAAAAATGAATCATAAAAAAGTAGGGCTGGAAGCCAGGAAGTCATTTAGTCCACCCACCTGCTCCAGGCAGGATCATCTCTGATTAAGCTATTCCAATCAAGTGTTTGTCTAACCTGCTCTCAAAAATGTCCAAGACTAGACGTTCCACAATGTTCCAATGCTTAACTACCTTGCTAATGAAGACAATATTCCCAATATCCAACTTAAATTTTCCCACCTGCAATTTGAGACCATTGTTCCTCGTCTTGTCCTCTGTGGCCACAGACAACAGTCTATTTCTATGCTCTGTAAAAATGTCCTTCAGGTATTAGAAGATTATCTAGTCCACCTTTACTCTTCTCTTTTTCTATCCTTTCCACAGAAATCATGTTTCCCAGACATCTAGCCATTTTGGCTGTTCTCCATTGGACTCTTTTTATTGGTTCATGTTTTTTCCTGAAGTGTGAAGCCCAAAACCAAATAATATACTCCAGGTGAGGCCTCATAAGTGACAAATAGAGCAGGATGATTGCTTCCCCTAATTTGCAAGAGGATCACCTATTAATACCGCATGGTTTGCTATAGGCCTTTTCTACAGTAAGAGCAAACTGTTGGCTCATATTCAGCTTATTGACCACTGTAACCACCAGGTCCTTTTCTGCAGTGCAGCTGCCTACCCAATCATTCCACAGTCTATATTTGTGCACCCAATTTTTCCACCTCAAGTGCAATACTTCACACTTTACTTTATGGGTTTTATTTGATCAATTTTGGACCTTCCCTACAATTTATCCAAGTCATTCTAGATTTTAGCCGTACCTCCATAATGTCTACAACTCCATTCAACATGGTTCCATTTACAAATCTGGTAAGCATGTACTGGATCCTATGATACACACCATTAATGAAGATGTTATGAAATACTGGGACAAACCCGTGAGAGAACCCCACTCTATACTTCATCTTAATGGGCACTGAGCCATTGATGATTACTCATTGAGCATGATGATCCAAACAGTTATGTACTTCCAGCTAGTCTATTTGTACTTACCATAAGTACTTTAATCTGGTCAAATCCTTACTTAACTAATGAGAATGCTATGGAGTACAGTGTGCAAAGCCTTGCTAAAATATCTACTGATTTCTCTACACCCAGAAAGCCTGTCACCTTGCCACAGAAAAAAAAACAACCAAGTTGGTTGAGTTCTCCATATGGCACTCAAGTCTATCAGAATTATGATGTTAATAAATAGCTACCAAAATTCTTCAGAAGCGAAATGGAACTTCTTGCTTCTTACAACCATCTCTATTAGGTATCAGGGAAATACCTAAAATAAGGGCCAGTTATCTCATATTTAGCTACTTGCCTGATAACAGACAGACAGAGACCAAAGGTCAAGAGCTCACACCATAGTTACAAATTCTCTCCCCAGCAGATTGGTTTGATCTTTTGCTATGGATATTAGGTGCTTGGTTATAATTAAAAACCATCAGGAAGAAGGCAAAATAAGCCAGATTATCCCAACACATTGTGTATGTTCACCCCAACAGAAAAAAAAGATATATTTTTTTGTGAAGGAGCAAGGGACTGCGGAAATTAAATTGAGAGGAAGAGAAGGACTTACTTTTGCTTTATTATACCACCTAGACATTAAGCACTCCAGAAATTCAGAAAGTTCGTCACATTAAGGTTTTCTCATATCATTACTTCAGCCACACTGCAGTTTCTAATAATTTGTATTCCTGTTTATTAAATGTAAATGTTCATGTGCTGCATTATTGTTTGTTCTTAATGCAAACCATAAGATAGAGAGCATGTGGACAGTAGCTGAGCTAGTTTTGCAGGATCAACTTTCATAATTTCCTGAGTGTTTCAGTTCTCAATATTAATATTGTATTAGTGCTAGGATATTTTTGTTCTCATTTTGCATTTGAACTATATTGTGGTACACACATCTGCCATCTCAGAGATACCTAGTGTAAACAGCCCAATAGCTAGGACAAGGCCTTGTCAATACTAGAAAAGTTTGTCAATAGAGTTTTCAATGGCAAACAGCAGTTGGTCCTACTAAGTCTCCAGAACATGTATGCATCACTGAATTTCTATTAACACTGTGTGTCTGCACTGCCAATAGCCATGTTGGCAAAATGCAAAGAACATGGTGCAAAAGTATCCCAATGGCCCTAACCTCAACATCCAGCTCAATGCATAATGGAACAGGGGGGAGGCACATTATCTGATATCCATGTCACCCTGCGAAAATGGTGGGAAGAATGGAATCTTTTAATCACACTGACTTTTTCCCCAGCCTCTATGTCCACCATTTTACGTGTCTATAATTCACACTATAGCCTCCTTTCCCAGAACCAGCATTGATTCTGAAGTGCTCTCAAACAGTCTACACATTATTTTGTATCTGAATTACCTCAGTGGTAATACTGAATAACCTCAGTGGACAGTCAGGAGAAAGGATGTGCAGAGGACCAAGATGGGCACTGGAGTGAATACCCAGGAGTTTCAGGCTTATGGCGGAAGTGATAGCCTTATTACCTAAAGATGCATAGTCTGGTAGGACTACGTTGCTCTGCAGGGTTTGTGATGATGAGCAGTACTTACAAAAATCTCATTATGTACCAGGCAACCCTCAACTTGAATGTTGAACTTTTTTCCTGCTTTCAAGTACTTTAACACAATCAGCTCTGTTAGTCAAGAAGTGGGCAACAATGGTATATGTAAAAGCCAAATACCCCAGAATGCTATTTCTCAGTAGGGAAAACAGTTTGTTTTTGTAATTATGAAGGCATACCAGGAATGCCCTGCAGAGGACAAAAGCCCCACAGGTTTTCCTAGTAGGCAGGCAAAATCAAAATAATAACCCTGTTAAGTTCCCACCCTAGGGTGGCATATAGAAGAAGGGACACATTGAGAGAGAGAGAGAGACCACAGAACACTTGTTACGTTGCCTCCTGGAATATCTGTTTGGTCAAGTCCCTTTTCTATGCCTGGCATGCATATTGTTGCAACTTTTGTACATATGGATATACCTCCAGTCCCTAAAGAGTTGACTGGCTAGCTCCCTCTCCCAAAGACTGAGGAAATCCAGCTCCTGCTCCATGCAGAAACTCAGCACTTAACTATTACACTATAGGATGACTTCTGAAGGATTGATAAGCTGGAAGAGACACTAAACTGTCCAGAGATGCCCTCAGTTGGCTGTCTTATGGTGTTTGGCAAAGCAGGAGCTACTCACTCAGCTGCAGTGCTGGCCTCCCACTGCCTCTGGGGACACCATCCACCTACCTTTTTTGCCACACCTTGTTAACTAATTACAGTCTTAATTAGGCGGAAGGGTGCCCATTGAATTCCCTGTTCTCCTGGGCTGATAGAAGCAGGTCCAATCACTCCTGTACTGCATCCTAAGCCTCAGAGATGTTGCTCACAGCTGTGCTAAGCTCTGGCCTGAGGCCAGGCCCAACTTGTCACAGCATTAAGTCTCATTCACCCAACCTAGTTGTTCCTTCTTCAGCACCAGGCAGCATAGTCAACTCAAAGGTGAACATGAGATGTCAATGTGATAAAGTGATAGGTAAACCTAACCATACGCTGTCATGCATTAGCAGGTGCATCACAAGCAGATCTAAGGAAATGATACTTCCCCTCTATGCAGCTTTGTTGAGGCTACAGCTGGAATATGGTGTCCAGTTTTGGGTGCCGCACTTCAAGAGGTATGTAAATAATCTTGAAAGGGTCCAGAGGAGGGCCACTGATATGGTTAAGAGCCTGCAGGTTAGGTCCTACGAGTAGAGATTGAGGGACCTGGACCTCTTCAGCCTCCACAAGAAGGCTGAGAGGTGATTTTGTGGCCATTTATGAACTCTTGTGGGGAGAGCAAGGAATAGGAGATGCTCTGTTTAGCAGAGTGCCCCTTAAGTAACTAGAAACAATGGTCACAAACTGACAAGAGAGCAGATTTAGATTAGACATCAGGAAGAACTTTTTCATAGTAAGGGTGACCAGAATCGGGAATGGGCTACCAAGAGAGGTGATGCTCTCCCCTACCTTGGAGGTCTTTAAAAGAATACTGGCTAAGCACCTGGCTGGGGTCATATTTCCTGCCCCAGGCAGGGGGTCAGACCCAATTATCTTTTGAGGTCCCTTCAACCCTAAAAATCTATGAAATGCCAACACAGGATAAATTAAGTGTTTTACTTTAAGATTAAACTAGTGTTTGACTAAAGACTAGGAATTTCCAAGCTCTAAATTTGTGTCCGACCTCCTCCGAACCCGAATGATTTTATTCTCTATTTTACTTACAAGTAACTCACTGGGCACATAAAAGTTCTATAAATCAACATTTATAAAGGATCTACATTTATACAGTTTAGTAATAACTCAGCTTGAAAATAATCCAGCAGATGAACTGCTCTCTGGGAATTCTTCAGACATAGCCTTCAAATTTAAGTGACACTGCCCTGCCACAGGCAGTCCTTTCAGGTATCCCTACTCCAGCAGGGTGCAGTTTCAGGTCATGTCCAGGACCAGGAGCCTCCTGCTATCCCCATAGCTCCTGTACTTACCTCCAAGATGTTGTGAGCAGCCGCTCAGCCAGGCGATGTTGCTTCCTCAGCAGCAAGCAGCAAACTACTGCCTCTACATGCCTTACTTAAATTTTAAAATGGCCACCTTAATCAAGCATGTGCCAGCTGCCTGCTCAGCCCTTAAAGTGGCAGGCACCAAAGGTGCACTGCTACATTATCCATTGTCATCATCACTATCATTATTATTATTATATTTTAATTTTCATTATTAGTAGTATTATTACTACTACTAAGCAAGGAAGGTCCCCTGCCACAGGACACTGATCAGAAAAGGGAGCCCAAGACCACTTAGGCAGACAGCCAAGGGAGGCAGCAGAGGCAGGAAGAGACCAATAGAGAGAGAAGGCTGAACTTCCCAAAGGCAGTTCCAGAACATGCCCAGCACAAAGCAGAGTGCACAGAGAGCAGAGAGACAGGGCTTGATGCGTGACAGAGCACACTTCACAGAAACATGTAAAAAGAAGCTACTTGGGCTCATTGTTTTTACAGGGTAAAGATATTCCCTTTTACTTAGCTATGATGTAGAATCATGCCGTACCTGTGTAGAAATTATTTACCTTGAGGAGAAGAGGGGGATTCTTTTTAATAACCTTGGGTGTTCTTTGGAGGAGGGCTGAAACCATTATCATTATGATCATCTGGTCTGGTGTTCTTTGGAATTTTAGCCTCAGGAAAAGGTTTTCGGGGGACCTTTTTATGGCAACTGGCAGAATAAAATTGACCTGTTAGGAATGTAACTTTCATAATTTATCATTAGCATTGTATCATACATTATTATCAATTATTATCATAATTTATCATCAAACGTTATCATTATCATTATTAATAACCAACTGAAAGATCAGGAAAAAGCAGGAGGTAATCAATTCAACATATATTTGCCTTTACTTGCAAACAGAGAGGGCGCCCACATGGCCAGTGGGGCAGGCGCAGCATGGAGGCACACAGAGCTAGAACTGCCATCCTTCTTCCCACCCACCGTGCAAATGACCAAGTAAAGGGCAATCAGAACCTAACCACAGTGGTGGCAGCAGTGTAGCAATCAGGACTGACAACAGGAAGGAAGGAATGGGGATTGGAGGGGGCAGGGGCGGGCTGGTTAGACCAGCGTGTAGAAAGGTTTCTGGAAAAACCACCAAGGAGGACCTGCCCTGAATGCCTGAACAGTATTCACCAGCAAGCAGAGCCTTTATGCTGTGCATTGCCCTTAGCATCCCTGCATGGCAATTTAATCCTCCTCCTATTAGTTGTGAGTTGAAGTAAACAATGCCCTCCCCTGTATAGTGTCACTTGTCTGCATTCACCCATTTGCCCACAGCCCCCATCCCATGGCCTAGCCTAATGTCAGGTGTCATTTTACATGCTGGGATGTCACTTCCAATGGCTAGAGGTGCTGGTTGTAGAGGATGTCACAATGCCTTCTTGCAACTCAGCTTTCATATTGGACTTCAGCCTGCACGCAAGTGCTGAATTATTTTGCCCCTGCTGGCCAACTCTCCTTGGAGACATTCAAGACATTCAGAGGACCACATTGCCCTAGTATTACATGCCCTGCTGGCTGTCTTCTTCTGCCTCTAGTCTGCTGTCTTCTCTTCTCAGATGCAGACATCTCAGATCAATATGGCATACAAGTATCCTGACCACAATTTACAGGGTTTCTGTTCATCCCCATTTCAGTGCAAAAATCTCGTTGTTGCAGACATGCTGGTGCTATCCTGGCAATTGTTTGCAAAAGAGTGCCAAAACCCTATGCCAAAAGAGTTCCCCCAAAACCCAACAAAACAGCACCGAAAGTCTCAGCTGACATAGTCAGACCCATATCTTCACAACACCCCCACTACCACCATTGCCTGCCCCTGCCTTGCCTTGGCTAAGGTAAGAACAGCACCTTGACCCCATAATCTGCCTCTGATCTGGACTGCATGCACCCGGGTGTAGACACATATATTTTTCCCCTTGTGCTGGTTGGGATTGCCCAAGGAGGGTTGCCTCACAGTCAGATTCATGGCAACAGGGTGCCTGAAATCTGCATATTTTCCTCTCTCCCAGCCCCTTAGTTTTACAAAGTATATGATTAGGTGTAGACATGCTCTCCTTATCCTGGCAAATTTATTTGCAGAGGAACACTGAAAGAGGGTGTAGGTAAAAAGAGAGCCATGTACTGAAAGGTATGCCAAGAAGGGTCACCCACAGGGTCTCAAGGGCTACCTACAATCCTTTCTGTGCTGACTGGAATTGCATAAGGAAGGCTTGCTAGGTTTTTGGTTGTAACTTGTTAATAACTTTTCCCCAACTACTCAGTTGATCTAATAAAAGATAGCTCATCTACTCAAAGGACCTTGCCTGCCACAAGGAGGGTTTTACATTTCAAAGAGGTAAATTAGCACGTTTTCAGGCTGAGCTTACTCTCTATTCTTCTGGGAACAGCAGAAGGTGAGAGGGGCTTCTGAACAGTTTAGTCCTTCTTTCCCGCCTTTAACACTACCCACCATTGCACTGGGTCTGAGCCTAGTCAGGGAATGCTTGGGGGTTTTCTTTTCCCCCCTCTGCCCCAGAGGCAGGTATTTTTGCTTCTTCCTAATTAAGGAGCCAGACACACAGACAGGGTAAAATGTGGCTTTATTGCACAACTAAGGAGCACAAACACAAGTAATGGAAGCAGTAGGTTACTTGAGCTTCTTGCCATTTTGTTTCCCCTCTGACCCTTTGGCTGATCTTCCCCTTGCTCCCTGAACCGCAGTGGCGCCTGCCTTGCCCTGCTGGCACTTGCTCACCCCTCAGCTAACTGCACTGTATTTTGGGGAACAGGCTCAGATGTAATGCTTCTGGCTACCTCCTGGAAAGAGGCAAGCTGAGCAGATCTACTGTGCCCTTTCTGACGCGGTGCCCACTGTTGGATGCTGTGCTTGTTTATGCACTGCAGGACATCCTTAATCAAATCTTGTATCATCTACACATTGACACAGCACTGCATAGCCAAGTCCAGACATTGCCCTGTACAGTCTAGGAGTTGCCTCCTGAATTCAATTGTGTTATCTATGTTTTGGTTCTCCCAGTCCTCATCAGACCTAAGCGCCTCCTAGGCTTTGTCCCGTCAGCCATCTGTGGCTGTCACTCGGGTTTGTCCTTCCTCAGTCAAATGTTCCATCATGGTCTCTCTGGAGCATTGCGGCCTGTGGTGATAATCTCACGAGTGTTCTGCTGTAGTGCAAGCTGGGGTCCAAGGTTCGGAGGCACATCTCCAGCTGGCAGCGGCTGTGGTAGCTGGTAACAAAAGGAAAACAAATATGGTTCATGGTGTGGTCAGATTTCCTTCCCCAGTCCCTCAAGTGTTCAAGAGAATGGTGACCCACCCACAGCACTACATGCACCAACTCCCCAGCACATACAACCTGCAGGCAGTGCTGTGGTCTACATCAACAAAGTTTGAATGCAGCCTGTAGCTGCTGATTATTTTTCTTCTTGTGCCACATGCCGACTCCTTGCTGCACCATTCATGATTGCACAAGAGGTCACCCCAGAGTCAGACACACAATGGACCCATGGCATGTGGCAGCCCTTAGTTGAGAAAGGCATAGTTTAGTCCAGGAATGAACTGCTTGCATGCTTTGGGGGGGGGAGAGGATGGACTACTTTCCTTTCCCTTTTACTCCTCCACCCTTTTTTTTTAAGCGATGGCTGCCAGGCACCTGGGACAAAGGCTGCTCCTGCCCTTATCCTGCACCCAGATCCAGGGGCACCTGCTCCTCGCTCATGCTTGCCGCTCCCCCACCACTACCCCTGTGGAGGAACTGTTCATAGTTCCTGCCAGCGTGGTGCACATGGAAACAATTCATATTCCCCAAAACTTACAAGTCACTGGTTTGGAGGCACATTCCTGGTTGGTATTGCCAGTGGTAGCTGAAAACAATTTAAAGAAAACACTGAGTTTGTGGTATATGGAAATACCCTTCACCCACCCCGAAAAAAGCATGGCAACCCACGTCTAGCATTACATACGCTAACCCCCCCTTACATATCCAAACCACATGCACCCAAAAAGTGCCTGCCAGACTGGCCCACATATAATGCCCAGTCCATGATACTTACATGTCCTCAGTTGTGCGTCCTCTTGCATCTTGGAAACTGAAACTCTTCTTTGGGTTTCAGGAACAAAAACTGCATCCAAAGAGGTATCTGGTAGCTACCTCCAGAAAGGTAGCTACCATCCAAAGAGGTAGCTCTTCATCTGTGCTAGTCTGTGGAATTGGAGGGAAGATTGAGATCATGATCAGGATCACCTCTTCTTGGGCACCTCTCTCATTCAGCACCATGGAGCAGTCTCCCCACTGCTCTGACAAGGTAATGGCTTCCTTCTCAGGATACTCAAAAGAGCTCCTTCCATAGGTGTCATCTCCAGGACACTGCCAGTCCTAAATGATTGGAGATAGGAAGCCTCACTTGCATCCTTGGAGACAACAACGGACAGCTGGTTGTAGAAAGGAGCAATTGGGCACCCTGTACAGAAAGAGAGTTCTCATCCTTGGCCTGATGAAAAGCACATTTCAAGGACTTGATGTTGCTCTGGCACTAGGTCACCCCTGGAATGTACTATATTACCCCTTTTTTTTTTTTTTGTAATAAGTGTTAATCACACATGTCTGTTTTCCACAAAGCACCATCCCCATCCCCACCCCCACCACCAGCCATAATTGCCACTGGTAATGTGGAGAAGGATGAGGAGCAGTAGCACCACCTGCTCTTCACACCCCATAGAAATTTATATTTCTGATATATTTTTTTAAAAATATCATATATATATATTTACATTATTTTCTAACATGAAAGTTAGCACTGTTCAGAGGTGTAGGAGGGAATGATGCACACGGCTTCATGTGGGAATCCCTGCCATGGGCCACCTGCTTGACACCAGAGCCTAGGAGGCATACAAGTGGCAGGGCTTCAAGCTGACTGTGGCTCAGTGGGGGCAAGGTGGTTAGCTTGAGGCTCCTGGGGTGGACAGTAGGGACTGAGGAGGGAGGGAGTTACTGGTATATTACTTACTGGTGTATTACGTACTGTTGAACATGCACCCCATGCTGTAATTCAGTAGGGAGGACATCACCAGGGTAGATTAGTATTCAGCTCCCCCTGCTGGAATTTCGAGGGAATTGTACACTGGACTTAATTTGTTTGAAGGCCTAGTATGTGCAAACATTGACATGACGCTCCAAAGTAAAGAAGTTTAAATGTTATAAATCTATTTAATTTAATGAGGATTAAACCCAATGACATGTACAGGTGTCCCAAATGGCAAGGAAGCCATTCATAGTTTGCATTTGGTAAAGGGTTAGCCTAAGAAATAAATGACCAGGGTTCTGGACTTACCTTTGTACTGCTGGATAGTTACTTCGGATGTTCTAGGAGAGTGATTTTACACAAAATTGAGTAACATATACTGTTGTAGGGCTGTGTATAATGTGTCCGTTACATTTCTATGCTGATGTAAAGGCAAGCTTTGCTGGTATACCTGTCATATGTCTGGACCCTTAATATAGTCCATAAAGATGCTCTTTGTCTAGAAAGCTTTTCTCTTCCCAAATGCAAGAATAATAGCAATAGCAATAGGCTCATTCACACCCACTGTCCAGTGCAGTAAGAACCATAGATAAGCAGTGGCTATTTTCACTTGGAAGCCAAAAGTAGTCCTTTTAACAGAAGAGACCAATAAAAGAATCCATTTTGAAACTGTTAGCTGGCATTTTAGGATAATATATGTGATGATGTAGAAGACCACTGTGGAAAAAAAACCAAACTATATGGGATATATATATATATATATATATAAGACAGCTCAATCCAGCTGTCTTCACTTATATGAGTAATTCTACTGAACACTTGTAGTCCATGAGATGGTGACCAAATTTCCCTTCCACAGAAAACATGCTTCATTTCACAAGCATAATATGAACTCAAGCAAGATTTGATTCCCATAGATCAGTAGATTAAAGAGAATTCTGTATGGTTTCCTTGAGGTACAGATATGGAGTTAATGGATGTGGCACATGTAATGAGTTTCCAAATAGCAATGTGTGGCAGCCGTACAACTGGGATTGGTGGTCTGGAGACAAGTGGGCAATACAGCCTTTGGAAACTTCAGAGGTACTGACTGAAATGTTGCAGTAATCTCCAAGTGCTATGTCCCACCTTAGCATAACATGCACTATGTGCTAGCCCATGAGGTGTAGATAATCAGGCTATGGTCAGGTCTGTTTTAGCTGTGTTAAGATATCCATATATTGCCGCCACCTTCCTCCCTGGCAACACAATTCATCAAGAAATAACCGTGCTAGGCTTCCATTCTTTGCAATGGCTACCTACAGAGCAAGTCAAATTCAGCAGTTCAGTCCTTCTATTTTAAGTTCTCTATAGGTTATCATCTGAAGAGTTTTCTCTGCAACTCATGTTTCTCTATGGCCAACTGGCTTCAATGGGACTTGGGCATATGCATATTTATGTATATCCCTTTCTGTATTTTATTGAACCAGGGTTTAAACAGACAATATAGGGCCAGGGAGCAGATCTAGGATTTTGTGTAAGGTGCACAGCTTGTCTAATGCATCATTACATATAAACACAGTGCATTTTCTCAAGGTAAAAAGAAACTGGAAGCTTTAGTAATATGGTATGGGTCTAGAGCAATATTATATATTTCATGATCAAAGCAACAACAAATACAACTTTATTGGAATGTGCAGTAATTTGCTAGCTCATAAACAATGTATTAAAAATGCAAAAAAATCTCAGACAACAAACACTAAAAGATGCTGTTTCATTAGTCCTGTAGTCAGAGATGGCCTTGTGTAAAATGGTGCCTTAAGTGAAAGTTTATTTTGGTGCCTCCCTACCCTGGCACCTTAGCTCCTGGTGCCCCGCCCAAGTCACTGGCACTGTCAGTATGGTGTGTGGGTGTGGGTGTGGGTGTGGGTGTGGGTGTGTGGGTGTGGGTGTGGGTGGGGAGTGGCCACTGCCACCAGCCTGGGGCTTTTTATTCTGCTGCCTGTTCGCTGGCTCTATTCAGGTCTGGGCATAGTCAGAGGAGTAGGGGTCCATTGCCCAGCTCCCAGGATTAGTTGACACCTCCTCCTGCCCAGCATCAGTAGTGGGGGAGGGCAGGGAATGTGTGTGTATATGTATGTATATATGTAGTGCCTTCTGACCACAGTACCCTGGGTGTTCTCCCACACTGCCCACCTCTGAAACCAACTCTGTCTGTAGTTATTAAATTTAAAATTTCAGCTTCATGAAACAAAATCAAGCCTTCTTGAACAGTATATCTAATACTTCACTATAAGCTATTTCCATACCTGATTTAATGCTCACTTGAGAATATTTCTAACCTGAATTGTCTGTCACAAGGCAGACAAATCAGATAGCAAGGGAGATGTTTTGGACTTCAAAAATGCAAATTTCAACAAGCACAGGTCACTAGTAGGGGTAGGACTGTGGGATTGAAGGTGAAAGGAGTTCATGAAGAGTGGTTGTTCCTTAAGGACATGATCCTTGAAGCATAAAGGAAGTCCATTCCCATGTGGAGGAAAGGTACCAGAGGGGCTGGGAAGCCCTCTTGGCTAAACAGTGAAATCACAGTCCTCCTAGAAAAGAAGAAAGAGGTATATAAACAACGGAAGCTTAGGACAGGCCCCAAGGAAGACCATACAATGATGGCCCACACTTGTAGGGAACAAATAAGAATGGCTAAGGCAGTGACTGAACTTAAATTAGCAATGGGAATCAAGGACAACAAGAAGTACAAGTACCCTATGTACCTTCTTTAGGTACATAGGGAACAGGAGGAAAACAAATGGGAGTGTGGGGCAGTTGCTCAACAACTGAGGGCAGCTGGTTACTAACACGCTGAACTCCTGAATGACTACTTTGCTTTGGTATTTCACCAGGCCAAGGAAAAGATCATGCCAGATACAGTACAAAATAAGCAGGGCAGGAATGACTGCCTTCCTACTATTGCTGTAGAACTCGTATGTGATCAATTAAAGAAATTAGAAATATAGAAGTCAGCAGGAGTGGATGAACTCCAGCCAGGAGTGCTGGAGGAGCTGGCCAAAGTCATTGTAGAGCCCCTAGTGAAACTATTCCAAAACTTGAGGCACTCCAGAGATGTTCCCGAGGACAAGAAGAGGACCAATGTTGTGTCCACCTTCAAGAAGGGGAACCTGGGTAACTATAGGCCAGTTAGCCTAATTTATATCTCAGGGAAAATACAGGAAAAATTCATTAAGGAGTCTATGTGCAATAAGCTTGCAGAAGGTAGGATTCTGAACAACAGCCAGTATGTCTTTGTTGGGGGCAGGTCTTGTCTTACCAACTTCATCTCCTTTACAATCAGGTAACTCACTACCTGGATAAGAGAAGGGGTTGACATTGTATATCTTAAGTCTTTGATTTGGTACCCCATGATGTTCTCATAAGAAAATTGGAGGATTGTGGACTGAACTGCAAGACAGTTAGGTGGGTATGAAGCTGGCTGTGGGGAAGGACCCAGAGAGTCCTAATGAACAGATCTATGTTGTCGTGCAGTGTCAGCAGTGTCCCACAACAATCGGTGCATGGTCCAATACCTTTCAACATCCTTAGCTCTGATTTGGATGTGGGGGTAAAGAGCTCACTGGCCAAGTTAATGGATGACACAAAGATATAGGGAGAGCATGGTCATGCTTGAGGATAGGCTACAGATACAACAGGATCTAAACAGGAACCAGATGAAATTCAACATTGAGAAATGTAACCTACTCCATCTGGGGGACAAACAACCCCCTACATACCTATAGGCTTGGCAGTGCAAAACTGACCAGCACCAACTTGGTAGCAGCTTACTGCTACATCAGGGGAGTGCATACAGGGCTCAGTGAACAGCTGTTCACCAGGGCATTCTTGGGGAAAACTAGGAGTAATGGTCACACACTTCTAGAAGACCATTTCAGGCTTAACGCTAGGAAAAACTTCTTCACAGTTAGGTGTCCAGACTGTGGAATAAACTCCCTCCAGAAGCGGTGCAATCATCTACCCTGGAAATCTTCAAGAGGAGATTGGACAGTCACCTTGCTGGGGTCACCTGAAGGTGAAAGGAGTAACCACACCTGACCCCAGCTGTCTTTCCTGCCTGGTGCAGGGGCCTTCTGAGGTCCCTTCCAGCCTTACAAGTTATACATCTATGAGTTAATATTTTAGCTAAAATTAAAAACAGGCTGCAGGGCTATGAAACAGGAACGACATTACTGGGAGCAGCAGACTTGCAGAACAAATAGCTTGATTAGTGGAGCATTAAGGCTATTGGAAAGAGAGAGAGGAATTAACACCTGTGGAATGAAGAGTTTAGGAGTCAGATAGATCATAACGAGCCATGAAATCAAGTGACTCCCTTACTGCTGCCTGAATAGAAATGCTGCTGCCAGTGCCAGGCAGTCTGCTTTAAAATTTGGGTGAACCAGTAATCAAAGGTGGGGTGGGAGGTTGCAACTGTACAGTCTCAGACTGTGATCCAAAGTACACTTTCACAGATGCTGCCTAGTCTTAAAAGTGCATACACTCACAAGAAACCTCTCTCTGTCTTTCCAAGTTTTCTAGTCACTTAAGAGTTCTCTTGTGAACATGCAGATCTTCCCCAGTCTGAATCCCTCCTGTTGAAGCTACTGACCCTTGGATAGGATAACTCTTTTTCTATTGAGTGTTAGCATGATTATTTGAAAGATTGTTATATAAAATACTTAAAAATATAAAATATTCAAATGAATATTTGCTCTTTATTATAGTTTTAAGAAGAGGAGTCCCTGTGGCCTTCTCTTCCCAAACTCCATTTTGGAACCTTAGCTTAACTATTTCTTAGCCTAACCAGAAGTCCCCCAGAGGCTTTTCTGGGATTTCATAATATTTGTGATCAATGTGGTATTGATCTTGAACAGGAAAGTGTGAATTGCATCAAAGGGAAAGAGTTGGACATAGAGAAATACCATGGTCAAGGACATGATGGGGGTAAAAATATGAACACAGTTTATTCTGGACTGCAGGCAAGAATATCTATGAGATAGCCAAATGTAGACTACATATACTGTGCTGCCCACAATTTGAACTTTGCACTTAATCACTGTATTCAGGGAATACTTGAAATAAACACTGCTTAAAGCAATGAGCCATGCTATTTGAATTAGTTTGTCTCACAGCTTACTAGTAACATTACTTGGAAGGCAGTATTGTCCAATAAAGCACCAAATCACCTTTTCCAAAATAATTCTCTAAGACAAAAAGGTCAACAAATATCAAGCTGAAAATTTAAAGAAAATCTTAGAAAATTCAATTTTGTATTTCTTGTTGTGCTTCAAACAAGAATTCTGAAAACCATAAATTCTGTCTCTAACAGCCTACAATGTAAAGATGCCTGCCTAAACAAAGCCACAGCATTACTTTGCAATATAACAGAGCACTCATGTTGCTTTGAAATGATTTGGAAGAAGCCAAACAAAGTACCATGAAAATGATGGAAAAGTGGGATCTGGAGGTTAAGTTTGAATTGAAACATGGAAAGGGAGAAAATATTTTGAGGGATTTTAGAAGGAAGAAAGTTTGAGTGAGACATCAAAGTTATATTTCAAAGTTAATGTGTTCTATGGCTGTTTGGATATATTTTTAGCCCGGCTGTCAAGTTTTTTTTGTAGTTTGGATGCAATCATCACAAAGTTTAACTTTCCAATAAAGACATTTGTATGAGCAACTGATGAAGAGTTGCACAAAGAAGCTAAATAGTGAAACAACATAACAGGTACTTTTCTGTTGCCTTGCTTGACAATTACATGCATTTAGACCATGTCTAAAATTAAAAAAAAAAAAAAAAAAATCAAAGTTACTTACAGTGGAAAATTTGGCTAAATTATTTATTGTTAATAACAATGCTTTACCGTCAGATTTTTCTGATGCATAGAGGGTGATTATATTATTTTAAACCATCCCCATAATAATATAAAGTGCACAACTTTCCTTCTTGAAACTAAAAATAATTAAGAATGATCTATGTACTGCCAGGGGACAAGAAAGCCTTAATTAATTAGCAATACTGTCTATTGATTATACGAGACATAGACTTAAGTTAGACCAGAGTACAGAAAACCCACTCTATTTGCAAAGAGAAGAAATAACACATTATTTTACTATTTACAATAACACTTAGAGAATGTGTGTGTGTGTGTGTGTGTGTGTGTGTGTGTGTGTGTGGTGTGTGTGAGAGAGAGAGAGAGAGAGAGAGAGAGAGAGAGAGAGAGAGAGAGTGTGCGTGTTGTGTCTTTTTACTGAGGAGACGGCAGAAATCATGCTCACACCAGGGCCTGTCATTCCTTAGTTTTGCTGCTGAAAGCATCGTTCTGGCTCTGCGCTGCTGTTGGAGTCTGACCACGTGTTCAGTTCCCCACAGTTGGTCATCTATTTCTAACAGTGCTAATAAATTCTATAGGATCTAGCAGAATGTTTTTGAAGCCAGTCAACTGCTCCAACCTGAAGAGTTTATTCCCATCCCTAAGGTTAAGAAAGAAGTGCATTAAGATTTGTTCACTAGGGGAAATAATGTCCATTTAATTTAGCTCAACCCCCTCCACTGTGATCAATGGGAATAGTTGACCGTTCTGACAGAGCTGAAAGCAGCTCTTGGTTTGGGGTGGTGGAGATCTGACTGCCTGAATGTCCCAGGCTATTTACAAATCCTCTGTGGCAAACACCAAAAAAGTCTCTTACACGACTGGATTATTTGTTCTGTTTGTAAAGGAGTGTCCTCCTCCTGCCCGCATCAGCATGATCTTAAAGCAGAACTGGCTAGCAAATGGAGTCAGCTAAGCATTAGCACCATGGCATGAAATGGCACCCACTATGTACTAAAAGATCATGTTAGCAGAGTCCAGCCATTTGGGAGATCTTACTGGCTGAATGATCCTCAGCATTTTATGATGCAGTATTAAGTCACTCCCTAGTGATTTGTGAGACACATGGCTTGAAGTAATGAAGCCTTAAACACTATCAAGTTTTTAGGCATTCTTTTAAACATGTTTTTTCTCTCCATGCCTTTCCATGAGGCTCATCTAACTAAAGAGCTTGCCTCATTTTGGTCCACCAGGTCAGATCCAAACTCCATAACTAGGCGTCTAATCCACACAGCTAAGGTCTCCGCTGTTCTTATTTTAGACCTTTTACACAAGGCCTGTATTTCAGTCCAAGTCCTAGGTCACAGGCCAGCTGGGCACTGTGAGTCTGTTCATTTGGATCAAGGAGGCAAGTAGGGAGTGGAATAAAGGCAAATTTACTATAGCTTACACACATACA
>JAGPOW010000261.1:135208824-135231215 GCA_030014935.1 Caiman crocodilus
TTAATTCATCAGTTTGGTTAAACTTATGACAGACAAGTCATTTGCAAACTTACAAGCTAATATTAACTAATATCATCTATTTAGGCAGAATACCAAATGTCTCCAAGAAGCACACATCGTTGCTTATTAACTCCTCTGGTTCTGGCTGTCACAGTCCTAGCGTGATAAGTACTGGCAGTAGTGCAGGCCGCACTCATCACTTGACTCTCCATTCCCACAGGGTGCATGGCTGCTTGAACTGTTGCTGCATCTGACAAAAGAGACAGTTGCAGGATGCTCTCCGTTGCCTCCTGGTTATGGCCCAGGGGCGGGCCCATGGGAATTTTCTGGGGTGGAGTCACTACTTCTGCCCCGCCGTTAGCTCCGCCCTCCTCCTCTACCCTTCTGTGGTGGTATTTCTGGGGTGGAGTCACTACTTCCTCCCCACCGTGGGTAACTCCGCCCTCCTTCTCAACCCTTCCATGGCGGCCCCCTTCTGTTTCGCCGCCATCTAGTGATGATGGGGGACTCTGGCTCTCCTCTATAGCTGTAACCCTTTTAACTGCGTGTACGGCATCCAAATCGGGCTTTCAACTCAGTCCTTTCCCATATAAGGGTCACAACTGTGCTGAACATTACTCGCAGCATTTTCTCCTTTCCCAGTACCGTGCCTGTCCCTTCAGATACGAAGCAACTTTCCTCTGCTTCTCCGTGGAGCTCCGAAAGCTCCGGCTGTCCCAACTCCGGTAACATCATATCTAAATCAATTAGCGCTGGTCCTTTACTCTCCCACACACAGCGCATACAGCGAACGAACTCCTGACTGAAAGCCACATCTTCCTCTCTCGACTTCTGTCCGGCTGAGGAGTGGCTGCCTCCTTGCTCCTGGGGTTTAAACCAAACCCGCTTGCTCCCCAATACACATCCGAAAGCTCTCAGGTGGAGGATCACTTCCCACTCTTTTGCAGGCTCCTTTTCTCCCTCGAGTGAAAGGCAACCGCTCACAACCCTTCCACTCACTTGATGGTAAGCAATGTGCGCTTCCAATTCTGCAGCATCTAGCACGTGGTGTTTTCCACTGCACCAGGGGCAACCCTCAACCAATTCCAGCTCCATCGTGTCTTCCCAGTGTACTGATCCTGTTCGTGATGCCATGTGGGGGCCGAGAAACACTGGCAGAATGGGGCCACTGATGGAGTGGAATTGAGGTGCTAGAGACGCAGCGATTGTTGGAAGCCAAAAAAACTTTACTTACAGTCTATACACTGTAGGCACGTTCCTTCAACTTACAGAACTTAAACGGAACACAGGCACACAGAAGCTCACACTCACGCACGGCATGGGGCGTTGGATGATTCTGGTGAGGAATCGTCGTCAGATGATCAGGCCTCCTTTGTGGCTTGGAAATGCATGCGGGGATCTCTCCTCATGCGCATCCGAGCACTCCTCCAATTTGGGGAGGCATTGCCCAAGACTTTTATTCGATCAGCGAGCCAATTGCCAGCCAATATGTTTGCATAATTTACAGTGAGCCAATCGTAAGCATGCACTCACTGGTGCAGCCGCAAGGTTTTGGCGGGCTCTGATTCTGCACCGAGACTGTTTCCCACATTGCAAGGGAAATCCCTGCACCCGTGCTTGCAATGTGCTTAACACAGCTGTGCTGAGGCATCTCGTTAACTGTTTTGCACAGACAGGAAGAAATACAGTATTACCTCATAATTCTGGCTTTCAAAATTCAGGAATTCTCAAAAATCTGACACTTAAAAAATACAGTAGAGTATGTTATTGTATTAAATAATCCAGAAATTTCTCCGAAAGTCCAGCACTTCTCCAACTGCCATTGTTTTTGTTCATCGGCCTACAGCTATTGTTTCGAACAATACTCAATCACGTGTATAGTGTAGTAGCAAAGAAAATTGTCTTAGGGCTATGCATTTTCCTTGTGTTTCAAAAGTCTGGAATTTTCAAATTTCTGGCAGGTGCTATGTTCCAAGGATGCCAAATTTTTGAGGTTATACTGTATCTTTGCTGACTAATTAACAACTAAAAAAAATAATGGACATAGGCTCTATTGCATTTCTGTAGTATAGAAAAAGCTCAAATTTCACTTTTCTCCAGAAAAGTAGCATCCTAATTAAAACACAGAGCTCCTCCATACTGTGTTCTGCCCAAGTCAGTTCTCAGAGATCACTCAGTAAAACTGATCATGAAGAAAAAAGCTCACACAATCATGTAAGATGTCTAGAAGCAATTAAGGAGAGCATTGAGGCCCCCATCATTGCCCGCACTCTAAGTATAAATTCTAAGTTTCTTATCCAACAAAAGGATCAGGTTCATTTCAGTCAAAAGTAAACAGTAAGAGGATCCTGAAACCATTGAGGAACTATTTATATTAAGTCACCAACAAATACCAGATACAAAATGATGACTCTGTCAGGAGAATAGAAGGTAAACACCAGACTTGTACCAAACCTGCAGCATGCCTATCATCTAGCCAGCAAGGAAGTGTCCTTTGCTGACAGATGAGCCAATAATACCAAATGAAAATAGATGTGGAATTTTTTCAAAGATTTGGTGCATGGTAAAGTCTATGTTCCTTTTTTAATCAGTCAATAGAAATTTTTATCTGTTAGTTTACTCAAATAAATAATCTTTATCTCAGGAAAACAGACCAATGCACTGATTCACTAACTGATCTAGGTACAAGTTAGAACTCAGTGCCAAAGACAGGTGTTAGATGGAAAATAGAACTGTAACTCTTGCATAACATGTGCTCCTTTGTCTCCCGCTAATTTGGCTCCCCCAAAATTGGGGTGCATGTTTCAAGCTGGGAAGCTGATTTCTTCACTGGAATAGAAGCAGAGTGAAATAAAAACACAATGCCTACATACTTCTAGATGTATATATATTTCTTATTGATCAAGAATTACATTTAAACCCCAAAACTAATCCAAATCCAAAAGAAATCTTACCTTATCTGCACATCAAAGAACAAGTCACAAAGATACCCTCATGGACCCAGAGAAACAGACATCCACCTTCAGCTTCCTTTGTGTAAAAATGAAATTTATTTTCTACCTATCAGGACTTTTTACTGTCTTTAATTTTCCCTGAACCTGAGGAAGGCCATATCTGCCTGAACACTTGCAGAAAAAGATTTTATTTTTTGCAATTTCTTAGTTGGTCTAATAAAAGGTATCATATCTCTGAACCAAGAGTTTTTCATTCCGTTGGAAAATGGAAATTCCAGTATGCCCCTCTCTGAATCTTTCGGCACCTTTCCAAATCTGAGCTAAATCACATTTGAAAACAACAGCCAACACCATACCAGAGAATGTCTCCATCTAGTTTCATAATGAGTTTCTTTCCTTAGCTTTCACAGTTACTGCAGATATTATAGCCAAAGGTAAAACTTCTTCCATGCAAATACAGGGTTACGCCATAGAAAACAATATAACCAACATTTTTAAGGTCTCCAAGGGAATCTCACACCTTTCAAGGATGCTCTTCTTGCTCAGGAAATTGCTGATGAAACCTGAGTTGCCATGGCAGGAGTAGCAGTCTGTGGTTCCTTGTGAATAGCCTATGTAAAAGAATAGCAAGATTAATTGAAGGGAAAAAAAAATACTCCAAGAATGCCAGGCTAGGAGGTGTTCCCCTGCTCTAGAAGTGTTTTAAGGCAACAGTTCTGATCTCCATGGTAGCAAGGTTTAGTGCCTACCTGACATAATGTGTTTTCCAACTTCATTTGTTCACAACAGCATTGTAACCCAGGGCCTACTTTTTAGTGCTTTCCTTTGTTGCAGGGAAAGGGACAATCAATTCCTCTGGGTACTACAACCAATTGTCAGAAATAATTTCTTGACACTATGGTTGATCCCCATTTGATCTAAATGCTGTAGACCTGGATCTAGCCCATTAGGTTTTCCTTCACAACGAATGACCAGGGCTTCAACAAGCCTGGTAAGATGATGAGGGCTGTAAACAAGGACTTACAAGATGTAAATAAACCTAGACAAATGCAGAGGATCTTCTGCACTGTTAGGCACATGAGCCTCCCACCAAATTCAACAAGACTTACAGCTGTCCAGTGCCTGCACAGCAATCTTTCTGCAATTCATATTCTGAACTTAAAAAATAGTTAGTCAGTCTTTGAGTTTTTTCTGAGGTTGCATCTTTCAGCTTATCTGTCCATTGGCAGACTGGTCCAATTCCATTCCATCAGTACAACACAATGGAGACTGCACTTCTTGGAGGTGAAACTACCCAGGGAAGTTACAATATCAGTATTATAAATTAAGGTCCGAATTGAAAACGTGTGTATCCTCAGAAAATTTTCCTATTAAGTGAAAGCAAGCTAGGGTTCCAATAAAAGCACACCCCTCTTCTTTTGTCCATTATACTCTGGGCAACATGACAGAGAGGAAAGAGTGCTTTAGCTATACCAGATTGAATTTGAACTGTTGGCTTCTTCAGTGTTGCCTTTTCAGACAGTGGCTACCTACAGTTGTAAAATGGGCACTAATATACTTCAGATCTGTATCTATATTGTTTATCATTATGCTACCTACCTTTGTTGTCTGTGTTATCAGGGGCTACTATTGCCTACAAGGGGCTACAATGATCTTTGTGTGCGTTAGGTGGTCTTCATTGAACGTTTCATCCTCCTCTTTGATGGTTTCCAGAATGGTGTTCTTCTTGGTTTCTTTCTTCTCCACATTGAAAACAATCACAAGATCTTGGTTTAATTTGTAAAGCCAACTTCTGAATGGAGAATATCATGTTCCTATTGCAGATTGCACTAACATTTTAGCCTCACCCATACCATAGAGCTACTTTAAGGACTGTGCAGGGTGGCACTTTTCAGACTAACTGGTTTAGAGAGGGATGAGCTTTTGTGGGCAAAAAACTACTGCATCAGAGTCTATGCTACAGTATGTTGCTTGCAAAAGCACATGCATTTCTGAACAATTAGTCTTTAAGGTGCCACTCTGCCTGAATTTCTATATGATTTCAGACTGACATGCCTAACCACCTCTGTAAAGACCATGGCTTCAACAGGCATGTCCACATGAATGCGCATGTGCTTCTTGCCCCACCTCAAACCCCTATGAGGCAAGGCAATAGGTACATTCAGGAACAAGAAAAGGTTCCCCGCGCTGCAAGTTTGCAGCACAGGGAGAAAATTAGACTCCTGGATATCCAGGGGTCTAAAAAATTCAACATTTAAAAAAGCAATGTAGGACATGGTCCCTGGCAGTGCCCTGAGGTAACTGGAGGCTGGGTCCTCCATGGAAATTCTCTGGCTGCCAGAGTGTCTCTATGCTTGGCCCTTGCCCTGGTGCCGAAACATGAGGCTGGCAAGGCCACATTTCAGAACTGGGGCTCTGGTGCTGGTGAGTACAAGGTTGGGTGGGCTGGAGGAGGGGGGAGGGGACAATCAAGGGACCCCCCAATGGCTTCACCCACTTCCCCAGACCCTCCCTCCCCCCGCCAGCCCACACAAGGCTCCTGACCCCTGGGGGCTGGCCCCTCCCCCCTGCCAACTCCAGGAGGCCCCTTCTCCCACCAGTCCGTGAGGTCCCTGTCCTGGCCAGCCCCATCCCCCAAGCCCCCCGCAATCCCTGCCTCCTTAACCCAAACTTAAAAGAGAAACAAACCCCAGCACTTACCGGCAGCTGCAGCTGCCATCTGGCTGCATGGGGCTCTGCCCGCACAGTGTGAGGCAGGGTGATAGCCCCAGCAGCCCCAGCCTGAGTTCTCCCACCCCTCCACTGTCCTGTGCTGCCTGGGGGAGTCTGCCAGGAGGCTCTGGAGCCCCTCCTCCCCTGCTTCTAAGGTAAGCACAGGCTTTTTTCCCCCTTTTTTTCTGTTTTGTTTTGTTTTTTAAGTGATGGTACCTGGGGCTGTGGGAGCAGCCATTAGGGGGCCTGGGGGAGCAGGGGTGGGCTGCAGCAACTGGTGGGGGATGAGGCCAGGAGGGCAGCAATTGGGTGGGGATGGGATATGTGAGCCTTGCAAGGTGTGGTAGCCCCTGCGGGGGGCATTTAGCCCCCATTGGGGGCCCATGCCCCTTTTGTGGGGGTTGAACCCCCTCTCCTGTGAGAGAGCCATTGCCCTGTGGGAATGCAGCAAAACATATTCATGAAACATGTATTTAGAGTTCACTTTATTATTATGATAACAGACTTTAACACTAAGAAATATCAATAAAACATTGTCCAACTGATCACTGTCTCTCTGTTGCTCTCTGTCTTTACTTTTGTTTTGCTTGTGGAGGAACATGGATCTGGGGGTATTTTGCAGAGTGACTTTGGGATTTTTTTATCAGAGATTTTTCAGTGTTCCAATAGGGAACACCAGAAATCCTGGTAAGGAGGCCAGTGGCAGGACCCTGCCTGCTCAGAGCTGTCACCTTGGACCCACCTGACTGTGGCTGATCTCCTGGACAAATGGGGCCAGGAAGACATGCTTTGATAGTTCAAAGAAAGCTACCACACCCAGTCATCTTCCGGTTGATAGCTGCCCAGATGGCCAGGCAGTAATGCTGCACAAAGGCCAACCCTGCAACCGCAGTCCACTGGCAGCTGGCTCAGAGGGTCAGATGCTTCTACTGGCTTTCAATCCCCATCTGAGTCTGGCAGGTGCACAGCAGGTCACAGCCAGGCAACAGCCCTCACTGCCAGACTGCTGCAGTGGGTAGAGGGTGCAGGGAACTCTCAGGGGTGCTTCAGCGGTCTAGCTGGTACAAGGGGTATTATCCCTAGGTACCAGTTGGCTGGTCCCCAGAGGCCCTTGAGAGCTAGTAGCCCTGAGCTGCTTGTCAGGGAAGCTTTTTATACAGGTGGGGCCAGGACAGTATAGTTTTTTATATTGCACAGGTGCTGGCCCTGGGATCTAACTCCCCCTGGCTGAAGATACAGGAGGAGCCAGGCAGGGTTATAGCGCCCGAAGTGGCACAATTTGCTCTACAACAAAGTGCAGGTCTGAGCACATGCACTGAAGCAAAAAGCCCTGGCTCAAATTTGCACTGCTTCTATGGTGTGGATGCGCCCAACAGGTGATAAACTATTATAAAGAAATATGCAAGTCCAAGGATTAAAAAAAACATAGTAACCAAACCAATCTTGATGGAATCTGCTTTTCTGAGGTACAAGGCAGGAAGAATTTAATCTATCAAAGTATTGTGAATTACTTTCTTCTGTCTGAGCCAATTTACAAGGGAAGATGCCAAAGGTCAAGACCAAAGGCTTGAACTACATGAGTTTGGGATTTGGGTTATTCCAGACCACAACATTTTTTGGCTCTCAAACTCCAAGTACTCTACATACACCCCACACTTCAGAAAACTGCATACTTTTCCTTGGTGTTCTGCCTGATCTTTCTATACATCTGGACCTGGGCTTCTTTAATAGCATTGCCTACAAGGGGCTAGACCCAAGTGCTAAGCATTAAGCATCTTCAGCAAAGTGAAAGCTGAGCAAACAAGCCTGCAGCAAGTCAGCAACCTGGAAAGGAAGTCAATGCACTTACCCTGGTAACTTCATTAGGGGACTAATCATTAGGGAAGAAGTGGCTTGTTCTAAATCTGGTACTTGAGAAATTACTGAGACTGGTGCATTACTGAGCATGTACAGTGGTAGGCATTAATTTATCTGAGCTTTCTGCCAGACCACATGCTTTGCCTTTTGGCTTCCTGTCTTCAGAGCAGAAAGCCCTTCAAAAAGAAATGCAAGGAAGAAGCTAAAAGCCTCCCAGAACAGGCAGTGAAATGGGACCAGGAAGGTGCTTGGGACAGGTGAATACAGCATTCTCTGGAATCCCATATGATCCTAAAGGGCATATGATAAACGGATAACACATTGCAGTCTTTTGAAGTATGGGATGTGTACAGAGTACCTGGTTTTTCGAAGCCCAGCTGCAGGGAGGCAGCTGAGAGGAGCCAAGGAGGGTCGCACCTCCCTCCCAGCTCCTACTTAGCCCAGCCCCGAGGGAGCCACACAACTAGTGTCACCCAGCACCTTAGGCAGGGAAAGGCAGAGGCACTCATCTGTCCACTTCACCAATGGGGGAGGGATGCTCCAACCCCGCTAAAGCTGTGCAATGCCGGTGCCCTACTGCACATGTGCGGAGTTTTAAAGGGGCCCAGAAGCTGCACTTGGCCCCCGCCTCCAAAGCAAGATGCACAGGCAGAACCCCATTGCATCCCATGAGCCCTGGGACCTCCTGGATCCTCCAACAGGATGCTAGGGCTCCCAACAACCCCCAGCCTTTCTGGAGGTAAGTGGGGGCCCATGGTGGGAGGAACTTAGCCCAGCTGTGGGGAGGCAACAGAAAGGAACTGAAGAGGGTCATGCCTCCCCGGCACCTATTTCACCCAGCCCCCCATGGAGACACATGACGAGAGCCTTACAAACATAATGTATAAACAGACACCCTTCTAGGCCCAGTGCATGAGTTAGCATGGAAGCTTGTGCAGGAGGGTGCACAGGAGAGGCCAAAGGCCTTGGGCAGAGAACCTCAAGGGAGTGGTAGGAACAACAGTAGCCCAACTACTACCGGTAGTAGTTGGTAGGACATGTCGCACCCTGAGGTTCCTCCCTGCAGCTGGATCCCTCACCTCTGGTACTTCTCAGGCCTCCATCCAGATGGAGCTCATGGTTTCAGCCTCTATTAAGATGGAGCCGCTGGCACAACTCCAGGCACAGGGGAACAGGAGCATTTTAACCTCCTTTTGTGAGGTTTGCTCTTTATTGGAGTCTCTGGAATCCCAGATAGTGGAGTTCCAACCATGGTGCGGAGTCTGTGTGCCATCAAGGATGGCAAACAAGAGATTGACTACTACTGCCAGGCCTGTCACCCCAGGATACAAGAGTGACTTAGGTACCTTGCCAGGACCAGGGAGACCAAGAAGCACTTCTATACAGTCCAGTCAGAGGACTGGACAAAGGTTGTCTCTGGCCTCAGGGATCACTGTACCATGGTCACCCTCCTGCATCTCTGCAACAGGTATGAACTTCTTGTAGCACAAGTAGAGCCTGCAGAGCTGCTAACTACTACAAGTGATGAGAAACACAACCAGCTATCATCTCTAAGATAAAATGCAGAGTGGTCATTGTGGGTGCCTCCTTCCAGAGGGGGACAGAGGGAGTGATCTGTCACCCCAACCCCTTAGCCCAGGAGGTCTGCTGCCTCCTGGGATCCCATATCTGGGAGATGGCTGAGAGGATCCCAAAAGTTATCCAGCCCTGTGAACGCTACCTTATGATCTTTATCCATGTGGGCACAAATGATACAGCTCAGAGCAATTCCAGCTGGGTCATGAGTGGCTATAGGGCTCTGAGAGTGGGGCTCAGGGGTTTGGGAGTGCAGGTGGCTTTTTCCTCAATCCTTCTAGCTATAGGTCATGGGCAGAGGAAGAAAAGATGAGTTTAGGCAGTAAATAGAAGACCACAGTGCTGGTGCCATCATGAAGACTTCGACTTCTAATACCACAGTCCACACTTTGGAGACAAAGGCAGTGGTCTCTTGGAAAGAGATGGCTTCCACCTCACTCCACTGGAGAAGAAGCTTGTCTCAGCCAGAATGGCTGACTTGCTTGCCTGGGCTCTAAACTAAGATCACTGGGGGATGGGTGGACAACCACTGGAGGAAGCTCACCAAGCATCAACCACAAAACCAGCAGTTTAGCTTCCTTTGAGCATCCTGCTTCTACCCCAGCCCAGGAACAGAGGTTCTCCATGAGTACAAGGAAGCATAGGTCTCCCAATGGCACACTTAGGTATCTGTACACCAGTGCTAAGAGTTTGGGAATACACAGGAGGAAATGGACCTTCTGCTAAACAGAAGTTACTATGATCTCATAGGGGTCATGGAGACCTAGTGGGACTCCTCCTTATACTGGACAATTGGTATAAATGGCTATATGTTGTAGAGGAGAGATTGTTCTGAAAAGAGGGGCAGAGGTGTAGCTCTCTATGTGAAGGAGAGCTACACATCCATACAAGCTGAGATTGGCACCCAAGGATGACAACTGGGTTAGAACACAAGGGCAACATAGTGAAGGGGATACAATGGTAGGAGTCTACCACAGACCTCCAAACCAAGAACAAGTGCTTGACCAAGAATTTGCCAGGGAACTGGCGGAGTCTGCACACTCCCAGTGCATGGGCATCAAGGGAGACTTCAACTACCCAGGCATCTCATGGGATGAGCATTCAGCCAAATCTGTTTGGTCACAAAGTGTCCTTACATGCATGGATAAACTCTACCTGTCCCAAGAATTTTATAGGCCAGACAGTAAGCTAAACCAGTCTTGTCGAGAACTGTTTTCTTGAGGCATACGGCAGGAAAACTTTAATCTACTTAATTAATTTAATATTGTGAGATTATAGTACCAGGATTGTATTACTGACCACCTGATTAGGAAAACAGACTTTAACTATCCTTACTTGGACTAGGTAAACACCTTGTCAGGGCAAGGTGTGGAAATAAAAATTCTGGATGTAAGAATGACTGCTTTCTAGAACCACTCATCCTGAAACCCACAAGAGGGGTAGCAATTCTAGACCGAATCCTGAGTAATAGGATCCAGTTCAAGAGGTATCTGTTGGCAAGCCCCTCTGTACTAATGAGCATAACATAATCACAATCAATATCTGAGCTGGAGGATGTCCACCATGCTAATTTACAATGTTAGGAAGATAAATTACAAAAGAATGAGGAAATTAGAAAGAAGTTTAAAGGAGCAGTCACAAGTTTAAAACGCCTGCAAGCAGCTCAGAAGCTGTTGAAAAATATCATATTAGAGGTTCAGGAAAAGTGTATGCCACGAAAGAAAAAAAGGATATAAAGTGGCTCATTAAAACCCCTGCATGGTTCAACAGCAGAGTTAAGGAGCCCATTCGATGCAAAATGAGGTAAACAGGAAAGCTCACAAACTCTGGCAGGTCAAGTGTAAAAGTGTAGTAAGGCAGGCCAAAAAAGAATTTGAGGATTTTACAGAAAAAATGTTAAAGTTAATAATAAAATCTTTTTACATCAGAAGCAGGAAGCCAGTGAGAGAATCAGTGGGACCATTATACATTTGAAGTTTCAATAAACATTACTGAAGTCCCTCAACAAGCCCTTTAAAACAAAAAAACTGTTGGCATGGGATTGGAGGGAAGGTTATTTTGTGGACCAAGAGCTGGTTAAAAGATAGAAAGCACAGGGTAGGAATAAGTGGTCACTTTTTAGGATAAAGGTAGGTCAAAAGTGGGGTCTTGCAAGGATCTGTGAGGGGTCCTATTTCATTCAAAATTTTCATCGATGACCTGGAAATGCAAGTGGGAATCTCCAAGTTTGCAAATGATACCAAATTATTCCAGGTAATCAAGTTTCGAGCTGATAAAGAGGATCTGCAGAAAGACCTCACGAAGCTGAGTGAGTAGGAAAAAGGGCAGAAAAACTTCAACGTTGCCAAGTGCACCCAGGGAAAAATAAGGTCAGGTGGTTTCTGCCAGAGCCACCACTTTTACATAGCTCTGGGACCCAGGGTTGAGCACTGCTGTTGCTAACCTACCCCATTTACTTACTGACAGCTTTGGCAGCTGGAAAAAAATAGGAGCGAGATGGCATTCATTTGAGTGTTTTCAGTATATGCTCTTATCTGTTGCTGCTGCCAAGAATAGGGTAATTACAAACCCTTCCTCTCCATCCTTTAAGATTCATGTGTGTTTTGAGGCTGACACAGCAATGCCTGTGTGTGCTGGATCCAAGGCAGCTGGCAACCGACCTGGAGTGCACAGCTATGTTTGTGTTGCAGTCTTCTTGCTTTGTGCTCTCATCATTTTTATTACATGCATTGCATTAAATCCTAGAGGCATCCTCTGAGTTCAGAGCCATATAAATCAAAGTACTGGAAGTGGAGATAGGTAGAGACAGTTCCTGGGGCAAAGAGAGTATCACTCTGAATAGACAAGATGCAAAACTGAAATATTTGAATCCATATAGTACCTACAGCCACATTGATGTCAAGGTGCCTAATAAACCATAATGCATATATAAACACATTTCATTCTTATGGGGCCGACCAGCAGAAGAGATCTTTTCACCACGCTATCTGCACCCATAACTCAGGAATTGTACCGACTTAATTATCCCATTCACATATACATGCAGTTCAAGTAGGGCTGGAGTGAGGTTGTAGCCATGAAGGTCAGGGAAAAAAACAAGGGTTCTGGTTTTGGTTTTTTTGAGATATTTGTTATTGGACCAGTGGTAGAGTTGAGATAGTGGTTGGACAAGCTATTGGGCTAATGAGGGGCACCGGATGCCTGAAACTTGCCCAACGACAATCTCAACTATACAGTTGGTTCTATAAAAATATTAGAGAAAAGTCTGGCCTTTCTATAGTTCAAGTGACATTTAACCCACTACACTCCAGCCCACTGCTCTGCCCAGGCACATAGCACCTCCATCCATCTGCCAATTTGAAGGGGTCTTAAAGACTAACTGATTCAGAGATGCAAAAGGTGCACCACTCCTTGATTTCAGGCTAACCCAGCAAACTACCCCATCTGCCAGTTTTGCAGATTTTCTTACCAGCAGTCTGGGGAAAGTGGGATAGAGATTGACAACAGAGGATGAGTGGGTGGGCTATTTGCTTCCATTCATTGGATCTTCCGCTGCTTTAAGAACATAAGTTATCAGTAATTCTTAACCAGGTTTCTGTGGTATCATGTGATGCCATTCAATAGTAGCACAGTTAGTTATGCAAACACCTATATGTGCTTCATGAGACAAACCCAGAAATTTCAAATTGCAAGCCTTAGTGAAGAAAACATTTCAACTGGCTGTGGGGCTTCTGAGTTCTTTGCAACAGAAGAATTGCTCCATTGTTCTTTCACAGTCAAAACATGACTATAAGTTAATAACTGGCATTTTCCAAAAGGGTGTCTTGAGTCTAAGAAATTTGAAAACCACTGACTTATATCAGCCCTTCTCACTGCAATGCAAACAATGTGGCATTGGCACAAAATGCCTCTCTTTCAGAACAGATACAGCTGAGCACGTACTTTGTAGAAACCAATGTTCTTGCCAGCTCTATTTCCAGCTGGGCCAACAACTGAGGATTTGCTGAATGTACATGCCACTAAAAAAAGTACTCGTACAAGTAAAACATGTCATGAGGCTCTGAATTTACATTTGCAGGTCTGATGCGTGTTTACCCTCCACGATACAACTTCACTTGTATAAATTTGATTCAACCATACACATTCTTAAAACTTCTAACACTCTTTGCCATCAGGAAAATAGCAGAGATGTAAGATCTCTAGGAACAGAAATGAAAAGAACATTTCAGACAGAGATATTCTATCCTTATACCATATCTTTAAATTATATGCCACACCAGCTGTAAAAACTAAACTCTTGGGGTTTTTTCTGGATAAAACTATTTGTACTGCTTTTAAGCCTTGAGCTTTACAAAACCTGATGAGGATCAATTCAAGTTGAATGAATTACTTTTTACAGATACCTGTAACTGAAATATAGGTCATCCAGAGAAGCCATAATACTCACCAGGCTCTTCAGCCATAAAAAATGCAAAGCACTTTAGAAAGGAATGGTTGCCTCGGGTTCCTGTTAGGAAAATATTATCTATTGAAAGTCTTACACCGGACCTTCAGGAGCAACTAAGTATTTTAAGGTGCTTCCACTTATGCATGCCACCCTGAGATACTGAGGAAGAGAATGGCTTGCCAAGTGTCTTCCGAATCACTTAGCTCTGCTAAGATATCTGAAAATCAGGACACCTGTGTTTAAGCAACCCAAGTCACTCTTCATCAGGGAAAGCTCAGATTTAAAGTTCTGCCTGGCCACACAGCAAGGCAACAGCAGAGCTAGGGATGCAGTCTAGAACTCCTCCTCAACAAAAGTTTACAAAGGATGAAAATGTAGAACTTGGTGGGGGGGATTTTTCTATTTTAATTTTCATGCTTTGAGCAGATGGTTCCATTAAAGGATTTTTACCTTAATAAAGAGAGTAGGCATTATACCAGGGAGTTGTAGATGTAAGGGGGCAAGAAAGGGCTACCAAATACTCACCCACCCTGGTGTACACAAGTCCCTTCACAATAGGGTGGCCGCCCAAGGGACCACTTCATGATTTTTTCCCACCTTTTAAAAAAATTGCATCTCCTTGCTTCATGCTTGGGTAGTAAAGAACAGTAATTCTTCTAAAAATGTTGATTCTCATTGCAAATCAAATTAGTGCTGCTGAACATTTGGACTAGCTATCTGCCTAGCTGACAAAAATGGTCCTCTTCACCTGGAAAGCCAACTGCTTTTAGCATAATGCAGTATGATAGCATAGATAGAAAATCTTGACTTACAAAGGAACATCTTGTTTTAACTGACCAACATGCACTTATGCTCTTTGGGAACCAGAGTAGCTATTCATTAGCAAATGTTGAGGCGGGAGTGTGAGGACTGAGCTTAATGCAGGAGTCTCAGCAGTTTACAGGCCACTTTGCTAATCTTGTGATTTCTTCCTTAAGCAAGTGAGTACTTGCAGGCATTAGAGTCAAAACCTGCTCTTGGATGTCTTCTGTGTTCATACTGATGCTCTTCTTCTGTTACAATCACTTGGGATCTCCTGGTCTCCACGAGATGCTCTGAGCTGGCTTCTGGCCAATTAGCAATCTGCTCTAGGAAGCTTATGAGTCCTGTTTCAGGCTTGTCTGCAGATGTTACTGCTTTTTGTTTAACTTAACCTTGAATTGCTTAGTGGAGAGTTACAGTGAACAGTCAGCTGCACACAGGTGAGCAGATGAAATGAGGAGGCTTGTAGAAGTTTTGCCCCTCAGGTCCAGATCTGTTCTGCATATTGGGTTGTACAGTTTACAGGACTGGACTCTGAAACTGCTATTTGGCCTGGATCCTTAACTGCTTCTTAGCTATGCTTGACCCAGCTTAAGGGGTGCATGTGCAAAACTGGCTGCGTGCAAAATTATGCCACGCCACCATCTTATAGTCAGCTCTTCACTGGTATAGTTTGGGAAAAAGACCACGGTCCCAACTTCAGGGACCATAAGATAAGGTATCATTCCATAAGACTAGAATTGTAGGAACAAGGTTGCTTTATGATGCTAGCTTTCCACAAGAAAATGTACTGCAAAAGAAGGATATTAACCCAAAGCACTCAGAAAGCTCATTTCCAGGGAAGACTTGTCATGGACTGAACCTGGCTGCTGTGTGTCACTTGACTGCTAGGAGAAGGGGCTGCGACATGAATCATTGGTTTCAATGGAAGTTAACTGCGCAAAACGACAGCAGGACTAATTTCTCTAACTTCCTTTGCACCCAAAACTCCCTGTTGAAATTGTTGGCAAGTTTCAGTGTATAGCACAGACAGTTTTGTCTTCATGCTGTTAAATAATGTGCTCATAATAGTTATTTGTTTTCATAAACATTCAAAAGGTATTATTATATTTCTTTCTACTGGAAAAACTCAGTTCCAACTTTATGTCAGTAAATGGAAAAATAAGCATCCCACTAATGACAAATACTTTAGGACAAGTATCCTCACTGCAAAGCTGAACTCAGAAACTCACAGCTTTTACCCCGTTATGCCTGAACCTAGAACCCCTGTACTAGGAATGCTCTAGGAAAAGTCTGTGAACTAGGAACTCTAGGCACTACAAAAGTCCTAGTTGGCCAGCTCTGCTTTCTGCTTATAGAGACACAATTTAGACACAACTTAATTAATCCTAATATGCTGGGGAGGGGAAAAGTATTTGAAAAGTAATCCTGTGATCTACAGGATCCTCATCAACATCTGGAGTTCATTTAAGTAATGCTTACAAAATGGCAAGGTGACAAGATAGGTGAGACTTACTAATTAACATAGTATTAATACTGAGAGATCAAGATGAAATGGGAAATTACATACATGGAAAGACTGGCTGTTTGCTTCCTGCTGCACCTCAAGCCAGTACAGGAATCCCCGAAGTCTGTGAGCCTGCCAGCGCTGCTCCATTTCTGAAGATACTCAGCATTGTTTTCAGTTATGTCAGCTGCAGTAGATCCCACATCGTCATTCCTAAATTCAAATGTCACATAAGAATAAAAGATTTGCCATTCACCGGGTCAGACCATAGGTCCATCTTGCCCAGTGTCCTGTCTCACAGAAGCAGAGAGTGGATGCTGATAGAGAGTGTACCGGGTATAATCAGGGTGGTTTGTTTTTTTCCACGATTCCTCTCTCACTTGCAGCTTCCAGCATTTAAGATCTAGAAGTTTCTGATTCAGAGGCTGTATCCATAGCTCTGATGCTCATAATTAACGCATGTTCCATTAAAGTTATATTTGTTATTGATTTGATCTTAAAACTAAATAATATGGCTCTAGGCCCCACAATATTAGTAAAACATCTAGTGTTGTGTTATACGTGAGAGTGCACTACATCATGTTGCACCCCTTGCTTTTAAAAATCTTAGGTCTGCGTCTGCTTCTCCATTATTGGCCACCGTTTTTTGGCTTTGACTTCCCCAGTGGTATTGGTGAGTGAAAAACTGCTTCTGGGTGTAATGTTTGCTTTAACTAGGAGTCAAGATGGAAGCTTTTGGACTTAGTGAACTCTTGACCGATGATGTCATGACCTACTTTCAGTGAGTGGACCAAGTTCGGTAATGATCCTAGCAGTGGTGCATATTGTAACTATGGTAAACTGCTCACCTTCTGAGGTGATTTGATAGCTGATTGCTTATAAAGATTGATGTATGACTGGCACTGCTCCTGGCCAATTAATTGGACACTCAAGTGACTGGCAGGAGTGGTAGTATCACTTAGAAGGAAGGGATTGGCGCCAGTGAGGCTGTGTGTAGTGTGTGTGTTGGGTTCACGTATTGTGTGTCTGTGGGGTATAATTTTGGGAAGCTTCTGTGAATGCAGTTGTCTGAGGTATGGTGAGAGACTGTCTGCCAGTGTGAGATGATTGAAAGTTGTGGTGTGAGTCTGCCTGGTTAGTTTCTGAATCAATGAAAACTCTGGGGAGGGAGCCTTTGGGACTTGGATCTTATCCCAGAAAACCAACCTGCAGAAGGAGGCTAAAGTATTACCCACCCTCAGTTATGGAGAGCCAAGTTCCCCAAAGGGATAAGGCTAAGGGAGACTCCACAAGGGGGAAGGAGGGAATGGGGGCAGCTCCAGTCCTCTGACACACTTAGATACAGATCAGTGAGCACTTGCCTGTCATCTGGTGGAGCACAGTTCAAAGCCCTTCTGCTCTCTGTTCATTTGTGTCACTCAGACTGCCTGTGTTGTAGTGTCCATATATACGTGCATCTGTTAATAATCATGGGTTACTAGTGCCACCTTAGGGGGGGGGGGCACGTGCCCCGCCCATGACCAATCCTGCCGACTGGAGGATGAGGGCCCCCCGCAGCCGATCCTGCTGACTGGGGGGACCCCTGCATCTGATCTCATGACAGCCAAGCACTGCGGCTGATCGCTGCAGCCACTTTCAGGAGTATTCTTGTTATTTAACTTTACTACATGCAATTTCAAGCACACAGTGGAGTCTGGCTACAGACTAATGCTAGGTGTTATAGCTCCACAAGCCCCCCATTCTCCGGCTGGGATTCTTAGATTGGCTTATCAAACTAAGAGAATTTTGGCCCTCTTCAAGTGCCCCTCTAAAAAGTGCAGATGCCAGACTTCTAGCAAGCAGCTCAGTACTGCAGAGTATCCGAGCAGGGAGTTAAACAAATGTCATGTTTGAATACCCTGAGCTAAAAAGCTTTCCAACTGTTCCTTGAGGCTTGCTACTGAAGAAAACTTATAAGATGTTTCCCAAGTTGTTAGCTTTTTAAAGAATCACAGAATATTTTATTCATCATGCTCTGAAACTTTTCAGAGTACAGGTTTCCCTCACTTTTTCTGGGTTCCGTACGTGCAAATTCACTCTTATGCGATGAGCCTTTTCAAACCAAAAATGTGTTATATGAGAGGTAAACTTACTCTTATGCAATTGCTGTGGGGGAAGTTCGCAGTCAGCTGCTTTCCACAGTGCATTGTAGGAGTGACACGCACCAAAATATAGTCTCCCGTGTGGATCTGTACTCCTTGCTCATTGTCTGCAACACGTGTTTCAGTAGTTGCCATCCCCATTATGATAGAGCCCAATGCTTGTGTGTACTGTCTGCTGTTGGCAAGTACCAAAATTGTCTTGTAAAAGTGATAGAAATGGGTATGGGGTTCAATACCATCAAGGTCTTGGAACATATCCCTATTTGTTACATTGTAAAGTGGGTTCCCTTTATGCGAATTTGAGTTATGCACTGTTCTCCAGGAATGCATGTACAGCATACAGTGAGGTAAACGTGTAGGTCATAAAAAGCAGAGCTTATACCTAACTGCATTATAACTACTCAAACCTATCTAATAATATTTATTCCCTTAAGCAAGCTTTAATTTTATGGGTCCAAATAATAATAAACTCTGCTTTTTTCTCTCAGTGATCTGGATTATTTTGTTTCCCCACACACCTAGAAACAAACCAACACAAATGCCATCCTGTTACTGTTGAGTAGTTTACACTTGTACTGGCAATACTACAGATCCTTGGTTATCTGTGCTGTGCAGAGATTCCCCAGTTGTACTCCTTCCTACAGTAAGTTTGATCTTAAGAGATAACAAAGTTAAAACTTTACCAATGGAAATACTGGCCTTTGAAGGCGTGTTTTGTTCAGTATGTAACATTGTATGCGTAATAGTGTTATTTTTACTCTCCTGAAAACCAAATAAATGTTTTGGGCCTCTGCAGGCAGTCTACCCTTAAACATATGTATCTCTATATTAACACCAGGTGTGGCAGGTGAAAGGCAGAAGACAGAGGAGCCTGGGAAGCACCAACGGACCAGGAGAAGGTAGATGTCACAGTTTGTCTAACCCTTTGCTTCAATTCTATTTATTTGTAAAATAAAAAGTGTTAGAAACAGCACAAGTACATTCACATGTTGTTACAGAAAAGCAGTTAGTACAGGGATTCAGTTCATGAAGCTATGTGGTGTGGTAGAGCATGTGACATAGTAAGTCAGCACAATTTATATACTCTATGAGTTGTACGTCAAGCCATTAAATCTGAGTCCCACCTATGTGTGTGCTAGGAGAAAATTTACATTTCAAAATTGTGCCTGTTTTCGACAGTTAATAATGTACATTCAGTTACATTGGGGCGGGGAATGTAACTGCTAAGAGAGAATGATGTGACTCGCTATCAATAAAACAGTCGCTCCTCCACATTCACTCCTCATTTATTTGTCATAGCACTACAGCTTGTTTTGCATGAATGATTTCTGTAATATTGACTCAATTTGTGTCAATCTGCATTTTCACACATCCTTGAACAGCTTGTACATGTTCTTCTGCACACTGGAAGTGCTGTCAGTCTCATTTACTTTTCACAGAAAGCACCGGTTCTGTACGGTGAAGTTCAGAGACAAATGCGCAAAAGCGTATTTATAATGTTTCAGAGGAAGCCACTGAAGAAGTACATTTTTTGAAGTTTTGAATGATCAGTCATCAGCAATATGTAGACAATTACTTGCTAAATGGCAAGGACTTTAGTCACTCCTCAAAAAGGTGCCATATATTGTTTTTATAAAAAATGGTTTGTATCATGTGAAACCCAGAGGAGAAGCACTTAATTTCTTTCTTTGCTCCATTACCTTTTTCAAAACATAGGGCAACTGCATATGGGGGGCTAAATTCATTTAGGTATCGTCCGTGTCTCAGAGAAAACGAGTCTTCTAGAATGGCAGTAGATGTTACAGCAAGCTCCTCTCTCATGCAGTCAAAGGGAGCCAAGCAAACCCCTATAAGTGTACAGCATTACCTAGAAAAGTACTCAGTACATGTACTTAGCACTAGATAAAACAACATTTGGACTCAAAGGGCATGTCTACACATGCTTTTAAGCATGCCTAATCTGAATGTGCATCTGCTTAATGTACATTAAGCTGATTTAAGTGGGTGCCTACACCTGCACGTGCTGAAGCATATTAACATGGTATGAGGATCAACTTGGAACTAAAAAAAGTCCCAAATTAGTTTACATACACAGTGTTACTGCACTTTGTCATGTGTATATGTGTGTTAAGGGACCTTAGATATTCTAAAGGTGTCTAAATTTGATACCTGCTTTGCGCCAAATTTAGGTGTGAATAGCGTAAAGTTGTCATTTTTTTAAGGCACGTTAAGGATGCGGATGTAGACACGAGCCCTTAATGCACCTCAAATTGGGCTAAAGTACATGTCTCCTAAAGTGTCTCCTACACAAAAAACCTAAAACGAGACCTGTAGTGACACCATCAATTTCTTTTTCTCAAAGGAAAAAGGTATGTATAATGACCGGTGTAGAAAGCTGTAATATACTTTCCCTTGAGAGAATCTGGTAAATCCAACCCTAGTTTCCTAAATACATAAGGTGGCTACTGTTCATATGAAGTAACATTGATCACATCTTCTAAAGCAACTAACTGAACGAATAAAACTAAAAACAGTACAAGGGTGTAAACCAGAAAAAGGATTATGTTAAAGTTGACCCCAAACTCTAACAAACTTCTCAAGCATAACATCTGCTTAATAATGGGAATTTATGTCTGGGCGACCACATGGTAGTTAGCCACTCTTTGCATGGCTCCTCCTGCTGTGGTGGATGGGGTCTCCATGCTCTTCCTTCCACCTCTGGCTTCTGTTGCCTGCTCCATTCCTGGGGGTAGAGCTGGGAAGTGGGAGGACGCAGGGGGCATTGACAGAAGTGTTAGCTTGTTGCATGTTCAGGCCCCTGAAGCACACTACAGCCATGCCCTGACAGAAAAGCACAGCTACAGAGCAATTTAAAAGTGCCTGATCATGCAGATTGGAGCCTCAAAATCAGGAGGGGGGGAGGGGAGTGCAATCCACCAACCCCACCCTCAAGTGCAGGCAGGGCAAAGTCCCCTTTGCTCTCGTCCCCATTCCCACTCTGACGACGGCACTAGAACTGGGAGGGGAGAGGGGGCAGTGCTAGAGGAGCGCAGCTGCAGGCACACATCTGCTGCAAACTGCACCTCAATTCCTCAACCCTCCGGACCCACAATGAAAATCTGTAAAGCACCATGATTTATAGTGAGGAGTGCACATCTATCAATGCCCGCTGTTCACGGCAGGTAGAGCGCCAGGTTTCCTGAGCAGAGGAGCTGTGTGCATGTGCCTGGGAGAGAGGCTGTGCTGCTCTTGCTGCCCACATGGTAGAGGAGACCCCACCGATCTGCAGCCCATGGATTATGTGCCCCCCATCATCATCTGCTATAAGGTAATTTGAAGACCCTAATGATTAAAAACATAAAACATGTGTCTTGTGATCTGGATCTACATTTATCAAGGAGCTGGTTAATTATTTCTTCCTGTGTATATTATATTAAAAACTATGGTGTTATATTGTTACCTCAAGTTCTTTCACGTTTTCTCAAGTCTGCATATAATGCACAACAGCCCTAACTGTACAAAGCTGATTAGAGCTTTTCATCTGAAACCCAAATCAGAATAACCACAACCTAAAGGCCAGTTAAGCATCATTTCTATGCTTGTTCTCCTTTTCTTCTTTTCCTAACACTTGGAGACAGCATTGTGTGGCTTCATCAAGTCATTCCTCATACATTGTTTGCTTGTCTTTGCATTTCCAGACACAAACTCAGCACAGTTATAAACCTATATAACTACTATGGATGTATTTTAAATTACTTCTCTGTCAATTGTTTTAAAATATAGTATTTTTTAAACATCAGAAATCAGTGACCTGATGTTTTTCATAATAAACTATTAGTATAACATAGATGATTTTAAATTAAATTTGTATTCCTTAAAATATAGTGGTCTCAATAAATGCCTATGTGTACATTCTGCTTAATCAGGATCCTGGAAATCTCCCCACAATCTCCAGTTCTGTTAGTTTAAGTCTAACAATGCTACAAATTACTGCACATTTGCTTTCAGTGAGAGACTTAGTCACTATATTTCATCTGGGATCAACTCCCTCCTTAGGGTAAATAACAGAGCTCTATTAATTACACTAATAAGTCACATAGGCTGATACAATTAACCTATAGAATCTCTTTGCTCTGCACCACAGTAACGTATTGCAGGTTAATTGCTGCAAGTACACATACACATTAGATGTTACAGATGTGTCATCACACTGCCTTCTACCCACTTTAGCATCACTAGCACATCGCGGACAAAACACTGCTTGAATTACAAACAGAATCACTTCTCAGTGGCAACTGTCACAGTTCACTACAAATGCTACAGACTGGCTTCTTAGGTGGCATTCCTTTCCCTTTCCCTTTCCACCCATCCCTCAGCTAGAACTGCCGTAATATTGT
>JAGPOW010000261.1:135235282-135249426 GCA_030014935.1 Caiman crocodilus
GCAATAAAAACTTTTTTTTCTTTCAAACTTCCAACTGGTATTCATATATTGGCTCACGCATGCCGGGCAACGAATTCAGACTTGGGCTGAAGCATAACACTATCTCCCAGCTTTCAACTTCAGTTTCCAACCCCAAGCTCCCAGGTTTCTGCCTCAATTTCTTTCTTGGCTGTCTCCTCCTTGCCACCAGACTTTTTCCCTTGCACCAGTGACCTTGAGTAACCCTGGGGCCACTTGACCTTAAATAACCCCAAGCCTCAGTTCCTCAGCCCAGCATCTCTCTTGTCTACCAGTTCTAATCCCAGTTCCAGAAACTTTCACTCCTTACACTTTCTCTCTCATCTTAACCTTCCCTCAGGTATCCCGAGTACCTCAAACACACACATACATATCATACCATCCAAGTTAGGAACTCACCTGTGTGTACGTGTAGGCGGGTGGTATGTGTGTGAGCTGGTAAATATATATATAATGTCATTGTGTGTGTGATATCTGAATTAGTGATCCATGTATATGTACAGAGTGTGTGGGTATTGACAACTGATTGTTTTCTAATTTGTGCTGTGTAGTGTGTATGTGCTTGAATTGGTGATAGGTATGCATGTGCCTAGACTGGTCTGGATGTGTATGTGCCTGAGCTAGTGGTGTGTGTGTGTGTATGCATCTAATTGATTTGTGTGTGTGTATATGTGCAATTGTGTCACACCTGCCTGTCTAACAGTGTAATATTGAGATCCTGAAAGTTCATCTGACCCCACAGGGCAACACTATGAGAGCAGCTGGTGTTGACATTTATTATTAGGTGAAAACATCCCTGGGGCTGAAAGATGAATGCTCTGAGTGATGTAGTTAAGGGATGAGTGCCTGTTAAGAATGATTACTTTTAGCAGCCAGTGCCTTTAAAAAAACCCCCACACTGGCTAATAATCATCCCAAACAGAGTTTATATAATGTTATTCAATTTCATGGGTTACATGTTATGTGTTTTTTATTAAAAACCTTTTTTTTAATATCCTCTAGTTTCTTACTGTAGGTACAGATTGTCCTGAATGGGTGACAGTGAGATATGACTTGATAGTAGTGCTTTCCAGATCAATTAGAAATCTTTATAGTGTTATTGGAAATAAAAGTGCAGATTTCTATACCACTATAACAGGACTATTTTAAGAGTATTTGTTCCAATCCAAATCCACTGCTAAACCATATTCAAAAATAAAACTGGAGACCAAACAAAAGATTGTTAGTTATGACCAAATTCTTACTAGAATGATTGCCCTCCAAGCCTCTAAATACCTTTATGGACTGTAAGGATAAAAAAGAAACCAGAAAAACCTCTACATAATTATACAGTTTTCTGACTTCCTGCATACTGCAGGTGGGGAGAAGGGAAAAACATTCAATTCTTAATAATTCAGTTTAAACCATGTGTTAAATTACTAAATTAACTTTACTGAATATTACTAAATATTCAGACAAATCCATCCCAACATAGCGATCAATTAAAAACCCTTTAATTATTATAGTAGAGAGAGTAACAGCTATTACATTTCAGTTAGGGTATGAAACAAGCACACTCTTTTATTCTGGCTTGCCTGTGTGCCCTAATTCTAGAGAAAAATGGACAACATTCTATTCAATTGCATCAGTGTCATTCAGAATGCTTTTGCTGAAGAATTCACTGGATTTATTAAGAGAGATCACGTTTTGGCCAAAAATCTCTCTTTCACGTGCTGTAGCAGACTGAAAAGGTGATCTGCACCAATAATTTATGAATCCTTTTGCATAAAAAAAAATCTGTTAATACAATAGAATTAATGCTTCACCGAGCAAAATATTTTAATTTTTAAAACAAATTTAAGCTACCTGAGCTATCAAACTTATTAAAAAAAATTATAAGGCTACTACTTCAGAGGAGGATGCTTTCTTTGTACTAATGATCTGCATTATTCAACAGATTGACAAAATAGTTCAAATATTATGCTACATTCACCTGATTGGACAATTTTGACAAAAGAGCCATGCTATAGCCTAGTCAAAGACGATGCATTTCTGAAGTTTTGTTAGCCGTTATTTTTTCTGTAATACTGGTGAATGCTGTTACTTTGGATTTCTAGGAGGTACAGCAGGTAATCTTTAATATAAGGAACTGGTGATAGGACAATACAAAAGCATTTTTCAAGTCCCTTCCATCTTTCCATAGTATTGCTTGATCATTAATTCAGAGATTCATCCAATATGTGATACAGTTCCACCAATGTTTTATCTGCTTATCTGCCTATTGCTTTCCTGACCCTTTGCCCTCTAATAATACTTGCTCCTGACTGTCATACAATCTTTTTGGTAAAAGAAAACAAGAGTTTGTCATCTTTGTCTCAAATCTCTCTCTGGTATGCCTGCTGCACCCTAGCTGTTGTTGTATCTATTCACTAACAGTTTATATACTTTCCATTACAGAGGACAAAACACACAAATGCACATCAAACCTGATTGTTTTGGGTTATTACTATAGTTAATTTCTTACAGGTATGACCAGCACCACACCAATGTTCACAATTTTTCCAGCAAAGTTTTGTTCGTAGAGCTACTTTTTAAAGTGTTCTACCATTTTCCAAGTCAGTCACAATAAAACCCAAGTAATTTTAAAGAACGCAATTTCTAAGCAATTGAAAAGAAATAGTATATTCTTCTCTCGCTTGCAGGCAAACACTAAAAAATGATTTGCAGTAATATTCACTTAGGCTTATAGGAAAGTGGGGCTGAAAGGAACCTCAGAAGGCAGGAGTGGGCAATTACTTCAGCTGAAGGGTTGCTTAAGCTTTGGTGAGTTGTTGAGGGCCACAAGGGTAACCTCACCCATTGACAGGTACCCTACCCCGGTCACCATCTTGGGACTAGAAGTCCCATCCCTAAACCCTGACCTTTGCACTGGAAGTCTCTCCTCTTGCCCCAGAAATACTCCTTTTGGGGGAGTGTCATCTTGGAACTGGAAAATAAAATAAAACAATACACAAAGAAAATCAATTATCAAATATAACTTAACTTTATTTCAAAAAATATTTTTGTCCCAATTGATGCATGTTTGCATAGTGTATGTAGAGGTGATTGCATAATAACTCAAAATACAGTCTTACTCTTGTATATTGTGTGGGGTGGGGGTTGAGCAGTGTACATGGGGTGTTATGTGGTTGGTGAGTAGGTGTGTGGGTATAGGTGTGGGTATGGTAGGAGAGGGTGGGTGTTTGTGTCAGGGAGACTGTGGGTATATGTGTGGGTGTGGAGGTGTATGGGTGTGTGTGTAGGTATGGAAGGGGGTGTGGAAATGTGTTTTGAGGCTGTGGGTGTGTGGGGGAGTACAATGGAGGTGGGAAGCATGGGAGGGTGTGAGTGTGGGGGAAAGGGCGTGTAGGTCCAAAGAGTCTTTGGAGTGTGCAAATCCATGGTGCTACATATGGTGGCAGCGAATGTGGCCAGCCCAGCCCGGTCCCATAGCACGCAGCTCCCCATACTTCCACCCCAGCCCCCAGCTGCAGATGGTGGTAGGATGCAGGGCCAACCCCACCTGGCCCCACAACACATAGCTTCTGCCCAATTCCTTAGCCACATGTGGCAGCAGTGGGCAGGGCCAGCCCCACCCAGCCCCATAGCACTCCCACCCAAGTCCTCAGCCTCACATGGTAGCACAGCATGAGGCTAGCCCTACCTGGCCCCATAGAACTCCTGCCTCAGTGCCTGGCTGCACATGGTGGCAGCATGCAGGGCCAGCTACACCTGGCCCCATAGCACAGAGCTCCTGCCCAAATCCCTGACCACACAAGACTGCAGCTTGCAGGACCAGCCTCACCCAGCCCCATAGCACTCTCACAAGTCCCTGCAGCATGTGGCTGAGTCCGACCCAGCCCCAGAACGTGCGGCTTCTGTGTTCCTGCCTGAGATCCTGGCATCATGTAGTGGCAGCATGCAGGACCAGCCCAGCCCCACAATATATGGCTCCCCATACTCCCATTGCTCCCCATACATCCCCCAGCAAGAGTCCCTGCTCCCCAGTAGGACCCTTACCTTAATTTCCACTCTTGAAGGGAGGGAGAGCTGGGAAACAGCCACCGTGTCACCAAGCAAAAGCCTCTTCCTCAGCCAAGTGAAGGGTGTTTGTGCCCAAACGCTTTCTAAGAAGAATTTGTCCAATTATTTGAGTTGGTCTAATAAAAGATATTGGATTTACCCAAAGAACCTTATCTCCCAAGCAGAAGCTTCTGGCCTCTAGCACCCCCTCCCTTGGGACTCGGGGCAAGAAAAGATAGGCTTGAGTGGCGTTTGGTTGGTTAGGAACCAGAGCTGCACCTCCTTTATGGGGGCTCTGACTTTCAGAGAGAAAGCTGAGGGCTGGGGCCCATGAGAATTCTTTTGGCTTGTGGAGGGGCCCCACAGGCCGGGTGGAATCTCTTGGCAAGCCAGATCCAGCCTGTGGGGCATATTATGCTCTCCTCTGTCAAAGGGCATCTAGTCTAGCCCTCTGCTCAAGGCAGAATCATCCCTGACTAAACTTGAATTGAAGAAAATTACTTTCTATCATGTTAGCACTACTCTTTCCATTTCAGCAAATACTTGTTTAATTGTCTCTCACAGCTAGTGTTCATAAAAAGTAAGATTTCAAAGGAAACGTGTGGTCTCAAAACAGAATTTTAATTTAGGAAATCCCCCTAGGTACTCTCATGCAATTCCATAACAAAGCCTGGGACAACTGATAGCAGGCATCTCTATCTCACAAGACAACAGAATTACACTGAGGCATCAGCTCACTGAACATTCATGAGTGTGGTTGTAGAGCCCATTCTTGAATGACAGTTTCTTGTGCACTTATCACATTTGAAATTCATATCAAACAATTCTGAACATGATGCAGGGATCATCCTGGAGATTTCTGCCTCCCTCTGAACACTGGGCATTGCTCCTTTCTGCAAACTTTTGCAAAGTGATTGAATATTTTGCATTTGTTGCAGCACTTATCAAATGCAGGGCATTGCATGGGTGTGTGGTAACCCCCACAGCATCTGCAGCTAACCATTTTTCTTCAAGCAATTCTGTTTGGCCTCTGCTTGCCTGCTTCATAGTAATGTCCTCCTTTCTGTGCTGTCTGTGTGTTGCCTTAGGCTTTTGAAGTCTTGTAATCCTGTCTAGTTCAACTTGTTCTATTTTTTTCCTCCAGCTTCTGCAGCATTTGTTATCTCAGCTGCTTGGCACATTCTAACTGCCTTTTCCAAATTATGCTAAGGATGCTCTAGCAGTCTTTTCTTGGCCACATATGGCAGCAGCATATAAGGCTAGTCTCACCTTGCCCCATAACACACAGCTCCTGCCCAAGTCTTGAGGCTTGTATCCCTTATACCCAATACTATTTGGTTGCTGATTATGGACTGTTTTAGGTCTCCAAAGGTGCACATCTGGTTCAGTTGTTTGAGGGCTTTGACAAACTCCTCTATTGTCTCACATTCTTTCTGATGTCTCAAGTGGAAATTATACCATTTAAAGGTTTCATTTTGTTTAGGTACACAATATTCCTCAAATGTTTTTATTACTGTGTCACAGCCTTTCTGTTCTGCATCTGACAATTGTAGGCTATTGTAAAGAGACAGAGCTTCTGGGCTTACTATATTTAAAGAAAAAAGCTACCTTGAATGTATCTTCCTTTTCTGTAGCTCCAGTGGCCATCATATGTATGTGAAGCTCTGCTTAAATTTCTTCCAGGTTTCTGCTGCATTGCTGGACAGCTTTAATTCCTCTGGAATTCTGAGATGCTTCATTTTTCTGTCTTTCTTCACACCCCGCTATTGGTTCTATATGCAGTTCTCAAAAGACTAAGGAGTTAAGCTTATAGAATGATAATGCTTGTTTATTCAGAGAGCTGTGCTCAGCCTACTGTTGAGCTATTCCCTTCTGCAATCCCCCGGCAAATGTAACAACTTACATCTTACATTATTAAAGGGTATCCACACAAAATGTGCTAACATTTCTTCTCAGTACAATGCTGTGTATTTTGGTAGATAGCATTATAGAAATGGTAGTTCAGAGGTTGAGAGGCAAGAATTTTTTATGGTGGTATCTTTTATTGGACCAACTGCATGGTTGGAATAAAGTTAGACAAGCTTTTGAATGTGAAGCATGATGGAGATGCACTGCATTTGAAAGCTTTTCCAAATATATAGGCCTATAAAGTTTTACCCCCACTAAATGAGGAGTGGGCAAAAATATCAAATACTAAGCATGAATGCAAAGAATGTTTAAACATTCCAGGAAAAAAAATGTCTTGTAGCAATTTCTAAAATGCTAATCAGAATCGGATTGTTCTTAGGCACACTGTAGACAGAGAATAAAACATTTCCTGCCCATAAAATCTGGCACATAAAAATCAGCTGAGTGAGAGAAATAGCAGCAAAAAATAAGATTGACTACTGAATACATCTGTTTGGAGATACTCTGAAAACAGAAAAGGAAATGTAATTCACTAGATACATTAATATTACTATTAGGCCCCTGGCAGACATTACCAGTAAATCATGTCTTAAGGAGTAACCCAGCCACATGTTAATGTAATTAATTGTACAATAAAACAAGGATAAGTCACAAAGTTATTACACAAACTGTGTAGTAGCTTTGTGGCTGGTTTCTATTGTGTAACAAATTGCACTTCTGGGTGGGCATCAGCGCATCAGGGCTCCCAACTTTGGGAGGACACAGGAGCTCTCGACTCCCATGTTCTCCCAAGGCTGGGAGCCAGGCACAATCAATTGACAATGTGCCCTGCATGGCACATCAGAGACAAGGGCTCCCAGCCTCAGGAGCATGTTGCAGTTAAGGGCCCTGATGCATCCCCAAGGCTGGAAGCACTGTATATGTGTGATTTCCATAGTGTAGTGGAGCCCTTCACTCCATTGAACCCCAGAAGCTGGGGGCCTCAACTGATTGGGACTCCTAGTTTTAAAGACACATCAGAGTCAAGGGATCCAGAGCACGCCCAAGGCTTGGAGTGGAGATCAGCTGACTTTCTTTCTACTTGCTGGGTCAGGATCTTGAGCTCTCCCTACAATGGCAATATGGCATGCTAGAGATATGATCCCCATTCCTTCAATTGTGCCTTCTGCCATACATGTGTAGCCTGGCAGGAAGCACAATTGTTCGGATCTCACCACAAATTCCATGGCCCCTTTAACTGAACATCTGCAATCTACTGAGTGTGTTAACTATCTTAATAGCCAAACACTAACTAAAGATGTTTATGGCTACTCTATAGTGATTTTGAGAATGAACTACCAGCAATTAACTTGCCTTCTTTGGTACCCAGTCCATCTGAGGGGGTGGACTGGCAGAGGTTCCTCCAGCAGGGAATCCATACAACATGGCCACCCGGACATGCACACTTCATGGACCGCATATATACCCAGTATAGTATGGAGCCTTAGCATCAGTTCCCTCCATAACACTATAGGAGATATGACTTTAAAGGAGTGAGGGAGGAGGTCTTCAGCTCAATGAAGTCTTGTCGGCCAGTTTGCTCACGTGGAGTTACAGTGGCTGTTGGGTAGAATTAGTTTTTGTGCTGTAACTCTACAACAGCTCTGATGCCTGAAAGTGATGATTTCCTTCACATTTCCAATCCACCTCTCTATATGTACTTAGCCTTCCACTTCGGTCCAGACTCTGAACAGAGGATGTATCCATTACTTTTTGTTTACATTCCAGCTGAAAAAAATCCTCACACTCCTTTGGATAGATGAGGTGATGACATTAGCAGCTGTCTATACATTTAATTCGCTTCACATTTTCAGAGGGGAGCTGGCATTTTGCAGTGCAACATAATTACAAGAAGATCTAGAAAAATAAAATGCCAGCATCTCACTGAAATATTTATAAAGCCATTACTAGAGGATGGTATTTAGAAGTTGTTACATTACAGGGAAAACAAACAAGCATATTCTGAAGGCAACATAGTTAAGACTGTTCAGAGTTTAAAAAGTGGGGGGTGAATTTTCTTTTACATATGGCAAACATTTCAACCCTGTGCATTTTGTTTTAACATTTGGGTGGTGATTTATGTCCACGACCAGAACTTTTTGTATTAATAAGGTTTTTCCTTCTCAGAATAATGTAAACTTTTTTTTGGCTCTATTCAAGCTAGCATCAAAACATTATCAAATACTTCTAAATATTTCCATTATTACACAGTAGTTAAATTCTACTTAAACATTACATGTGTATGTATCCATACATACAAGCAAATGCACTTGCAGGAGCTCAAATAACAGTGGTACAAATTTGTGCCAGAGATTTGTGCCGCAGCTCACATACCTGAACGTGCACCTTGGTGTGGGGCAAATGGTACCATATGGGGCACACTCACCCTGCTCAGCTTCTCCTGGATCTTCAGTGAGGGGGGGCTAGAAACTGCAGCCAGCACTTGTACTAGCCCCAGGAGTATATAAAGCTACCCTGGCAAACAGCTCAGGAAGCTTCTGAGGCCCAGTCACTTGGTGTCTGGGAACACTAGCCCCTTGTGCCAGCTGGACTGCTGCAGCAGCCCTAACCTTGAGTGGCCCCTGCACCCTCTACCCACTGCAGCAATCTGGCAGTGGGGGGTGATGCATGTGGGGGGTGATGGCATGTAGCCCCTCAGACCTGCTGCCCCATGGCTGCACACCTGCCAGACTCAGATAGGGACTGCATAGCCACCCGGGCTATGGTATGGGCACTGCATCATAGCCTCCTATACCTCTGGGCCAGTTGCCAGTGAGCCATGGTTGTACAGTTGGCATTCATGTGGCACTGCTGTTATGTCTTCTGGTGCTCCCACTTTGTCATCTGGGCAGCGATTGTCCAGAAGATGGGGTCATTGTGGTAGCCCACTTTGAACTGTTGAAGTGTGTCCTCCTGGCCGCAAATAGCCAGGAAGTCAGCCACTGGATATGCCCTCCGACCAGGTCCCTGGTGCAGGCACTGGGCAGGTTCCTCTGCCTGGTTCTCACCTCTTGCCGCACCAGCAGGGATCCTGGGGTTCTCGGTTTAAAAACTGCAAATTCTCTGATAAAAAAGCCCCCAAAACACAACCCAAATTCTCTTAAAAATACCCCAAATCCACTTTCTTCCACTATTAAAATGAAACACCATTATATAGAGAGAGATCAGTTAGGCAATGTTTTACTGATATATTTACAATTTTAAAGCAATTTGGAAGCCTCTCAGTGCCTCTATTATCACAATAAAATGAATTCTAAAAATCTATACACTTTGGTATTTGTTTTTAGCTTTTTTATCATAGAAAAATCAAGGCTGCCCTTGTCACCAGGATGTGGGGCACTGAGCAGCAGTCTAATGCCAGTGCCCTGCCCTTGCCCTCAGTACCAAGACATTAGTCCAGCTGCAGCTGTGTCACCTGCTGCTTTGCAGCTGTAAACAGTGCTATCCCTTATTGATCTGCTCACTGCACCTGTGCCCAGGCCACAGCAATCCCCATGCTGCTTCTGGAAAGCCCTTGACTGGGGCTCAAGGACTGGACTAGGCAAGCCCCTTTGCTTCCAGACTGTCCTCCCCTCCCTGCACAGGCTGTTCTAGAGGGGCAAAAGAGCTCTAAACCTGTCTCTGTCAGCCTCCCTTACCCAGAGCACTCCCCAGTACCCAACCTGCATCTCTTTCACACACACACACCCCTACTACCACCTCCACATTTCCCCCAGCCCATCAACCCCCAATTGGTTCCTGGGATCAGGTACCCCCCAGGCTTGGGCCACATGCCCCAACATCATTGTGGGCATGGGGCAGGGCTCCAGCAGGTTCCATCATGTCTGGAGGCTGGGCATGCAGACTGTGAGATTTGTTGGGGGGCATGGGGTTGAGGAGGAAGGGGTGTGGGGGGTAGGTGTGGGGCTTGTGTGGAATACTGTGGGGGTACAGGTGCCTGCTCAGGAGGGGTTGATCTGCTGCCCACCCCCCTGCATGGCGCACAGCTCCCCCACCCCAAGCAGCAGTGTGCTGTGCCATAGGGGCGCTCATGGCCCACTCCCAGCAGAGACCTCCAGCAGTGTGCAGCACCACCTCAGAGCCAGCAGCTGCACATGGTGAACATGCACATGGCATCAGCCTGCCCCCTGGTGAACACCTTCAGACAGGACTGGGCCACTCTTCCTGTCACCCAGGTTCCCAGCATTGCACATGCAAGCCTCACACCCTCAGGCTGGGCTGGGTTCTGCTTTCATGGAGATGGTCCACCCCAATGGTGCACAGAACACATGTAGACAGGACCCAGCCTTGTCCAATAAGGTGTAGCATCTGTGTGTGGTGCTGGGAGCCATTGGTGACAGCAAGAGTGGCCCAGCCCTGTCCGAATGTGCTCACCAGTGTCTGGGCCAATGCCATGTGCAGCCGCTGGGACTGAGGTGATGCTGTGTGCTGCCGGGGGGGCTCTGCTAGGAATGAAGCATGAGTTTCCTTATAACCTGGCTGACTCTGCACTGTGTAGGGGGCAGGCAGGGGACTCATCCCTCCTGAACAATCCCCCACAGTCCCCCTCCACTCCCAATCCTTCCACTGCACACAGCCCCCTAACCCCCCCCCAGGTTACCGCACAGTCCCTCCACCCCCATGTACATGCTTTCCTGGGACAAGGCCTAGGTCTGAGCCACTCCTGCAGCCTTGCCCCGCTCCTATTTTCCCTAGCACAGTAAGGCAGCATGGTGGAGCAGCAGGGGCACACAAAGCATAGAGATGCTCTGGCTATGTGCTAAAGCATAATTCTGGAGGACTCAGCATCTGACTGCTTCAGAGCACACTCCATGCCCTGTGCCACTTTTTTCCAGCAAGTTTTTTTTTTTTTTTTTTTAATACCAGGATTTTCTGGTATCAGAACTAGAGTCCATGATGCAAACATGCAGCACGGAGAACATTTTTTGTTCCCAGCATGCTTTTTGCAGCATCTCAAACTGCTTTGAGATGCTGCAACAGGCACATGCTTGCTCATTTGGACACAACCTACTTGAGTTATTGTTTGCTTTTTGTATTGGAAGACAACAGCCATTGTTATACTTTATTAAACTTGTAAATTGCTATGCAGGGTCAATAAGTGACTTAACAATTTTATTAGAAGACCTGGTCATTTCCACTCAAAATGTGAGTTGATGAAAAATATGTTTGACAAAAAACAGTTTTTTTCAGGGGACAATAAGTATGCTTAAATCTTTGTATTCCATTAATTAAGCCAAAAAATTTTCTTTCAGATTGTATCAGCATTAACTAAATTGTGGATAGATTCCTCATTCCCCTGTTCTGCTCTTCTATTGTCGTGGATACCCATTACTTATTGCAGCACTTCATTTCTGTCAAGGCAGACATCAGAGTTGAGGACAGGCAAGGGATAATGGAGATACAGGACATCCAATGCAAACATTCTTCAGGAATTACCATGGTTAGTTATAAAGATAGATTAAGGTGGATCTGAACAGCTTGACATTTCCAAATCTATTTTTTTCAAAACTTACTTACGCATCAAAACAAATTTTCTCAAAAGAGAGAAAATCTTGGAGTGGAGAGAATGGGAATAAAATCTTAAATAAATAATTATATACAAGTTATTTTTACAAATATTCAATCTGGAGAAATAGGGGCATGGGACTAGAAAGGGCCTATTAGGCCATAAAGATCAGCCCTCAGAAACACTGTTAGTTTATTTTGTTATTTAATTTATTTTGGAAAGCTGCAATAAGTCCTTTACCCTATCTTCACTATCTAGTCAACTCTGGAGTAATGAATACCATTTTTTTGTTCCCAAAGAGTATTTTTTGCTGATTTTTTCTGAGGAAAAATAAGGGGATTTACTGGACTATTGTTTGACCATCTTGTTCCAGAATATGCTTTATTTCAAAATAAAAGAAATTACACCAAGACTGTTCCCAAACTCTTCAATCCTACAGTTATTTCTCCTCCAGAGGGAAATCCCTGCTAGTCCTTAGCAGAAGGATAACTATATAATTTAGGGAAGCAATTTTCAGTAAGCAATCAACTTGATATTCTATGGTTAGTACATTCAGATTATACCAAATTTAAGCTATATTTCATTTTTTTCAAGATTGAGGCTTAACATTATATTATCTACATGTAGTTAAAGATATATAGCAATATATCATCTCTTTCCTAAATCTACTACAATGCTGTAAAATATTTTTAATTAATTGGTTTAATATGAAGCATTATAAAATTGGACATAATGTGCAATTTCCAGGTCTAATAATTGCACTAGGAAAGAAGGGATTCTGCACTGCAAAACTAGTTGCAGCACCCTCTCACTTTGTTTTGTAGCACGAGTTCAGTAAGGAGATTCTCTGCCACAGTATGTGGAGAAAAATAACTGTAATCTCCTTAAAAAACTTAAGACAGGCTTGGAAGTTCTTCCCCATAATGAACAAAAATGGAGCAAATCTGTCCCATTAGAAATTATTTGCCTCCACTGTCTACTTCAGGATTGTTTCCTGAAGATCAGGATGTTATTCAGCAACTTTCCAGTCAGAATAAATATTTATGTATTAAATGTATACCCTACCCTGTCCTGAAGGCTCAGAGCAGCTTACAATAAACAATTTCCCCCCCCCAAATAAGATTCCTAAAACAAAACCCAGGAGCCAGGTAGTGGAGACAAGGGGGTCTGTGACCCAGGTAGCTGCAGGCTCCAGCAGTACTGAGAGGGGAAAAGAGGCAAGAGGGGCAGCCAGGGTAGTGAAAGGGTCTTGGCAGCTAGAGGGGAAACCTTTTCCCCCCAGGCACGGAGGTACCCTTTGCACCCTCCCCAAGGTCCTCCCAATTGTCATGCTAAGCAAAGGAATAAAAACCTTAAGTTAGTGTGGGGGGGGTACCCCCTTGCTTCACCCTACTCTTTCCCCTCAGTACATAGCTGCCAGGACCCTAAAGGCTCTCTGATGTCACTACCTTGCTCCTTCCCCTGCTCCACAAAGTGAAGCCTGTATCCATGGGAGTAGCAGCTAGCTGTATCCACCACCTCAATTAATCAGGGCCAAGTTCCCCTTAACAGCTCCTCATGATGGTTCTGTGCCTGAGCGAGGGTCTACACAATCAACCATATCATTAAAGGAGGCTTATGACAGTTGTATTATATAACTTTGTTTGTATTTCAATTTGTGATGTGTTAAAACAAGTTAGATTTTTTTACTGCCATAGGTAGTAAACACTCTGGCCCAAAGAGTTTCTGCCATGAGGAGTTTATGGCAGAAGTGGGGCATGGCAAGTAAGGATCACTGCAGGCACCAACATTCACAGTTGAGAACCGAAAATGCAACTTTTCTGTAAGCACTCCTGACAATAAAACTCACTGTCCCAGATCTTCAGAAAACAGAAAAAGGGTCAAACTGGACTAAATCATATATATTTTAATTCAAAGTAATATTCATGTAAAATAAATGGGTATTTAGCCAGCTGTAATTATACTTTTCATTTAAACTAACTTTTAGAAACAAAATGAAGAAAGGGATGTTTTACATGAAAGTAGAATTTGAAATTCGTATTGCAAGAGGAAACTAGTGCATTAAATATTCTGTGAAGACTACTGTAAAGGTGGCTATAAATAAATGATAAAATCAGTTCAACCAAGACTGAAAAAAATGCCTCCACATACAGGAATTAAACACATTTTATTTAACCTATAGAAAGAGAAACACTAGTGAATGCTGATTAGAAAAAGATTCATGAGCTGGCCAGGATTCTGCCTGCCATGGTGGTAAAGCTCCTGAGATTTATTGCTCAAAAGAATTCAATGAGCATGTTTATAACACTTTTGAAGCAAGGGCTAATAACTACACTCTTCTCTATACTCCTCATCCTCAGATTCTCAGTTGTAAATTCTGGCACCACATATGTAGCTGATCACACCCCAAACTATTTTGGGTTAGATTCTTAACAAAGGAAAAACAAAGAAAGTATCACTCTTCTTCCCTCCTGTCTTCCTTCCCCCAGTCTTTGATTATCTTATTCTGGACTTGATCCAAACCTTCACTGCCTCCATGGCAGAAATGAACTATAACTGTCTGCTGTCAAAGTGCATGGACGCAGCTAATTCCAAAACATATTTTACATAATTGCTGCCCGAAAGGAAAAGT
>JAGPOW010000261.1:135262667-135280074 GCA_030014935.1 Caiman crocodilus
ATATATATATATATATAAATATATATATATATATATAAAACCAAATGTGGACAAGTAGCATTTCAGGGTTCACCGTACCCTCAACCTATAGTAATACACAGTTGTATCTTAAGAAGAAGCTGAATTTCAAAGATTATATCTTTGAACCACTCATCAATTTCTCCAAATACATTCTCTTTGAGAATAGACATGCTGCTTTAACGTGGTATAGTATTAAAGAAGGGGAACAAATATCAGTAGGTTTGAATGGTGTTTTTAGATGGATAAATGATCTATAGAAGTATAGGATATACATACAGTCACCTCAGGTAATTATATTCATCTGCAATCAAGAGCAAAGTATTTGTTAATATAGGTTTAAAGTCTATTATACACACACACATGTGTGCATATATATGTGTGTGCATGTGTGTGAGTGCACAGATACACTCAGTAATTATGCACATAACAGCCATTCATCAATTTCTCCAAATACATTCTCTTTGAGAATAGACATGCTGCTTTAACGTGGTATAGTATTAAAGAAAGGGAACAAATATCAGTTTTTGGACAGTGCCCACAGAAACAAGAAAAGTTATACACCACATCTTTTGCCTAAAACTGCTATTCAAGTGTTTAGTGCACCATTATAGCAACATTTTAATTTCTGGAAAAACTGTGTGAATTGCTTCTTTCTATGAAGAATTATTCTTAATCAGATAAGAGGCTAAAAATATAAATCAACACCAAATGAGAAAGTGCTTTGCTGATGTAACTCTCATTATATTCCTGTAAATGTGGGATCTCCCAGTCTTAGTTATTCCTCTCAGAAGGTCCTTCCAATTTTCCCTCCCTTCTTTCTCCTGGAGACAAGAAGGGACCTCATTTCTAGATTATAGGTTAAGATTAAGTCACTCAGTCTTCTCTTCAATTAGCCATATAGATTGATTTTCCTTAGTTTTATTAAGTCACTTTTTCTATCTGAATCCCTTGTGGCTCTTTTCTCCCTCTTCAAATTTTCAATATCCTTTTTAAAAGAATGGTGGTCTCACTATTGCCATAAGTCAGTAACAGGTGAGGACTATCATCTATTAATATGTCCAAATATTATGTTAACCCATTTTCCCTATAGCATTACACTTACAACACAACTATTACAGTGACAGAAATAAGACCCGTAACAGGATGATTTCCTGGTTGAACCAGAAAATAATACAATATAAAAGGGACCAAGTTTTGATTATGATTTGGACAGCCAAAATGGCTAATGCACTCTTCTGATACAAAAGCTATGTGACTTTCATTAAAATAAAATACTAGTAGGCAGAAAAATATAGCAATTAGTCCACATTTTTCATGTCAGTATTATAGATTCTCTCCTGCCTTTGGGCTCAGTTTTGCTACCCTTATTCCCACTGATTACATTGGGATGTATTCCAAGTAGGATATTAAATGCCAGTAACATTTATAGAATCTAGTCCATTGAAAGTACTAATTATTTTATAATTATTTTCATATAATATTTGTAAGCAGAACTAACATTTTACATCCTAAAATACTACACCAATGTTTGTATTTGATTTATCAATATAAAATGTGTCTGTTTTTAAATCCTACTTGGTATTTCTGTATAACTCATTTATTTTTTGCGCTGTTGCATTACACATGCAGTCAATATTGAGTTAAAAACTGTGAAATCTTTTCTTCTCTTGTGTTCTGCCACCATGTTCAAATTTTGGTCTAGAAAAAGGCACATGCTATTGGTTAATCTATAGCCTTAGCCAGGCCAGTAGGCATCTTGTAGTCTGAAAGTCTCCTCCACCTTTCCAAATGGTGTTTGCATCACTGGAATAGCCCCACAACTGCATATTAATTTTAGTTTTACCAACTCCTAGTCAGAGGTGGTTCAAGCTTCTCTGTGTTGGCCAAACAAGCCCCTTATCTCAATCAAAGCTAACTGTGAAAGAAACGTCATGTGATAAGCTCAAGGAAACACATGTAAGTGTAGTACTTGCAGTACATTTTCAACAACTGCCTCATATTAAAACCAGTGTTGTTGTCACATACACAAAGTTCTAAGGTTCTCTTTGGTTAAATTAAATGCTTTCTGCTTGTGCTCAATGTTAATATTTAATTCATTTCCTTTAATGAATATATTAGTTGTTTCCTTTTTAATCAATGATCCGTAGGATTTTATTGAACACAGAGCAATAAGACGACAATGCCAAATAGGATTTAAAGAGGTACTATATTCAGAACATTTTTTATAGAAATTAGTGACTTTTTGTACATGTTAATACTTGGTATGATATTTATACTACTCTAAGTAGCTCTTTTCATTTTTACAAACAATCCATAAGCTGTGTGTTGCTTCCCTATAACCTGTATTGACTCGGATTCATGAGGGTTTTTCTTGAATTTAGCATGGGGAAAGCAGCCCTTGTGCTGGATGTAAATACAACGTGAGAGGCAGGTAGTAGGGGCAGCATCTGTGGCAACAGTGGCAGTAGCTATGGCTGTGATTCTGACCTAGGCTGGAGTTGTAGCTGCAGCCACTGCCTCCCACACCAGCTCCCCTGCCACCTCTGCTGACCCTAAGATAGGACTCTGGCTCCAGCTCCATTTCTGGATCCTACCCAGCAAGGCAGCAGTAACAGTGGTGGAGGTAGTTCTGGCCCTGCTCAGCCTCTCACCCAGTCCTGGGGCTGGGGCTTGAGTTTTCACCACTCCAACAACCACTGTGTACCTAGATGGGAGCCAGAGACATTATGTGTTTCGTGTCCCAGGCCAGAGTGGCAGGGGAAGCTGAGTGGGGGGAAGGGGTAGAACTGCAGGGGCAGGCACTGTGGGTTGCAGGCATGGGGGCAGGCAGCCGGGGGTAAGGGGCAGAAGTCAAGCTGCTTGACATCCTTGTCACCTGCCTCTGCCTCTATGCCTGTGCTTGCTTCACTTCCACTGCTTGCCCCACTACAGCAGTGTGAGGGACAAGTTTAAGACAACCCTCCAATTTTTAGATTCTGTACATGGAAATTTATAATAAATCTAATTACTGGGGGGGGGTCATTTGAAATTCAGTTACCTTGGATTTTAGTAAATATGCTCTGTGTGTATTTATAGATATATATTGAAAATTGCTTAATGATTTATGGCCTATAGATTAGGTACTTCATTTAGGGATTTCACAACAACAGAATTTTACATGAAATCTAGATTTTACTTAGGTGTTGTGCAAAGCTATTTAAAGAAGGCAGAATAGGGTTACATGTTTTTAGCACTTCCAGATTTGAAGTTACTCTAGAAAACATGTACCAGGTGTAACAGGATGCAGTGTTATCTCTTCAGACATCCTGAAACATCAGCTTGGATATAAAGCAAGCCCCCCTTTATCTCAATGAGTTGTCAACTTTGAAACCCAAAGTTAAAATTAAATGTCAGCATCGTTACACTAATGACCATTTAGGCAGAAATATACTGCCAATTCACTTATATCAATATTAGCACCAATCTTCCAGGCTGTTAAAACATCTAGTTCCCTACCAATAAACTCTACCGTGCTATATATTTGGTATTAAATCATTTTATAACAAAAAATATTACTTGAAGAGAACATAAAATAATTGTACTTTACTATGAAAATGATGTACTGACTACTGCATGACTACATTCTATAAATAAACACATGTATTTGCATGTGCCTGTGTATATACATCTACATGAGAAAATTTACTATGCAGTATCATAGTACCATAGTAACTAGGGTCAGAAGGGGCCTAGCGCAGGCCATCTAGTCTGACCCCCCGCCAATGGCAGGAAACAAGTGCCAGGGTCACAGGACCCCAGCCAAGTACCAAGTAGCATAGGTTACTGCGCAGTAAGCATGTACGTCTACATATGCACACTGTGCAGTAAACCTCAATAATCACGAGTAAATTTGCTACCTGTAAATATAAGAAGCAAAATTACATTTGATCAGTAATGAGTTAGGACACAGTACTGCTTGTGTAGAAGCCTGACCAGGAGTAAATCTGCTCCCGGCTGGGTCCCAGTCTTCCAGCCCTCAGGGGGCAGAAGATTGCTCACTGTCCCCAGGAGCTTCCTGCTGCCAGATTGGGCTCCACCACCAGAGCCTGGGTGGGGACTATGTACCCCTGCCTCTACAACAAGGTTCTCCAAGCCCCCAGCTCCAGGATTGTGATCAGGGAGCAGCAGCTGGGAGACACTTATCTCCATTGTGATTGAGGAGTGGGGGCTGGGAGATCTCCCAGCACCAGCTTCACAGTCACGGGGCCGGTGCTGAGAAATCCTTATCTCCCAGCCTGAGCTCTGCAGCAAATTCCATGTATTGAATTTCCACTTTGGCCATGATTGTTATGACTGGCAATTTACGGCCCATAGGGGGGATTGGGTTGATATCTGGCAAGGATGTGAAGACTAAGTGGCAAAATGGATGCCCTCTGGTGTGATAAGCAACCATGACTTCTTCACTGACAGTAAGGTAGAGACTCTAAGCATTGGCTGTCTAATTGAGCTTACATGCAATTTTCCCATCACAATCACGAGTAATAGCTATGGCGATGCTATGGCTCTTCCATACCTCCTCTAAAAGGAGACTCTTGATGGCCAAGAACACTCCATGATGACTGTTCAGTAGATTTCTTCTTCCTCATTCCTGGTTGCTTATCACAACAGAGTGCATCCATTTTGCTACCTAGTCTGCACATCATTGCCAGATATCAATCCTGTCCTGTCTATGGTTTGCATAATTCCTGCCCATGGGGCAGGAAGTCAGCTAGGTTCAAAGGATCCCAGCAAGGTAATTTCTGGATGTTTCTTGAAAGTGTCCAGAGTAGGTGCTTGCTCCACCTCTAGGTGGAGTCTGTTCCAGGCCTTGGGGGCTCAGACAGTAAAGATGTTTTTCCTTATGCCCGGCCTAAAACGGTCTTGTAGGAGTTTGTGACCATTGGACCTTGTCGTCCCCTGGGGTGCTCTGATGTACACCCCTTATGTACTTATAGGCTGCCACCAAGTCATCCCTGAGCCAGCACTTCTCTAGGCTGAAAAGTCTCATAGCTCACAGCCTCTCTTCATAAGGCTTGCTCTTTTGCCCTCTGATCATGCACGTGGCTCTTCTCTGGACTCTCTCAAGCATTTCCACATCCGTCCTAAATTGTGGAGCCCAGAATTGGATGCAGTACTTCAGGTGCGGCCTCACTGAGTACAGCAGGAGGATGACATCCTGGGTCTATAGGAACACACTCATGCACACCAATAGCTGCCTAGTCATTTGAATAAAAACTCCTTCCCAAACTTGGGCAAAAAGCTTCCATTATCACCAGAAAAAGGGGGAACTGCCATGATCAAACATCAGTGCAAGCCAGATTTAATTGTGTTCATAAACGTATTTTCTTATTATCTAACTAGATCTAGCACTGAGCATAGGGTCCAAACCTATACAGCCTTTCCGCTGGTATGAGCTGTTGCTGCAAGCTAAAGACATGCTATCCTGCTTAGTCAAATTCAAATCTGAAAAAAAAAATCAAAAGTTAAAAAATGCTTACAACAGTAACTAGGGAAATCATGCAATAGTAGACTAAGAGGCATGTTGTACCACAGTTTGTTAAGCCAAAATCTTTATTGAATTCAATGGTGAATTGTACTTAAAAATGCATAATATACTCCATTATCAAAACAATAAATGAATGAAAAACCAATCAAACCAGGCAGCTTAGTTTTGCTCTGAAAAGTTCACCAATCAAACACCAGTTGCCCATCCAGCTCTAAATACTGCCTTTGTCCTATTAAACTCTTTTTATTCTTTTTCTTTTCTTTTCTTTTCTTTACTTTTGAAATGATTATGGATTGCTTTGAATACAGCCTGATGTTTCTTTAAGTCTAAATTCCACATTCACTGGACTTGCTCTGATTTATACTAGGGTAACTAGAAGACGAATTTCATTCTTTATAATGGCAGATTTTATTTGTGATTTGAATAGGAACAAAACTAGTTGATTTACATTTCCCTTGATTAAATGACTTATGTGCCATCTTCCAAACTACTGCAATCAAAACCATAGACCTTATATCATTGTTCACACAGAATATTATAAGACATTGATTAAAACCTAATAAACATATAATAGAATATTGTATGATGCAATCTATCATGTAATTGAGGCTCTGATGACAAAATTATACAAAATGTGAAAGATTCATGAGCTGCTGAGGTAGGATATCTTGGGTATGGCAAATATATCAGACAATTCAGCCTACTTTCATTTTGGTTCCTTCCTATTTTTCATAAATTCAGCCTACCGTCATCAAACAAAATGAGACAGAAAAGCAAATAAAAGCAACATGGAATAAATCTCCTAAAGATGAGTGTTCTTTTGAATTTTCATTGTTTATCCAATACGTTTAAGTTGTATATTTTAATCTCAATCCTGCATAACATCTATTAATAGAATATAAGGGCCTGTCCTGACGAATGTGCACGTGTGGCTAGTAGCGCCTCAAACCATCTGATGAGCCGCAAACCATACATGGTAGACTTGCAACAGTTCACCTGGCTGCTAATCAGCAGGGGAACCTGGTATCAAAAAAACTTCTACTAAAAAAAGGGGTGTGGCAACGGCATGCACCACCAGAAATGGAACCTGGCCAGGCAGAGCCACACTTTGGCTGCTGGCCAGGCTCTGAGCACCTGGCTCAATGCTCCTAATGCCCCGGGAGTCCCTCAGGACTCTGGGTAAGGCTGCTGAAGCCAGCACAAGTGCTGGCCCCAGCCTCCCCTACCCCACCCAGATCAATATGCTGCACACCAAAGCACACGTGCAGGAGTGTGCCTTGAGACAAACAGCAGTGGTGCAAATATATGCCATTATTTGTCCTGCGGGAAACACGCACCCTTGCACATGTGTACTCATCAGGACGTACCCTAAGAGTTCAACTAGTGTCAAGCAATATAATAATGTATTCCTCAAAAATATTTGACTCACCAATTACAAACACTAAGCATCAAGGTACAATGTTATTTTCTTATTGAGAAAGGGGAATTAGGAAGCCAAAGCATGCCCACTGCTACAAGCAATGAATAAATTCAAAGTAATCATACACATGTCTGTGACTAGATAACAGAAGCACCCTTGGCTTGGTGCACAGGATGACACAGGTAAACAATGGGATTGACAATAACTACCATATACACAATGAGGTTTTGCAGTTATGACTGAGCAACAAAGTCAACCGAATTTTTGGATGGCAAAAACAGCATATGGGGGAAAAGCTGAGCCAGGAATTTTTTGCCTATTGGAAAAAAAATACTCTTCTGAATTATAGCTGCAGGGAGTCCTATCCTCATCACCCACTATGGAATTGTAAGCAGCCAAAATCTGAGCAGCAGGACTATGCTTTAAAATGTATGGTATTGTCTCAGTGAAGCTTTGTAGCCAGAGCCACAACTTCACCACATCATCCACCTTGCAGAAATATTTTGGGTTATTATATTCATCGACTTATTCTTTTTAATTTTATAATTACATTGGATAGGATATTACACTTATAGAACTAAATTTATATAGGGAGGGAAATACATTTATATTTTATTTCTATACATTTATACCTTGTGGCATAGAAGACTACACACCTTAGAGAATTTATATAGGAACATGGATACATTTACCTTGTGGCATACACTATACACTTTAGAGAATTTCTATACAAATGTGGATACATTTACATCTAAATGTAAATGTAAGAAACATATCATGAGACTTAGTGCCTTAACACACGAGTTTTGCTTATCTGTAGCTTAAGGTGCAGTTTCCCAGAAACCCCTGTATTTATATCCTTGCAGCCTGGCAGGCTTCATGGAATCAGAAGGGGATTCCATCTCTGCAAGTTTCATCCAAATCAGACAATAAATGACAAAGTTATAGGCAGGGTTTTTTTCCATCCCCATTAGAGTGTATGGGTGAAACGTCACAACAGTGTCAAAACAGCAAAACAGTTTTGACAAAACAAAATGGAACAGTGGATTCAAAATTAGAGGAAACTCAAAACAAACACTTGCACTGAAACGTCAAAATGGAAGTAAAATGGAATGGTGCTGTTTCACATAGCCCTAATGAACAATGTGTTAAATGGAAAACAAAAAAACAAAAGGCCTCTTAAGCATTGGCTTAGCTTCCATAGTAGATGCACTTTTAGCTAATTTTCCTCCATGATTCCTTATATGTTCCCTCTGTTCTGCCAGCTAATGCTCTCAATAGCTGAGATGGTGATTGGGTCTTTTAACAGCAGAATACCATTCTGGTATTCAACATTTTTAACTAGAACTAGGCAATGAAATCAGTAGGACACTCTGCATAAAAAAAAAAGTATTTGATGTGGCCTTTTAACTTTAATATACCATGAGCCAAATTCTTTCCTTCAGCAGATGTCCAGGTTGCTTAATCAATGAACAGCCTGTGTAAGCATGTTGCAGCAGAGTTAACCACATATATTTTGTTCCAATGTTTTAATAATGTTCTAGTGACAGGCAGCAGCCAAATACTTTTTTCTTCATAGTTTAGCTTTGCTAAATGCCTTTTTTTAAATTGGATGTTGCAAATGATATGTATTTGGACGTGTATTTTGACATATGTTTTGGATTTTTCTTAGACTTCAATTCTGTGTATTTTGGTTCCCTTTTTATTTTTGTTATTATTTTTATTTTGGCAATTCCCCAGAAAAAAAAATTGGCCTCCCGATCTGAATTGCTATGACCTGCCACATTATTCTAAAAGAAAAAGTGAGAACATGAAAAGAAACAAAAACCCAAAGGAGAACCAAAGAAGTCCTATTTTTCTAATTTTTCATTGCATTTATTGGTATTAATTAAATACACATGCCTTCTATGATTATTGTTCCTTTGGGAATTGTATTAATATGTTTATGCAGCTATAACCAAATGCAAAAGTTTTGTTGCATCACTAATACACTGTCCTTGTAATTTACTGATCTGAGAGAAGCATATAAAATGTTTATTTTCTAGTCATTTAAAGATGTTTAATTAATTACATTAACTGTATAATCTGTCAGGTCAGACCAGGCCAGGTCTACTACTGTTATAACAGTATATGGTACTACCTGCAGCTGTCAACACAGAGTTGAGAAGTGGGGAATAGCCTAGCAAACTCTATTGGGCCAATGGTTTTGGGCAGAGGCACAACTTATAGAGGGATACTAGTCCTTCCCCAGGTGGAGGAAAATACCACCAGAAGGCAAGTGCCATGGCAAGGTGGAATGGGCTCTTCAGCCTTGGCTGGCAACCAGTCTGGGAGTGGAGCCCCAAAAGGGCTTAAAGAAGGGCTTAAAGAATTTCATACAGGCAGCTTCTGCAGCCAAGCTGGTTCCAGATAAATTGGGGTTTGCCTTTCTTTTGGGATCAATCAGCTAGCCTTAGAGGGGGAAATTGATACATAGACAACTCGAGTGTCTCCCTATCAACTGCCCAGGCCATTGCAGACTAAACTGCATCTTTGCAACCTGCATGGGCACAGCACGGAAGGGGGCAGTCCTGGGTCATAAGCTCAGCTCAGTTGCTATAGTGACCTTTGGCATTCTAGTCTTTTGTTAGTGAGAGGAATGAATTGTGTTGTCCCGGTCAGCCACCATCCACCTTAAACTAAGCAACCCCCGACTAGTAAGATGCTGAACCACCATTGTCCACCTGCCTTACTTGGTGTGCAGGGCTAGACCAAAAGTCAAAAACAAATAGCAAATCAGTACCAGGAAACAAGAAAAGAAACCTAAAAACCTTCTGGCTGAGAAGCTGGAATGCAGAACCATGTGTCCTAGCATGAATGACAATTTACAGATGATGGAAAATGTCCAGAACGCTTCACTGAATGATTGAGAATTTAACACTGACATTGCAGCCCTGCAGGAGACAAGATCGGCCAATGCAGGCTCTATTTCTGGGGAGGCAGCATTGCAGAAGATACTCACCTACATGGGGTTGGATAAGTAGTTTGCAACATGTTGGTCAAAACCATCAAGACCCCCAATGGAACATCAGATCACATCATCTCACCCAGACTATAGGTCAACTGACAGTTTTTTAAACAACATTAGCCCCTAGTCACCATTTTTTTAGACAAGTTCAGATAATAAAGGAAATTTAAAGATGCCCTGCACGAAGTCATTGAGCACCTACCATCAAATGACAGACTTCTCCTCCTAGGAGACTTTAATGTTTAAGGAGGCACAGATCATGACTCCTGGCCAACCTGGCTGGGACATCAGGTGGTTCATGGCACTCATGGCCCCTTCTTACCAAGTGCCCATATGCACCACCTTCAGCAATGTCCATCCTGTATGAGGCATGCAGGGAGTACTTGAGGGAGGAGCTGTAGAAGGCAGGGTGGCAGGTAGTTTTGCACTTCACCTCGGACACCTGGAGTTGACAAGGTGGAGATCATGCCTATCTCTCCCTCACACAGCACTGGTGTGATCAGTCAGGGCATCAGTGAGCTCCCCTTCAACTGGAGGTGATGGATATGTCCCGCACAATAAAGGAGTTCACCCTGCGCAGTTGAAACACCCCTGCACCATGAGGTTTATGGCCACTGACAATGGGGCCAATATGGTCAACGTGGTTCATGATGCCAACATCAGAACAGATGCTACCACTATTTGAAGCAGCTACTATTTGAAGCACTACTTGAATAGTTTAAAGAACTATTTGAATACAGCCTACCTGAAACACAACCAGAATTCAGTAGGGTGTTCCAAGGCTAAGCTTAAGCATGCCAGGGCGATGCTATAGAAAACAGCCAGATGCTGCACAAACCAGTACTAGACTAACCTATGTCAAGAGATATAGTTTGCCTCAGACACAGAAAACCTGAAAGTTATGTAGGATAGCCTGAAGAAAGCACTTGGCCTAACTGTGACGAAAGTTGCCTCCCTCAAGTCTCAACACGGCAAAGTAAAATCCACTGACAAGAACTAGCAGATGTCACGTGGGATCTAACATTACTTAGAGCTTTACTCCCATGAAACAGACATCTCAAAAGAGGCACTGGATAAACTTCTGATTATATGTGTGATGGCACAGCTAGACAAAGAACCTAAATCTGAAGAAAGGCCATAGACTTTCTAGCGGTAGAAAAGCACAAGGGGGATGGCATCCTAGCTGAGGATCATCACCCTCATCATCTTCATCACCTCCTAGTGTGCTGCTGGAATGAAGATCAAGTACCCCAGGACATGCATGGCACTAGCATCGCTGTCTACAAGAACATGGGAGACAAGGGTGACTGCAACAACTATAGGGGCATTTCTCTCCTCAGTGTCACAGGCAGGGCTCCTGCCACTGTTATCTTGAAATGCCTGAAACAATTTCTTCACTCTGTCTACCCAGAATCATAGTGTGGATTCAGAGCAGGGAGATCAACAGTGGATATGATATTCTCCTTACACCGACTGCCAGAAAATTGAAGAGAACAAAATAAGCCATTACACATAGCATTTGTTGACCTGATAAAAGCCTTCAGCACTATCAGTAGAGCAGTCTTGTTCAAAGTCCTGGTAAAGATTGGATGCCCCCCAAATTACTCAGAGCTCCTTTCATGAAAACATGCAGGCCACAGTTCATTTTGATGGATCAGTCTTTGCAAGTTTGAGATGAAGAGTGTGGAGTGAAATAGGGTTCTGTTCTGGCACCCACACTCTTTGAGATACTCTTTTCTATGCTGCTGCACAATGCTTTTAATGGCTTGGAGGGATCAGATGGCAAACTCTACAAGCTATCATATCTTAAGGCCAAGACAAAAAGTGAGGCACATACTTACTAGGGGGCTTCTTTTTGCTGGTGATGCTGCACTCACCACCCATGAGGAAGGCCAACCAGAAATGCTCATGAATCACCTCTCCCATGCTTGCAGGATATTTTACCTGGTCATCAGCATCAAGAAGACTGTGATCCTAGGACAGGGTGTCTGCCAGTCACTATATATCATCCTTGATAACATACCTCTTGAAACTGTGAACATGTTCTGAAACCATGGATTCACAGTGAGCAACAACCTATCACTGGAGGAAGAGCTAACATATGCTTATTGGAGAAAGCAGCTGCAACTTCGAGCAAGCTCTCCATATGAGTCTGGAGCAATGCAAAACTCACAATCAGAGCTAAACTGCTTCTGTAAAAAGCCTACATCCTCAGTGTCCTTATGTATAGCAGTGGGAGATGGTCAACATCTCCAGAAGAGATGGTCAACATCATATCAAGAAGAGAAACTGAAAAGCTACCACTTACAGTGCTTACCATGCATCCTTGACATCAAGTAGCAAGACAGAATCATGGACACAGAGGCCATAACCAAAGCCAACCTGCCAACCATCAATGCACTATTCAAACTGTGGCATCTAAGCCAACTCGACCATCTTTATAGGATGGAACATGGGAGCACCCCAAAGGGCTGCAATCCATCTTCTCAGCCAGATGGTTTTAAGGTGTTTGTTTTCTTGTTTACATGTACTTGATTTGCCATTTGTTTTTTGTTTTTTTTACTTTTGGTCTAGCCTCACACACCAAATGAGGCAGGCAGACCATGGCAGGTCAGCACCTTACTAGCTAGGGACTTCTCAGTTCAAGGTGATGCTTCCAAGGGACTGGCCTTTTACTCTACCATCTATATGGCCAAATTACAGGTGGGGAAAGAAGAATAGGGTGCCCAAAATTGTGCTTCAAAGACGTTGGCAAGCAGAAAATGAAGGCTTTTAGAATTGACTCAAACCTTTGGGAGGCCATTCTAGGAGAGAGAACAGAGTGGTCCTCCCTTCTGAATCATGGAATCCAATATCATGACAAGAAATGGTCAGTCGACTTGTTCCAAAAACGTGACTGAATGAAACAGCCTGTCAGTACAGGCTGTTTCCCTAATGCCATGTACTCCTGTGATGACTGTGGCAGGAACTGTAAATCTAACATGGATCTTCACAGCCACAAGAGAAAACGCATCACCAGTCAGTAGAATAGCCAAAATATCCACTGTCATTGCTAATGAATGTGTGTCAAAAAACTCTGCAGATACAGATAAGATGACTTTGACTGTATAACTTTTAAATATTTTTTTAAAAATAAAAACTAATTTAGATATTTCACTTACTACTGTGTCATGAACTCTGACATATTTTGATTTTTTTTAATGGTACCACTATAAATGTATTTTTTCCTTAATATTTCACCTTTGCCTGATACACAGAAATGAACAGAGTGCACATCTTGAATTCTTCTTACGTCAGATACCTGAAACTTGGTGCACTTGATTTTTGATAGTTTTAGGGTAAAAAAATAGAAGACCGTACATGAAACTTGCTCAATCGTGCCTGTATACTACTCTAAAAGCACCTTATGACAGTAATCCCTACCTTCAAAGGATGAAGACTTGTTACCTCCAGCTGAAATGTAGTCAGATACAGGGGATAGTTTAAATAGAATCGCACCTGTGATATATGTGATGTATTTATTGGACTATAAACCATATTAGGAGGTTACCTGATGTTGCTTGAATTATGCTATAAGCTGATACACACTGGGTATGATGATGATGGTAATGATAATGAGGGCACTAACATACATTTTGGCATTATCAGAAAATGAATCTATGTAATAACACTATACCTATGAGTGTCAACAACATTTGGAGACTTCCTTTTCCATACAAAGAACAAACCCTTTAATCTATTTATTTTGTTACTATGTTCTTTCTTAGGATGTTCCAACAGAATACATATGTTATATGGGAAACATCATATTCATGTTTAGAGAAGTAGATAGATATACATAACACTCTACCTCAGTGACAGTTATTACAGCATATCCTTTGGTTATTTCAATGATCCTGGTTTAGTTTTAGAGTTAGAGAGATACTGTGGATGTATATCTCTCTTGTTCTCTACCACATAACATATGACAGTAATATTCATTGGGTACATTACTTAACAATTCAGTTTCCTTTTTGCAGCATGATGGAAGTAACTGTATAATCAACTACACAAACATATAATTACATTCTATTATCTGCAATTAGGGAGCTGGAACATTTTAACAGCTCAATTTAGAGTTGATTAAACAGCAATTTTAAAATACCAATAACATTAAAAAAAGTTGATTTACATTCTTGAAAAGAACAAAAATGATCATAAATTTGTTTGCTTGTTTTTAACTATTATTAGAGATTTGATTTTTAGATAGGCATATTAAGTACTAAAACCACAGTTTAAAACTTGCAGTGAACTTTGTAGATGCATATGGGGTCTGGCTTCCTGGATTTCATTACCAGATCAGGGTCAAAGATGGACAAACTTAGGTAACTTTGAGATACAGCCTCTCAAAAAGTATTATAAGCTTTCACAAGAAGGGACCACAATTCATTTTCACAAATCCACTATCTAAAAAACAGATCTTTCCCCATTAAGTTTATATGTGGCTACCAAAGAAATATATTGGAAACAGCTAAACGTATATATATTTAAATGAAAGGTATTTTATTAAAATATTTCTGGTATGAAGGGTATTAGCATCATTCATAACAAAATAAACTACTCTACAAATTTACCGAGTCACTGTTATTATAGGGTATAGATGACTTGTGGAAAAGTAAAACAATTTCATCTGAAATAACTGAGTTTTACATTTTGCAGGATTCCAAAAGAAAAAAAAAAAGATCGTATAAAGAATTGGTCAAAATTTTTTGCCACTCAAAGGTAAAACATCCCCCCAAAACTAAGCAAGCCTTTAAAACTAACTACATTCTAAGTTAACAGGATATGTGTTTCCAGGTGCCTATCACTAAATGAACTTTGGATGATATATAATTTGAGCAAATAGATTGTGCACTACTTTATCTAAAATAGGAAAGGGACTCATATTTACAGCAAAAACTGACACGTCAAAGGTGGAGTGAAGAAAGGAAACTGAAAGGCAACTCAATGGGCTTGAATCCCTCTGGGTCAAGTTGCGGAAGGGGAATGGTGAGAGAGACCTAACTGTAGGTGTATACTATAGACCACCAAACCAGGGAGGAACTCAATCTGGAGTTTGCCTGAGAATTAACTGAGACCACACATGCACGTGACATGGTTGTTATGGGACTTTTTAATTATCCAAACATCTCCTGGGAGGAATACTCAGCCAGGTTGGATCAGTTGTGATCCTTCCTGACCTGTGTTGAGGAGCTTTTCCTGACTCAGGAAGTGCATGGGCCAACCAGAGGTGACACTCTGCTATACTTGTTCCTGGCCAAAGGAGAGGGCCTGGTGATCAACTTGAATATACAGGAAAGTCTGGGTGACAGCAACCATGAAACCATCATGTGTTCTGTCCAACGTAAGGCAGACAAATTGGATAGCAGAATTGAAGTCTTGGACTTCAAAAAAGCAAGTTTCAACAAGCTTAGGTCACTATTAAGGCAAGTTCTGCAGGAGCAGGGACCAACGGTGAAAAGTATGCAAGAAGAGTGGTTGTTACTTAAGGACACTATCCTTGAAGCACAAAGGAACTTCATTCCCATGTGGAGAAAAGGTAGCAGAAGGGCTGGGAAACCCTCTTGGCTAAACATGGAAATCACAGTCCTCTTAAGAAAGAAAAAAGAGGCTTATAAAAAAATAAAAGCTTGGGGCGGGCTCCAAGGAAGACTATTCCATGATAGCCCTCATCTGCTTATCTGTTTCCTGCTTATCATCAGGGAACGGATAAGACAGGCTAAAGCAGCAACTGAACTTAGATAAGCAACAGGAATCAAGGAAAGCAAGAAGTCCTTCTTTAGGTACATAGGGGACACAAAGAAAACAAATGGGAATGTGAAGCCATTACTCAACAACTCAGGAGAGCTGGTTACTGGTACCCAGGAGAAAGCTGAACTCCTGAATGACTACTTCACCTCAGTCTTTCACTGGACAAAGGCAAAAACCATGCCAGGTAAAGCAGTGGATGAGTATGGTAGGAATAATCACCTTCCTACTATTGCCATAGGATTTGTGTATGACCAATTAAAAAAAAAAGTAGAAGGTAAGATTCTGAATGAAAGCCAACATGGCTTTGTTGTGGGCAGGTCTGGCCTTACCGACCTCATCTCTTTCTATAACCAGGAAACTCACCATGTGGACATGAGAGAATCGGTTGACAGTGTATACCTTGACTTTCAAGTGGCCTTTGGATCAAGTATCCCACAATGTTCTTGCAAGAAAATTGGAGGATTGTGGACTTAACTCCAAGACAGTCAGGTGGGTGAGAAATTGGCTTAAGGATAGAATGCAGAGCGTCATAGTGAGTAATATGTGTCATCCTGATGAGAAGTGGGTAGTAGTGTTCCACAGGATGTTGGTGCTTGGTCCAGTTTTTTTCAACATCTTTATTAATGATTTGGATGTGGGGGTGAAGAGCTCACTGGCCAAGTTCATGAATGACACCAAGTTATGGGGGAGCATGGTCATGCTTGAGGGTAGGCTACAAATACACGTGGACGTAGACAGGCCAGCAAGCTGGGTGGATCAGAAGCTGAAGAAGTTCAACATCAAAAAATGTAAAGTGCTCCAGCTGGGGATGAACAACCCACAGCACACCTACAGGCTTTATGGCAACAAACTGACTAGTACCACAAATGAAACAGACCTGAGGGTAACAATAGACAACAGTATGAATATGATCTGGCAGTGTGATGCTGTAGCCAGTAGAGCAAATAATACTCTGGCATGCATCATTCGATGCATCTCCAGCAAAACCAAGGAGGTGATTCTTCCACTCTACTCAGCACTGGTGAGACCACAGCTGGAGTACTGTATCCAGTTCTGGGCACTGCAATTTAATAGGGATGTAGACAAACTTGAGAGAGTCCAAAGAAGTGCCACCCATATGGTCAGCGTGTTACATGGCAAGCCATCTGAGGAAATGCTGAGGGATCTGGGACTCTTCAGACATAAGGAAAAGAAGACTGAGAGGGGACCTGGTAGCAGCTTACTGCTACACTAGTGGAGTCATCAAGGGCTCAGTGAGCAACTGTTTACCAGGGCACCCAAGAGGAAAACCAGGAGTAATGACTACAAACTCCTGGAAGATCAATTCAGGCTGAACGTTAGGAAAAAATCTCTTCACAGTCAGGGTGTCCAGACTGTGGAATAAGCTCCCTCCAGAGGTGGTGCAATCACCTACCCTGGAAATCTTCAAGAGGAGACTAGACAGTCACCTTGCTGGTGTCACCTGACTCCCAGTTATCTTTCCTGCTTGGTGAAGGGGTCTGGATCTGATGATCTTCTGAGGTCCCTTCTGGCCTTACAATCTATGCATCTATGAATCGACGGACCATACATCCAGAGAAGGCAGCAGGAACAATGCATGGGTGCTAGAAGGCATGCTTGGGGAAGCTCAGGCTTGCGGGGGGGG
>JAGPOW010000261.1:135338244-135368524 GCA_030014935.1 Caiman crocodilus
CACAGAATTTGACAAGAAGTTGCTTTAATTTGAATAAACCTAACAGGCTATGAAAACCTTAGAAAAGTAAACAAGAAGCAATAAAGTAAACTATTTCCTGACTGAATAGATAAATGAGGTGGTCAGTGAAAGAACTTGGATCCCTGAGACTTAATAAATAGTTTTAGATCGTTTAAAATTCCAGTGAATATTTTGGCCTAGGTGTATATTCATTAAAAATGTTCAAGTCAACCAAATACAAAAATGGAAAAGCAATAGATTTCAGATTTTTTTAAAGTGGTTTTTGAGGCACTATTAACTACTTTAGTATATATTTCCATGTTTAACACTGCTGTCATAAAGCAAAATGTAACCCTATAAGTTTTCAAACACTGCTTTCATATCATATTTTTTAATAGAATTAGTAATATGTTAGTAATTTTAATCTATTTTGTCTGCAAACTCTTCAGAGTGGGAATTATCTATTATTATGTTTAAAGAGTACCCAGAGCAAGACAAGATTCTTGGCTTATCCTGAAATAACAAGCATAATTGTTTATCTACCAAATAGGAAAACATTGTATGGTGGGGGTATAGTGCTAATAATTACAGCTTCTAAGTACAGTGGCCTGGAAATAATAGTATTACAGAAAACCCTTAACATTCATGAGGGGAAAACACTGCTGACTAGCCTGCTGCATCAGCAAATAGGCAGCCAAGATAAGGGCTGAGGACCTAACCGGGGTGGACGGACTGGCTATTTAACCCAAAGGGCAAACACTTGAGAGAACCTGTGATCCACCTGTCTCAGATAAGGCAGCACCCTGGAGATAGATAAGGGGAAAATATTTACCCAGAGTGAGGGAAGGTTGTGTTTAAAGCAATAGCTTGCCTTTCCTTCATATTTGTTACCCAAAGCAGGACCAGTTTTATTAAACCTTTTTTATTTTAATGACATTTGTTTACCAAGAGCAGGGAGGTTTTGGTTAAGGTGATAGCCTACCTTTATGTTATAGTTTTACCAGAGTATTGGGCATGGCTACAAAAAGGGTGAAAAAGAGGCCATGGGTGATGTGCCTGGAGAGAGAAACCAAGTTCCGAGTCCTGCCAAGAGTAGCAAGGACATTTTGGCACAAAGGACACAGGACATGTGAACCTCATGCTGGCTCCCACTTACCTGGTAGAAGCCAAGCAGGCTGGACCCAGAAGCCAAAGCTCCAGAGACTGGAATCCCAGGGAACCTATCTAGATAAAAGGAGCAAGGCTGAGAAGGATAAGGCCTCTACAAAGACCGAGGTCTGAAGGACCAAGCAGTGCGTGGGTGAAAATAGCTCCATACCAATAACAACGGGTAACATCTGTGAGGCATAGGCATATCTGTAGGAGAGGCTGGAGGCTACAAATGCAGCCCTCAAGGTAGGTGGTGCCTGGAGACATCAAGGGAGAGAGGGGCCCAGCAACAGACCAGATTCTTTCTAGGCCATAAGCAGCCTCCCAACCATTTTCCAAACATCAAGGCACATCAAGTAAGTGCTTGGGTCCCTCCTTCTCAACAGGAGGCAGCAGGGGTTGTGGGGTCAGAAGTGGGCACTACCATACCAGTTGCCCCTGCCCTGCCACACATCGTAATATGCTTGAATCATGATAATTAAATATAGGCAAAAACAGCATGAAGAACAGTGCAAAGGGGACTACTTCAGAACACTTGTTTTGAAAATCAGCTCTTTATTATATAATCATACAGATTATAGAAGAAAACCATATCTGGGGATCCCCTTTGACTGGTCTGCAAACCTAACTCTAATCCTAACATTGCAATGTAATATTAAGCTGGGTTAGTAGCATTTCCACTTTTAAGTTTGCTTCTGATTTCTAGTTCCATTTCCATATCTTAACTGGAAATTGTGAGGTGAAAAGGCAACACAAAAGTTCTCTCTTTTGGGTTAAACTGTCCTTTTTTAGTGTCTGTTGTATTTCACAGACCAAACACTATGGGTGCTTTGAGTTTTTTGTTTGTTTGTTTGTTTTGTTTTTTTTTAAAGGCACTTTAAACTTGGAGCATTTCCACAGCAAGCCATGCATATGCCTGGAAGAGGCAGTGCATTACTTCATCTGGTCACACCCCCACATCTGTAAAGATCAGGTACTTCAGTGGGACTTTTCTGGCTCTTTTATCAAATAGCTGATTGAATCAGCATTAGCTAAAAGTACCAAAAAGCTCCCAGGAAGTGACAGATATTTGTAGATGCAGCAGAGTTGGGTTGAAGTAATGAACTGCTTCTTCTGGCAATGCATTTTTTTTTTGGTGGTTTTGTTTGTTTGTTTGTTTGAAACAAACCCTGCATCGGAAGTAGTACTTAGCTTATGCTTCTCAAACTAGGTTCAATGTGGGGATGGAAGCAAAAGCCCTGAGGTAAGCAGGGAAGCAGGAGACCTGAAGGAAGAGCAAACAGGAAGGGGCAACAAAGGAGGGGCTCTCATACTTCCTGAGAAGTCAGGGCAAGCAATTAGTTCCCTCAGGAATATATATATTCCCCTATACAAATGCACGGAGCCTGGGAAACAAGAAGGAAGACTTGGAAGACCTTGCACAGTCATGGAACGATGACATGATTGGAATAACAGAGACTTGGTGAGATAATGCTACAATCATCTGAGCTGTCATGGATGGATACAAACTGTTCAGGTTTCTCTGAATCCTAGCCCTACTCTCCAGCATATTTTCTACTTCCCTCAGCGTGGTGTGAACTGGAAACTTGGGAGAGTGCTCTCTATGCAAATCTTCCAGGTCATTCATGAAGGTATTCATTTTTCACTACCCTCTGAGGCTGATGAACCAGTTTTCTATCTACCTTACAGTCCATGCATCCAGCCCTTACTTCCTTATTTGCTTGTGGGAATTTTGAGGGACACCATATCAAATGCCTTGCTAAAGTCAAAGTATAGCACATCTACTAGATTATCTGCATCCAGAGCCAGTCATCTCATCACAGAAGGTAATCAGGTTGGTCAGGCATGACTTTCTCTTGGCAAATCCATGTTGATTGTTCCTGATGACTTTCTATTCCTCCAAGTGCTTGGAAATCAATTCCTTTAGGACCTGCTCCATGATTTTTACAGGAACTGTGCTAACCAGTCTATAGTGCCCTGGATCCTACTTCTTTCCTTTCTTAAAGATGGGCACTATATTTGCCCTTTACCAATCATCCAAGGTCTTTCCCTATCACCATGGGTTTTCAAAGGCGATGGCCAGTGGCTCTGCAATCACATCAGCCAACTCCTTCAGGTCCCACAGTTGCATTCTGTCCAGCCCCATGGACTTGTCCCTAACCTGTCCTTTTGCCACACTCATCTGCTCACCTCTTCCCCAAACTGTGTTGCCTAATGCAGTAGTTTGGGATCCAACCTTATCTGTGAAGACTGATGTGAAAAAGGCACGGAATATTTCAGCTTTTTCCACATCTTTTAGCACTAGGTTGCCTTCCCCATTTAGAAAGGGACCCATACTTTCCCTAATCTTTCTCTTGTTGTTGACACATTTGAAGCATAAGAAGAAAGTTTTCTACATGTCCCTTGCTAGCTGTAACTTCAAGTCCTTTCCGGCCTTCGTGATTTCATTCCTGTTCATTCCGAACAATGTTTTTTATATCCTTACCTCATTATTTGTTCAAGTTTCTACTTCTCGTATTATTCTTTTTTGTTTTAGCTCACTAAAAAGCTCCCTGCTAAGCCAAGCTGGTCTTCCGCCATACTTGCTAGTATGCATTGGGATGGTTCATCCCCTCACCCTCAGTAAGGTCACTTTAATGTAACAACTCGCTCTCCTAGACTCTTTTCTTCACTCAGAATAGCCTCCCAGCAGAACCTATTCATCAGTTCTGTAACTGAGTTGAAGTCTACTTTTCTGAAATCTAGGGTCCTTACTCTGCTGTTCTCCTTCATTCCTTTCTTCAAGATCCTGAACTCAATCATCTCATGGCTGCTGCTACCCAAGTTGCCACCAACTACTCTATTACACACCAATTCCTACCCATTTCTGAACAACAGAACAAGAGCACAGCCTCTAGTTGGCCTCTCCAACACTTGCTCCAGGAAGCTGTCTCACCACTCTCCAAAAACTTCCTGGATTTCCTGTGAACTGCTATATTGCTCTCCCAGCAGATATAAGGTTGATTGCAGTCCCCCATGAGAACCAGGGCCTGCAATCAGAAAATTTATGATTGCTATTTAAAGAAAGCCTCATCCACCACATCCTTCTGGTCTGGTGGTCTATGACAGCCATCCACCATCACTCTTGTTACTGTTCCCTCTGAACCTAGCATGGAGACTTTCATACAGGCTTATCTCCAGCTTCATGCTGGTAGTCTGAGCAATCATACAGCTCTTCTACATAAAAAGCAACTTTTCCTCCTCCTCCTCCTCTTCTTCTCCCCTGCCTGTCCTTTCTGAATAATTTATACTAATCCATGACAGTAATCCAGTCATATGAGCTATCCCACCAAGTCTCTGTTGTTCCAATCACATCATAGTTCCATGACTGTGCAAGAACTTGCAATTCTTCCTGCTCATTTCCCAGGCTCCCTACATTTGAGTAGAGACACCTGAGCTAATTATCTGATTACCCTGATTTCTCAGGAAGAATAAGGAGGCCTTCCCCATTGTGCCCTCCTGCTTGCACTTTATCCAGGTCACCTGCTTCCCCTCTTACCTCTGAGCTTTGTTCTCCATCTGACAGCACACCTAGTTTAACTCCTCACTAGGTTAGCAAGCCTGTATTCAAAGATGCTCTTCCCTCTCCCCATTAGGTGGATCCCATCTCTGTAGAAATCCTTCTTTTTGGAACAACATCCCATGGTTGAAGAAACCAGAGCCCCTCTGGTGACACCATCTGAACCACCATGCATTGATCTGCAGGATGTGTCCCCTCCTGCCCTTACCTTGAATGGAAGGATCAAGAACACCACTTCAGTGACTGTCCCTTTCACCCTTGCACCCAGAGCCACTTTTGATCTGCTCAGGGTCTCCTCTGGCAGTATCATTTAGTCACCCACATGTAGAAGAATTATAGGGTAGTAGTAGTTAAAGGGCTGGATGGGTTACTCCATGACATCTCAGATCCAGACTCTGGGCAAGCAGCAGACTTCCTGAGATAACAGGTCAGATCAGGAGATGGATGCCTCCAACCCCTGTTACCAGATTTCCCCATCCCTCTGGGGGCACTCATTTATCAGTTACATTTCTGGGGTCTCTGTAATTCTATTGTAACCCAGGTGGAGGCCCAATATTAGGGATGGTGTGGTGAGAGTGTGGCAGGGTTTCCAGACAGCCCCATTTTCCTTTCCAGTCAGGCCCTGCTCCCCACAGAGCAGCCCATGGTCCTAAGGTCTCACAATTAACTGATTTAACTATTTACAAATCAAGAAAAACAGGAAAGGTTATTTACACAAGTGAACTAAAATGGCATAACCAGAATCACAATACAAACCAGAATGCGTTAGTCAACCCTTGACTCAAGAAAGACAGGTAGGGTAACTGGCAGCTTTCAGCCACTGCTGAGATGCTACCACAAGGAAGCAAGGTGGTCGCTCCCAGCAGCTCCAACAGGCTTCCCAATAAGCTACAGACTGCAACAGGTTAAGCTCTTCTGGTTTGCAGCAATCAAACTGTATCAAACCCCAAACTCCCCAAAGAGGCTGAAGGGTGACCCTCCGTGGTAACCAAAAGGCAAGCAACAAACAGCAGAGTAGGCTCCTGCAATCAGCATGACCCAAGTACAAAGCTCAAGGACTCCATCCAGTGACAATCAGCTGCAGAATAAGGGACAGGACTGAGTCCCCTCTGGGGAAGTCAGTGGCAGAGGGTCAGCAGCACAGGCAGCTCCCAGGGGTCATTGTTCTAAACCCCGTTCCAGATAACTGGCTGGGCACCCTACATACCTCACCAATCCCGCTCTGAGTGCTAGTCTGTGGCCTGAGCTCCCAGGGACCCTTGTCCTGGCACTCTGCCACTCCTCAGGATCCCAATGCCTTGCCGGCTGCTGTCCTGCTTCTCCAGGAAAGGTAAGGGGTTTCCTCAACTCACCTGCCCAGCTCCCTGCTCTGGATAAGGATGCCACCTGCACTCCTGGTTGCTGCTGCTTCTCCGTAGTAGAGTGGAGGGCTGACTGCCCCCTAGCCTCTGGGATGCCGGGCACATCCAGCACACTTATGGGGCCTCGGGGCACCAGCTTTTTGCCCCAAGCCCTGGCTGCTGGTCCCTCTCTGCTGCAGGGCTGGAGGCACAGCTGATTGCCATTGCCTTCTTCTCCCAGGACCTTTGAAGCTCTTCAGAGGGCCATCTGTGCTCCTTCTGCAGGGTCAGTTCACCCCAGCTCTCCAGGGAATGATGCGGGAGGCCTAAGAAATCACTGCCAGCAGCCTCACATTGCTAGTTCAGCTGCTACTTTTATCCCCTCCGGCAGTCCCTCCCTGGCTTGCAAGCCAGCCAACCAGGGCTCAGGGCAGCTGGCCCCCAACTGCAGCCATCCCCCTTCCATGTGAATGAGGAGATTGAAAACCCCTTCTTTCGATTAGCTTTTCCTTTTCCACAGCGCAGGGCTCCCCTGCTCCACCCCTGGGGGTAGCTCAGAGTTCACTGGCACTGTTTCTAGCCCAGGGTAAATTATCTGGTAAACCCACATTGACAGTCTGTTACACTATCAACACACTGCTTGCGTCACTTGTGTGACAACAAGTGACAGAGCTCTCCCTATCCCCTCTACAAGTCCTCACTCCCAATGGAGCTACCTTGCAGGCTTAGTTTCAATGGGGCTGGGTTCTTCCAGCCACCAAATCAGTTAAATACACACAGATTAAACAGGGCACATCTGAGTTTACAGGGTCAATCAGCACTTCTAAGCTGACACCCTCAGAGGCCACAGACTCAGCCCAGAGCCTAGTTCAGCACAGCAACAATAAAATGCAGTCAGACACAATGCTCTGTTAACTTGTGCACGTGCAAGTCTGTGTGGGCAGGGTTATTCAGCATTTCCAGGCTAATACCCTCATGTGCCCTGGACTCACCACAGGAACAGAGCATGTCTGAGTAGGGTAGGGTCAATCAGCATTAATTGTCAACACCCTCATATGCCGTGGCTCAGCACTTCCCAAGCTCTTGTCCCAATTGTCCTTGTGGTAACTTCCTTGATAAGAAAACCCCATAGGATTTTTGGGCTTTAAAGGGATCTTTGGCTTAATTAAAAGGAGTGTTGCTGCAGAGCAAATGGGGTGGTTGAAAAAGAGGAAGAGTAAATGAGGTTCAGAGAGAGCATGGCAACCAGCTTGGCCACAAATGATATTTTATTGCCATGTATAGGAAACTTATGATGATACTAGTAGTAATAGCCATACAAAGAAAAAACAAACCAGTTACAATATTACAGTTTCAATTGAGTATTTGGGGAAATCTAGCTCCAGTTTGATCAGCAAAAGTCAGGTTTAAAAACTGTGTCAAGAGAAAGAGACAGAAAGAGAGAGACAATTTCACTGCTCCATGAATCTGTTGAGGTTCCCAGGTGTTTGGGGAGCTTGCAGACAAGCTGTTCAGCTTTGGGTCCAGGGGTTTGAAACAGGCAGAGCCCCCAGTACATACACCCAGTGAAGGTATTCCAGGCAGGAAAGCAGAAGGGGAAGTCTCAGGGGAGCTGGTGCAGCATTTGGATCCATGCACCAAAACAAACACTTGAGCTTGGGTAGGGTGTTGTGTAGGGAAATAACAATGGTTCAAGGGAGAACACTGGAGGGGGGGAGGAGGGGTTAATAGGTAAAAAAAAAAAAAAAATGGCTCAAGATATACCAGAGTAGTTTTGCTGTTCTGGACCATGGGAGCTGATCATTCGAATTGGTTGATAAGTGCTAAGCTGAGTGTGGGATGATTAGGATTTGGAGCAGGGATTGCCCCATCATGCATGCTCTCCTGCTTCTCTGGTCCCAGATTTCAGTGCAGTCCCTGCCTTGGAACTTCAGTTCTCCATTCTGAATGCTAAGAGAGGTGCCCCACTTTCCCATCCCTGATGCAAATGGGACCAGGGGAGTTGCCTTAATCCTGTCACCCTTGTCAGGAGGCATTGAGGTGAGTCTCACTGCATCTTCATTGCCTTTTGCAAGTCCTTCTTCTTATCAGGTCTGGTTCAGGTTGTAGGGTGGGGGAAAGAGTCCTTTGCAGGTCAGATAGGCTGGGTACTGCACCAGGATTCCCCAGGAACACAGAGCTGACAGGTAACACCCCTGCAGAAGGAAATCTCCAGCCGCCACCACCCACCGCTTCTTCTTGGTGGCAGTGGCCTCAATCCTTCCAAACTTAGGGATGCCTGGCCTGTCCTCCACCACCAATGCACCATGGTCCTCCTCCTCTGTTGCTAGGGCTCCATATAGGATTTCCAGGAAATATGGCTGCAGGTGGAGATGAAGATTTCTACTTCATGCCAAAGATCACAAGATTCCAGCTTCCACCTTTCTGGGAGTTCATGTCCTCTTCCTTGTCTAGCACTGCCTCTGGCAGTCCTTCCTCCACGGTCCTAGAAGTCTCCTTTAGCAAACTGATGAAGTCCTCATTATGGAGAGTCTGCTTCAAAGCCTTGCCACCTCCTCTTGTATCCCTCTTGTCTGCTCGCTAAAGGGCATCACTAGGAGGCACCACTCATGTCATAATCACTCCCCCACCTGGATGTCACTGGAAGGAACCTGCAAGTTGCAGTCTCAGTGCCAAACCATGACCTCACTGGAAGCCTCAACAGGGAGTGCTCCTTCCTGGACACACCTCAACCTCAAAGATGCACACAGAGAAAGAGCTGGCAGTGACAGTGGCTCTGACATTACAACCTCCTCCAGCCATTTCTCTGGGTTGCTTAATTTGCTGCTTCTGTCTTGCTGCCCCTCTTCCAGGAAGACCTTCTCTAGCAAACTTGCCTGTAAGATGGCCTGCTTACTGCTCCTTGGTCCTGAAAGGTTCTTTTCCCTGTTTCCTCTCACCAAGCTTACATTGAAGGAAGGTCAGAGAAAGTTTCTCAGCAAAATCCCTAGAAAACTTCTCCTGGCTTAGGACTCTAGTTAAGCAAGGGGCTAAGTATTGATCTAACTGCTGAGTTACATTAAATATATGTAGTTTAAAAAAATAATAGCTAAAGAAAAGCTTACCTTAAAGACTCCCCTTCAAACATGGGGATAGCAAACTGGCTTGGCAAAATGCCTGCCCTGTTTGCTCCTCCTACTCTGCTCTCTCAAGGATTCTCCTTTTATACTGATGGGCCTAAGCTGGCTCCACCCCATCATTAGGGCTTTTGTCAGACACAGGCAGCCCATGGGGGGTGGGAGGAAGCAGGGGAATATGGATGTGGCTCACTCCAGGTGGAAGGGACCACAAAAAATACAGTACCAGCCCTGACCATCTTATAATTTAAGAACAAACAATGGCAATAAAGAACATGTACATGAAATGGCATGTCATTTATAACCGGAAAACAGCAGAAATTCAAAAACCAGCAGGTATTAAGCCCAGAAACAAGAGTATCCTAGAAAGATGGAATGTCATAAGATACATAGGTAATGTTAGGACTTGGTACACATTACATTGTTTCTTAAATGCCAAGAGGTGTTAGTATTAGCTGAAATTTAAGGCAGTCACACTACAGGCTAAAAAACCTTTCTGACTAGATCCTACCTGTACAGCTATGATTTGCCACTAGAGGGCTGGTGAACAGGGGTTGGACTAGGAGTTACAGCTGTGAGTTGCCATTAGAGGGCTGGTAAGCCGGAGAAGGCTTCTATCCCTGCTCTATGTAGGGGTGGGTTGGAGAGATGACATGCAGGGAGCATAAGACTGAAAGATGGAGAGTTTAACGATGGGGACTAAGTAGTGAAATGGGAGATGGAGAGGCAGTGGGGGGGGATGGGATGAAGTCTACTGAAGCCACTAAAGGATCAAATAAAAATTTTTAAAAAAATTAAAAAGAAATAAAAAAAGTCATTAAATTAAAGCAAAATATCATGTTTTAATAAACTGGAATTGGGACTGGGGTTTAGGATTGGGTAGCCACAGTTCACAAAGATGCAATGTCTGCCCCAGAAGGGAAGAACTAGCTCATGGGGACCCAGAACTGGCACCTTACCTTGTTTCCCCCTCCACCTCCTCTAGCCCTCTCCCCCAGACTGGTCTGTGCCCCTGTAAGCTTCCTGGCCAGGTCACACCCACCGGATTGGAAGAGGGAATCAGCTTGGTGCCAGCGCTACCCCTGGGCAGTAGAGTTCAGGGGATGGAAAGTTTGTGCCTACAAAAAAGGAGGGTGGGAGAATGTGATATCACATCCTGTGATGCTGGAAAACTGAATCCTGGGAGAATTATCTCTGGCGAGTGGCCATATTTTTGTGGAACACGAGTTAGATAACACAGATCAGAGCCAAACCTGTCCTGGAGTGGTATAACTTTAAGATAACTAAAGGGTGCTTAAAACTGGCTTACATGTCTTAATGTGTGGACAATTAGGGATAAAGAACTCCATGAGCCACCTAAAATTCATGTGTAACATGGTCATTACTGAAAAAGTCAGTGTAGGATAGTCAGCTAAATCAGTAGGGACAAACCTTTTTAACCCGAGTGCCACAAATTGGCCCTGCACCCTCCCCAAATGTACTCCAATCCTCTTCTTGACCTGCTGTTCTGCTTGCCGTTCCCTACCCTCTGCTCCCTGCCTGCCTGTGGCTCTATCACTTTCTGATCTACCTTGTGCCACACCTATAGGCTGCCCATGCCACTTGTGGAACTTAAGCTACAGGTTAGGCATCCCTTAGCCAAACAATGAAGCCTGATTTCTTTTGTGGATTTCCCCCTTTCCTGCCAGCAGAAGGTGTTTCTACACTGCCTTGTGGTGCTTTCAAGACTGCTGCCAAAAATAAGTTCCTCCCACTGACTCTAGATACACATGCCTTGGAATCAGAACTTAGATGAGGAAGATGCTGCAGGGATGCTCTTTGCCACTGTCTTCCATGTGGCAGGGACAAAAATATCAAGAACAGCAGTAGAGGAGTCCCTCAGTGCCTCAGTTTTGCCTCTGAGAACAGAGCCAGACCAGAATGCAACGTATTTTTCAACATCAGTCTTGAGACGATTCCAGATGCAGTGTAGCCACACTCAGAATCAGAGAAACCTGCTCAAATTGGTAATTACATATACTGTAACTCTTGTAACCAGCATTCCCCATTGTGCTAAACATTGTACAAACAGAGACAATAGCTTGTGCACCAAGACACTTAGAATCCAAGTACAAAATGAGACAATGGAGAACAAATAAACTATTCTAGCTAATATGATAAGCAACTGTCACAATGACACTTGCCTACAACAAACTGATAATGATTAGGTTCAGAGAAGTCTAAGAGATATAGAAATTAGAACAATGGAGGTATTATGGACATTTACAGGGAGCATTTCCAATGTATATGGTGTGGAACACACAAAGATAAGGGAACACACAAAAAGATGCTTGGAATTTTTTTAATGGGCTCTCAAACCTGAACAGAATTCATCACAAAGGCTACATTGTGTTATGGAATAAAACTAGGACCCTCTGACAACATTCTTGAAATGTGTGAATGGTGTTGGTTGAATCTTTCATTGTAAATAGTTGGAGTTTTCTTTTAAATAATCATCTGGGATTCATTATTTTAATTCAATCATTTATTGCAACATTTAGAAATGTGCCATTATCTACCTATATCTCATATTCTTGATGCCTAACATATTGCAAGAGTTAACAAACTAGAAAAGACACTTCTTTAGCCCAAGGGTTGCCAACTTCCAAAATAACAAAGATTTTATGTAAATGGTGTGAGATACTCAGAGAAAAAACACCAGAATCTTTACAATCACTTCTTAATAAAAGCATCAATAAGATATTTGATCCTGGCTGTGTGGAAAGTTTGCATCAGATGATTTAGGTGGATTTTTCAAGAATCACTTTCTTCCATGTCATAGCCAGTATTTTCTCTTGTCAAAATGACACCATTATAGATAAACTGGCTGTAGTTCAAATAATTATGGCTGTATATAAATATGTTGTTAAGTGTCCTAATACAACTGCATTCTGTCAATGTGCTGATATTATGTAATTTATTCATTTGGAACACACTAGTGTAACATTATACCTCATTAAATATAAAAAGTGGTGCTATTAGAATGAGATTGAATCTAATGGAATAAAGCCAAGAGCATCAGCTATTGTAACTGGTCCAGTTTTAGAAGTATGTAGTATTAGTACTGCAAAACTAATGTACTGCTGAAACAGGATATAAATCCCCTGAATGAAAAGAAAAAGATCTACTTAAATGTTTGTATTGTATATCTGAAGTCTAGCCATGGACAATTTCAATTTTAAGCTTGTTATATTGTTTACAATGTGCACAATTGGGTAGCAAGTATGCAGAAAAATAAATCTTCCAAAGGTAACACTCTAAAAAGTGAGTCTTGGATCTGTCTCCCTTTCAATATGGCTTAAATTGCTCCGCCTCTTCTGAATCTCAGGGCATCACACTTAATAAATGAGGCTACTAAGAATCCTAAATCATAAGTCACTCCTGAAAACCTTGATCTAGATGAACAGTAAGGAATATCTTTTATCAAATCAGTTGTAGAATGCATGTTTGTTGGGTAGCTGCATAAAGGACTACAGGAAGTATCCCACTGTGAAAGCATCATAGCACAGTGTATGTTCTACCTGTTTCTGTTTGTATAGCTTATACATTTTTTCACTTGAATTTAACTTTTAAGATCTCTCCATTCCCTTCACCTATTCTATTATAACTTTTCCTTGTGGAGCAACCCTGTAAAGTTGGGGGGGGGGGGGAAATAAGGTCTGATACCCTGCAAATCACGTGCAGTCCCGAACCCATTCAGTATCTGACAACTGGCAACACAGTACTCTTGACATGTATTTTTAAAATGAGTCTTCTCTTTTCCAGAAGTTATAGCAGGCAGGGAGTAAGTCCAATGTGAATACTCTTTCCACTTACAAACAGGTTTTAAAGTCTTAGACCACTAATGTTATGAACATTTCTGGTTTAGTGAATTACCAATATTTATCTCACTGTGCTTTGAGGGGAGCTGAATATTTCAAACCATATTTATTTCTGACAAGATATCATGTATATCTCTTAGAAATATTATGGGCATTTGCAGTTGGACTTCACTATATAACAAAATAGAAGGTAGATGGAAGTCTGCCAGATTTAGCTGGGAAGCTTGGGATCAATTAGACTGCACCTTGTGAATATCTAGTTGCAGATGCCTGGGGCATAAAAAGCAAGACCAACTTTGGGGCTCATTTCTGTTTCGGGGGGGGGGGCCAAAAGGATCTTCAGCATTTACTACTGGAGCCAAAGAGCACAGGCAAACCATCAGAGGTTGGTTGTTTTGTTTATATGGCCACAAGCTAAGAAATGCTGCCCTAGCTTCTTTGGCAATACTGAAGAGAAGTAAAACAGCAAGAGTTATACTTAGGGCTATGTGAGATTTTGGCAGCCATTTAGTTTTGGAGGTGTTTTAGCACCCAAAACACTGAATTCAGAACAAAATGGAAAGCTCTTAAACATCTCCAAAATGAAACAAAACCATCTGAAACATTTTAGAAATGTTTCAGATGCAGGTTTGTGGGGAAACAAACTCAAAGGAGGGGCAAGTGGGGAGGGGAAGAGGATGCACCCAGGCAATGTTACTGCTCTGATACTGACATGTGTAGCTGGCCAGTGTCTGCAATTTGTCCCCGAGGTGCCTTCCTTGGGGACAAATTAAGAGAGAGCATATTTATGCTCATGTTTATACAGACAGCATATAAGCCTCTGGATAAAGCATTTCTGTCCCTTTTGCGTGCTCTCTCTCTGAAAGCAACAGTGCGTGAAAGGTACTGGCTTCCTAGTCAGTCTCCTACTAGTCTTTTTTAAAAGGATTTGATACACCTTTCCAATACATTACAGATACAAGATATAGTAAGCAGATATAAGAAGATACAGTAAGTAGAAGATATAGTCAAATAAGCAAATAAAAGAAGATATAGTAAACACATAGAAGACCCATTACACACTTTCCAACACAGCAAACATTATGAAGCATTCTGGAAAGGAAGGTGCCAGGTCTTCAGGCAGGGGAGGAAGAGATGGCAGAGGGAGAGCTCTAAGTCCCCCCAACCCCTCCCCGGACCCCTCTAACTCTTCCTTAGCAGCCATGAGGCTTCTGCTCCTAGTAGCAGCAAGGAGGTAGGAACAATGTCTGCACTTGCCCCACCTCCACTAACACCAGCAGTAATAATAACCCTCAGCACCACCATGAGAATCTCCTCCACCCCGATTTCAGTTTCTAGAGTGAGCCTCCCTGTGCCAGAGCAGAAGCTGCGTCTAGAACCAGGGGAGCTCAGTGCCATAGCCAAGTAAATTCTGGGGAAGGAGGGAAAATCTGAATTTGTGCTCCACACCCCTCAAAGCTCACTTAGAGCCAGGTCTCCTTCTTCAGAAAGCACTGAAGAGGAAGTTGTGAGGGTAGGTGGCTCAGTTTTCCATGTTGTTGTGCCTCTGCCTGCTGAGAAGGGGGGATAAGGCAGGACTGAAGGGGTAGCATAGTTCACCAGGTGCTGGTAAATGGGGTCAGGGAGGCAGAAGAGGCAGGGAGACATGGAAGAGGGGGATCCACTGTCCTATGCCAGCACACCATCCAGTCTTCTCCACCACAGGTGCTGCCAATGTGGGCCAAGGGCATAGCTTCCACGTTGGGGTCCAGAAGCACCAGACCCCAGCATCGGGCAGGTAGCACCATTGCCTCAGTAGCTACCTATTTTCAACTGGATGTGGAGCCACTCCCGTGACCCACTGGCCTACGGGGCAAGCTGCAGCCAGATGTGGCAGGAGCTGACCACAGGTGCCTGGGAACACCTGTCCTGTCCACCAACCAGAGTTCTGAACAAGAGGGTGTTCAGCACTGCTGGGGATGTTGCGACGACACTACACCTCCTTGGATGTTGGTTTGGTGGTGCAGCTGATGTTCCCCAAGGAGAGCGTCCCACTGCTAGGGTTCCCTAAGCTCCACCTGCAGATGGAGTCAGTGCCACCCTCCTCACTCCATCCACACCCATTTCCTTTTTCTTGATTAAAATATCTCCAGTTCTAGAGGAAACATCACAATCATCAGTAAGTTGTCCCAAGGGATAATTACTCTCACTGTTAAATATTTCATGTTTTTAATATTATCAAACAAAGATAAACAAGATCTAGTGGCTGGAAGCTGACAAACAGCTTGATAAGTGGAAAAGCCCATTATTAAAATCCCATAAATAGCTATTTGTAGCTATTCATAAGCTAGGATGGCTTAAGTTTATCAATTGAGACTGTTTTCTCTCAGGAATCTTTTTAATTTGACTCTCCTCAATTCTGTCTCATCTAAAAACTGATCGGTAACAATTCTTTTTCTTGTGGTTGTTAATAAAGACAATTAATGGCATAGGCATAGAATTGATATCTACAAGGTAGTGTTTAACTGAACATCTGTCAGAAGCTTAAGGCACAATGGGATCTGATCCATGATCTCAGCAATCATATCTCCTGCCATTCCACAGATGCATGGATGGAGGCATAGTTGTTGGATCAGGGATCAGATCCCAGACATGCCATACTGCCCATTTGTGGGGAGGCCCAGGATCATGATGGTCCCTGAAAAAGTCCACTTAAATCATCTAATATAGAAGTGCCAAACCCTCCACATTGCCAAGATCAGATGCTTCATTTTACTTCTTAAAATAGGATTGTAAATATTATGGTGATTTTTCTTTGAGAATCCTTCACATCTCTATTGTTTACAAAATAAGATTGTTCTTACTTTGTAACATAAGACATGATAATGATCCTGGAGAAAGAGTTAGCCAAGTACTTGGTGTTCGCTTGACACGCCCAGCAATGCAAACATGTGGACCCCTTGGCTTGCATGTGCTCCTGCAGCTGAGAGCAGCTGTCAGATTATCAGAGTTCCCAGCTGTGGAAGCACATGGAGCACTTTTAGTTGCAGGAGCACACTGGGGTCGAGTGCCAGTCAGCTGACTGGGGCTCTGTAACAGGGAGCCTTCTCCATGGCCGATCTACTGATGCCTGGCCCACCTGTTCTGGGACAGCCAGCCACCTTCTCACCTGCCATGCCTTGTTGTTAATTAATTAACAATCTTAATTAGGTGGAAACCTGCCCATTTCTTGCCCTGATGCTAGGGGGCACTGTCTGTGGCTTCATTCCTCCCCTACAACACAACCCAAGCCTTGTAGAGGACATCCAGCTGTTAACATCACCGGCCCCACACTGGGCCCCAGAATCCTCCAAACAGGACCCCTCTAAAATGCCTCCAGTCAGGCAGCCTAATCCACCTTCATTCAGGCTGCCTAGCTCCATGAAACTATTTCCCCTCTCTGGCATGGTCCTCCTGGGTTCTTTGGCCACACAGGCCCTGGCCTCACCTCCAAGGCCAGTCAAAACCCCAGGCCCCTCAGTTCTGGGCATCCCTCATGGTGGATCCCTGGCCCTTTTGACTGTTCTGGTGCTGGACCCAGCATTGACCGGTCAAGGGTACTTTATGTCAGGCCTCTGAGCTACTTGCCCCACTCTTTCTTGGATCTGGCCTCTGGACCTTAGTAGGGGCTAACCCACCCAGTTGTGGGAGCTAGGGTTATTAAGGCATCCCGACCCACCTTTCACTGGGGTGGTAACTGGCCTGGCATTTCCTGGGGGCTCCCATGCCAGAGCCCCACCACGCCACCCACTCCCAACAGGGTGCAGTTTTAGGTCATGTCCTGGGCTAGGAGACTCCAAGCCATCTCCTACAGTTCCTGCCCTTACCTGCAGGATGTTCCAAGCAGCCCTGCACTCAGGCGATGTTGCTGCCTGTCCTGCCAGCAGTGAACTCTTCTGTTTATATAGGCAGCCAGAAATCTAAAATGGCCACCGCAGTCAAGCACCTGCTGGCTGCATCCTTAAAGCGGCAAGCATCAACAGTGCCCTGCCACAGGCTCACAGCCACAAGAGCGCATAGAGACCATGGCTCTAGTGCGTCCCCTGAGCTGAGAGCCTCGATTAGTTGATCAGGGTTACCAGCCACAGAAGCACATCGGTCTCTCTTGAGCCTCCATTGTGCTCCTAGGTTGTGAATGCTGGCCAGTTGCTCAAGCTGGCCACACATTCAATTTATGGTATGATGGAAACCAGCAACAATGTTGCCATCCATTTTTTGTGCAATAACTTTGAGGCTTATTCCCCATTTTATCCTGCCAGTAATTGAATGCACATGTAGCCAGTTTACTATTTAAGACATGATTAACTGGTTTATCATGTCTTAAGTATGATGTCTGCCAGAGACCTCTGAGACATTTCCTTGATTGAAGGTTCCCTATTTACAATTACATTTTAAGACCTCTCAGCCAGAGTTTAATCCATATACTATGTGTCATTAATTTTTAATGGTTCTAGTTTCCTGATCAAAATATCATCTGGTTAACGCATTACTGAAGAGCAAGTATATTATATCAACTGTATTACTTTTCCCTATATCAACCAAACTTGTAATACAGAAAAGATCAAGTTTGACAATATGTTATAATCACATATGGATTTGCATTGGTATTTCCCTCATTTAATCTCATTTTATTGACTACCATATCATCTCTTCCAATAGCTTGACCCAGATCAGTGCTAGACTGACAGGCCTATACTTGATTAGATTATCTTGTTTACCCTTTTCAAATACTGGCAAGGAGCTGACTTTTATCAGTCTTCTCAAATTTCCCCTCTCTTCCAAAAATTGTTCAAAAAGAACATCAATGGTTCAAATAAATCCTTGACTCTTTTCTAAAACTCAAAGCTATCAACATGTGATTAGTATTAGTAACCTCTGTTAAACAGGCTGAATTGCTATAAGAAAACACTTGATTCAATGCTATCAACTGCCAAGAGCATGGTGAACCCAATTCAAAATCATCTCAGTGAACAAGGTTTTTCTTAAACAGTTGAATAAATGGGATGTGGCAATAGGATATTAAATAGTAAGAGTTAAATAAAGTAAGCCTCAGCAGGGTTTTATTTTTTTTTCTTAATAAATGAAAAGATGTAAAGCTATAGAATAATATTGTTTGAATACCACAACCATTTCAGCTTGCAAGGTGAACATGTGCTTCAAGATCTGAAAATTCCTTATTTCAGAAAAAGAATCCTTGTTATTGTCAGACAAGGTTCCTTGGGTGAATTTGATATCTTTTATTAGACCAACCCAAATAGCTGGAGTAAAGTTATTAAGCAAGCTTTCGGGGTTCAAAAACCCTTTGTCAGGCTAAGGAGGTTTCAGCAGTCGGTATGTTATTTTAACACTTATTTCTAATAAACAGTCAATTAGCAGTTTTAACTTCAGGGATAACATTGCTGCTTATTTTGATCTGAGATGACTACCTTGTCTCCTTTGACCTCATGCAATTACTATCTTGTTCAGATTTTTTACTTTTCCCAGAATTTGGTGTCACACGTGCAATTTTTTTTTATAATCATTTTAATGACACTCAGATACCACAGTCTCCTGTGTCTTAAATGTTTTTGTTCCTTGCTAATCACCCAGAAGAAAAATTAATAAATAATGCTTACCACCTAAATAGCTTGAAGTCAGGCTGAAAATTATTAAAACCCTGTTAAAAAAAAAAATCAGAATCCATTGATACCATCTACCAGACTCATGCCAGTAAGTTACCTTATTTACTAGCACTTCTTATTACATCAATTCCGAACTATATGGAAGAATTGCATGAAAAGGAGCAGATAATGATGTTGCAGGTAGCATGGGAAGAAATCACAAAATCTGATTCAAAGTCTGGATGTCTTACATCCTTTGCATAGTAGTTAGAATTCTTGTCAGCAGCAACATTGCCAAGGATATACTGCACTGGGGAATAATTTAATTGGAAACTAACTATAAGCTAGGTCTACAGTATGGGGAATGCTACCACTTTAACTTTGACAGTTATGTTAAGGCAATTGGGCCCTCTGGTGTAGATGCAATACTGACATCAGAAATTTTCCTGCCACCCAGATCCAGATCCAGATCCAGATCCAGATCCAGCCCACCAACAGATTTGATCTGGCCTTATGGGTGGGCAGCCCCACCAGCTTCCTTCCATGGAAGTGGGAGCCAGGAGGACATTTCAAAGGGCCGCTATGCTACCCAGGAATTCCTCTTCCTTAAATGAAATGTCTACACATTTGATTAGGGCCATGTGTAGATGAAACAAGAGGCATGTTTGCATGACACTTTAAAGTGGGTGAAATGCTTTTGCACCACTTTAATGGTGTTGGTGTTTGCATGTGCCAGTGGTGTATTGCTCATTCATTTTAACCACTGTAGGAAATTCAGTGGCATAATGTGCCTTAAATGATGGGGTGCAGCAACCTAAAACTCTTTTAAGGAGTTTTAGTTTGCTGTCCTTACAGCTGCGGAGTGAAGCACTGGGTTTCCATGGAGTTTCACAACCCTGCAGGAAGTCCTGCAGGCAGCCTGGCAGCAGCCCAGGAAAGCAGGCTTAACCCAAGAAAAGTGGTGAGCCTGATCCCCACCCCACCACCCTCCTGGAGTCCATCTGCCTGCCTAAGCTGCAAGGGGGGCTGGTGCTTCCCTCTGCAGCTGTGGTTCCACGCAACAAGACCACCCAAGCTAAGTGCCTTCAGGCAGGTGCCATGCAGGGTGGGCTGCTGCTACCTTGAAGGGAAGCACCAGCCCCCACAGCCTCCCCCCCGCAGCCCATGGACGGCTCCACCCACTAGCAACTCACCCTCCCCTCCCTGCCAGAGAGGCAGGTAAATCAGAGGTGTTTGTGCACGACACAAGGATTTAATGAGCTCCAAATTGAAGCAGTGTTTTTTAAAACCCATCACTTCAACTTAGGGCCCCTGCTGCATTTCCACATGCCCGGTTGTTCTCCTGATTGCTTGGAGGCAAACACAGACTACTAGGCAGTTTTTGTTATCATTATCACTCATCTTAATTTCACAATAAGTGGAGCTTTGGATTTTGCTGGTTGACTTGTAGCACAAATGTGCATTTGCAGATATCATAAAAATTTCACTTGCTGTGGTAGTATTGCACCTGACAGCTTTGTACCATCTTTGCACCTTCGTAGTCATGGTCAGTTTTGCTCCCAGACTTTCACAGCTCTTTTAAATTACATTCAGTTCTCTGTAGCCCCTGATGTTCAATGTAGAACAGTACTCCTGCAGTTGTATTTCCTCTACCTATGTCTCCTCCCCTCATGTCTGTAAGTAAAGGCCATGTGAAAAATAGGTTTACCAAGCTTCTAAATGGTACATCTTTTTCAGTATAAGTGATATTTCCTGTGGATTATAATAATATGCTTACTAGTTGTAGCACATTTTCTAAACCCCCAAAACTAGTACCTTTGTTCAGGACAAACTCAAGGATTATGAAGATTTTTTTTCCAAGGCACATCTCCATTTGATTGCATAACCCATGCCAAAGTGCATTTTAAAGCAAATGAAATAATTAATGCAAAGACTGAAAATACCCTACATCAAAGGTATGTCAGCTATATTTTGACTATTTCCACATTGACTATGTCTTAATGACTAGTAGGTTTGTATGGGTGCAAGTCAGTATAGAATTTGTCTTATAATATATGTCTTGAGGTACTGCAGCATGAAGAGTACCAACTAGAAGGAGGAAAACAAGGGCCAGAAATAGAATTAATATACACAATTTTCTACTTAAACTATCGTGGAATAACACCATTGTAAAATCATTGATAAAGAGTATTGCAATCTATAGTCTTATTGTCATTATATACATGCAAGTCTATGTAATCTACTTTCTCTATATGGACCATGAGGATCTACACTATGAGAAGAGATGAGACTGACTTCAGACAAAAAAGGCTTTCTAAATTTGCTTTCCTTTGAATTCTTCCATGTTACATCTATATGCCTCCAAGATGAGTTTAAACTACTGTAGGCTATACAACTGACTAAAGACACACTGCAAAAAGATTTGAACATAATCCACCCATATGAAGTAAAAACATATTTCTTCATCTCATAAGCAATACCTTGTGTCTTTTTTTAAAAAGACATCATCACACTGAAATTATATTCAGAAATTCATGCCTCAAGTTATTATCAAAAAAGGACAATTACCCTTTTAAGTTTGTTACAACTAATTAAGAGTTTCCATAAAAAACATTGGGTTGCCTCTTGCATATGCAAAGGTAAGAACTACCCATAAAAAAATATCACCCCCCCCCACCCTCCCCAAAATCAGGGTAGCTTAAGTGGCGGCAGCAGCATGTGCCACCAAAACCTAGTATGCCTGTAAGGTTATTGCGCTTTTTGGGGGGACAATTTGTCCTGGCTGTGTTCACTCAGAGGTGGACAAGCAGAAATGCAGCTTGGAAGGAAAATGACAGTGTTGCATCTATTTTGATCCAGGTCAAACTGAGACATTGAGGCCAGTGTCAAATGAGGTATCTATTTACAGCCCAATTCACCAAACACAGGTAAGAGGATGGAGAAACTAAGAACAGAAGTACGAATAGTCTGTGTTTAACTAAATTTAATCTCAGTACTGCACAACAAAGAGTTAGTGCATATAAGACTAGGCATCTCTAACTCAAGTGCTGAAAGCAAAAGGACAGTTTCAGAGTTTAAAATGCAACACAGCTGGAAGTTAAGCAGTTCAATAACGATTGATACAGGCAGACAGATGTACTTCTCTCCCTTTGGCAGTGACCTTGTCATATATACAGACATTTTCAGGACCCACTGCCACATGGGTGGAAAATATCCAAAAAGAGTATCCATGTTAAAATGTGGAGGCTGGACAATTCAACCACAAGGATCCTTTTCCCCTCTTACTCAGTGCTTAACTATACTATTAATGGGAAGTTCTTCAGCAGCAAAGAACCACCAGAATCTGAAAACCTGAAGATCTCACAATGCTTTGCAAAAAAGTAGGATTAAATTGAACTGATCATAATTCAGTCTCCAAATTCATACCAGTCATTTAACTGAATAAGTTTCCAGGCTCGAACTCACTCTCTTCTAGATTGGAAAATGCCTATGTAGTAGATGTGTAGGGGAAAAGGACAGGGGTGGAGGGTGGGGGAGAGTTCACGAATCATAGTTTTTTTCTAGTATTTGAGGGGTTATCAGCAATGAATAGACCTCTATTCATTTGTGTTCCTCTCTGCTGGACTTTTCCCAATTCGTTCATGTCTTTGAGGTGCGATGCTCACTACAGGTTTTGCAGTAATGCCCCAGAGGCTTTGCCAAGTACTGTCCTAACTCTGGAAGAAAGAAGAGAGATAGCAGAAGGCATTGCTTACCATAGTCCATTCTCTTGCTGTTACTGCATGAAATTAGTTCAGAACCAGATTATATGCAACAGCAACTAACTTGTCTCCTGATAGATGTACCAGAAGAAAACCAAAGTGCACATAATCTTATGGTGACTACTGCTCCTGAATGCTCCAGAATTAAACCCATCATGACTGCTAGAACAAAGTTGTTTATTTTTTATAAGGATGATCTTGTAGTTATAGGAAGTCATTACAGGCAGTTATGTGACTAAATTAAACAAAGAATTGATAGACCCTAAAGTGTTTAATGCTTTAGCTGCGGTACATATGGTATAAGGGAAGCTTGTTTTAAAACTGTTCAAACTGACAATCTCTGTGAATAAGCCAACCATACCAAGTCGCATGTACTCTGTGATCAAAGAAGGAGCATTTTAGAATGAGATGTATTCTAAAATTCAAATTCTAAGTGAAAAAACAGCCTGCCAGGGAGAGGATCCCCACTGTATATACCTCCTTTGTCTTTGGTGTGATGCAAAAGGAAATGTACAGCTTTTTCTTTGAGACAGCAGAGCCAGCCACATTCTCAGTAAATGGAAATAAGTAACCTTTTTCCACCGCTCATCACCTTTAGCATAGAAACTAAAATTTGATGGATTGATTTATAATTTATATGGCCTAGTGGCATTTTAAACATATTTATTCACCAAGTCATCTTTTTGTGCCTTCAAACCATACATTCATATTCATCTGTTCATTCCTATTTAGATCAATGAGAGAGGTTGTGGAAGCCTATGACAAAGTTCTTTCTGGAAGCTTTATGATTTGGAGCCTGCTGCCACCTAATATTCTCTGGAGAGAGAAAGAGAGCAGCTCTTGCAATTCACTTCATAATGACTTGGGATGCAAATAAGTTACACAGAGCTCTGCGCCATCACCAGAACAGGGATGTGACAGTTAAGATGACAACAAAAGCCCAAGTGGAAGAGCAGCCTGCAGTACATTGTGATATTGTAGAATGACATTAACAATAATTAGGCTAAAAAAAGCCAACTATGTGATAAAGCTTCCCTGACAGTACTGGGATAACTTTTGAAAATAACTCTGCTTACATGAAATAATTGCAACTGATAAGCCTTGATGCTATACAAAAACCAATATAATTTCAAAGCTCAAGCTCCAACTGTGCTAACATGACAGGAAAAAAAAAATGTTCTAGAATAGTGGAGTTTAATAGAAGGAGATTCCTTTAAAATGCATAAGTCCTCTCAGACATTTAGAATCCAAATTTAAGGAGCACAGAAACAATTTTCTATTTGGAGCTTCCAAGAATATGATAAACATTGAAGCTCTACATACATCAATATGCAGCTATTACAATTGAAGATGGTATGGCAGTATGCAATTCAAATGAAAGAGACAGAACAGTGTGAATTTTCTCAGTCTCAAACCAAACCTCAATAGTTTAAAACCAGTGGCATCAAACCTCTGGTCCTGTGAGCCAGCCCTGCAACACAGACCCTTGTCTGCAGGCCAGGTCACATGAGTCGGAAGAGCCACAGGCCTGATCCAGCATGGGGTCAGCACACTAGATCTGGCCAGAGCAACCGTATGTGCCAAATCTGGCCATGCCCAACTCATGCCTATGTACCAGATCCAGCTATGGCCCAACTTGGACTCCATTCCACATGTCAGATCAGGCTTTAGAGTGATTTGACACACTGGACCATGTCATGTGACCTACAAGGCTTGCCACAAGCTGGATATAGCATGGCTCTATAGGCTGGATTTGGCCCTCAGGCCAGAGGTAATCTTAACATATTGTTACAAGTCTTTTGCAAAGTGGCATGAGAATACAAAGCATTAATGTCTATTGCAATTACAATATCATTATAGGAAAGTAGGGCTGGAAGGTACCTCACACAATCATCTAGTCCAGCCCCCTGCTCAAGGCAGGATTGCCCAACTAAGTCAAACCAACCAAGTGTCTGTCTAACCTGCTCCTGAAGGGGAGGAAAAAAAAAAAATCCTAGAATAGAGACTCCACAATTTCTCTAGGTCATCTGTTCCAATGCTTGACCACCCTTATAAAAAAAAGTGTTAAAGCACTTTAAACTGTTAAGTATTTAAAACATCCAGAATCCCTGGATAAGTAATTATTCACATTACAGGACCAGAGGCCTGGTTACAGAGGCACCTTACTCCTTCACAGCTTCTCTCAAGTGCACTTTTGCAAGTGATAAACCATTTTGCTTTTGTCTGTGCATAACCATTAAGAGATGCCTCGGCACAGCTGGGTTAAGCACATTGTGAACACGGATGCTGGGAGTTTCCCCTATAGCATGGGAAAAGTTTCAGTGCAAGGTCAGAGCCCACCAAAACCTTGCAGCTGCACCAGCGAGCGCATGCTTGCAATTGGCTCACGTTAAATTATGCATGTGTGTCTGTCGGCAATTGGTCCGCTGACCGAATAAGAGGCTTGGGCAATGCCCGCCCAAACCGGAGGAGAGCTGGGACACATGAGGAAAGATCCGCGTGCGTTTCCAAGCCACGAAGGAGACCTGATCAACCGACAAAGACTCCCCACCGGATTCATCCGACGCCCCATACCCTGCATGAGTGTGAGCTTTTGTGTGCCTGAGTTCCTGAGTTTTGTAACTTCAAGGAACATGCCTACAGCCTAAGGACTGTAAGTAAAGGTTTTTTTGCTTCCAACAACCTGCGAGTCTAGTGCCCTAATTCCACACTCCATCAGCGGCCCCATTCCGCCAGCGTTTCTCAGCCCCCACAGCTTTTACTCCTCTCAAGATGGGATCCTCTCACTCGCTCACAGACCAAGTCAACTGTTCCCTCAGCAGGTAGACTAAGTTCAGTATCTGCAAAAGACTTCCCTTCAGCATCTGCAACAAGCAGGTAAACAAGGTGAACCGGTAATTTTAGGCATCCTATGGTACCCATATGAACAGAGATTTCAGAGAAACAGATTTAAATGGTTGAAGATGTTTGCCTTGCCTTACCTTCATCTTGCCAATAAGCTTAAATTGCTTCAACTCATTTCATGTAACTCCACTTGAGGAATACAATTTCTTCTGCTTCCCATACAGTTGTGCCTCAGGTATAGGCAGGCTTTTCACTTTACACCTGCATCTGTACCAGGTGGCTGGGAGTTGCAGTCACAATGCAGCTGTATGACCAGAAAACAGTGGCAGGGAAAAGTCATGGCAGCCAGGTCAAAAAAACTGTCCTGAATCAGACTGAACCAGGTTGTTCAGATGCACGGTTCCACAGAGATGCCAGCCACTCCCAAGAGGCACACAACCAAAAAAGCTTCAAAGAAAAACACAATTAAGATGCAAGAAATCCCACAGTAAGCATATGTGGGATATGCCTCTTCCTTATGAAGGTCTCATCAGCTCCTTATGTCCTGGTTTAAAACACGATCTTTGAGAGAGCTCTGTCATTACCTGAGGAACCTTGTTACATAGTAATTTTAGGTGGCTCTGGGCATGCTTAACCCCCAAAATGGTCACACATTAAACACCTTTAAGTGGCTTAAAGAACTCGTTATGCAGCTCAAACTCATGCCACTCCAGGACAGGATTATTTCTGGTCTGCATGACCTTGCTGTTGTTCCATTAATGTGTGGCTATTCCCTGTAGCTGTCACTCAAGTTGAAGTCCTCCAGTATCCCAAGATGGAGTTGCCCCTCCCCTATTTGGCATTTCTGCATACAAGTGGGGGGGGAGCCACTGCCTTATCACAGCAAGCTACCAGCCTGCTGCCTGTACCCACACCAGGCCCCAGGCAAGGCAGGTGACATTGCTGGGATTAAACCAGTGGATTGGCACAGTGCAGTAATCCCAAGCTAGGCAGAGGTGGAACCTTCAGCACCTCACCAGGCTGGACAGCAAAGCCAGTACCATGCCATGGCTGGTGGGAGCATTTAGCAAGCCTCAGTGGTGGGAGAAGTGGGGTGGGGGAGAGGGAGGATAAGATAGAGGAAGGAAGATTAGGGAAAGATACTACCTCACCACAGTGATCCAATAACTTACTTCCTGGATGCATGTCATGCTTCAGGGGTGGCAGGTGGCATCGGCAGTTGTATGTTCCTGCCCCCAACCCCACCTCATCTTTTATACCCCCTGCCCATAAAGCCTGTCCTGGATCACCAAGCCTCTAGTGGCAAGACACAGCTGTGCAGGTGGGACACAGTCAGAGAAAGTTTTTAGACTTAAAGTGCAATTACTCCAGACTCCAAGCTAGCAGTAATCCAATCAACAGTAATAAGACCCTGAATCTTTGACAAATAGCCAACACAGTGCTGCTTGGTTAATTTTAAAGATGCTTGGTCAATTCTACACACAAAAAAATCTGGAGCAGGAACAGTGCAAGAGGGGAGGTAGGAGCACCCCCACACACACACCCAGCATGACCCAGACCACTGATCAACCTGCTCCAGCACTTACCTTAGGAGCCGGGATGAGCAGTAGCTGGGAGGAGACATAGATGCAGGTGCAGACAGATGCAGGCTTGGCAGTTCTGCAGCAGCCAGAGCCTGTGGATTAGTGAGGACTGGGTGGCATGGCTTCCGAGCAGCATGGGCTGATCAGAATGTAGGTGGGGAACCAGCTGGGGCCATTCCAGGAAGAGAGGAGCAGAACGCTGGCTGGGAGAAGCCAGCTTTGGAACTGGGAGGCTCCAGCTCCAGCCACTCAGAGAAGGAATTCAACCATTCACTAGAGGACTGTGACTGGTCAGGCAGAAGGCAGCCCTGGGGTCAAACAAGGGCAAGGGAACCCGACTGAGGGACAGCAATTAGAAGGGACACTGCTGGGGAGAAGCAGGGCTCCAACCAGGAGATCAAGGCACATGGCTGAGGACAGACCCTCAAGCCCACAGCCATTTCAGACAGCCCCAGAGTGGACAGAGCAGAGGACCACGATCCCCACAGAACAGGGAGAGGGGTGACACAGGCTAGAAAAAACAGGATGACTGGGCCTCAGGTGCAGGGGAGGGATGCCAGAAGAACTGGTAAAAACATGACACAGGGGAGTCCCCAGTACTCATGCCTACTATAGGAGAGGGGGATGTACAAGTTCTGAAGGGATAGAGGTGCCCTGAGAGAAATGGAGATAATCTCAGGAGCTCCACTGGCAGGTGCTAGCATTTTCAGTTAAGTTGCAGGACCCTGGACAGGTTAATTTTCTTAGAAGAGTGGAAGCCAGCCCAAAGATGAGGAGCAGACCCCTGAAGGTTAATGGCCAGGAAGACCCAACCCTTTTAAGGTGGGCAGTGTGGGGAAGACCTGTGGGGGCAGCATCTACTCATGGTATGGTACGGGTAGGATAAAGGGGAAGTATGGAGCCCTATGAAGACACCCCAAGGTCGAGACCCTCCAGGCCACTGACAGGTAACTGCCTCCCCAAAAACAGCAATCAAAGACATGGCAGGCGAGAAAGGGGCAGTGCCCAGACCATCTAGATGGCACCGAGACTGGGTTTTACCCTGGCATCGCTGGGAAGCAAGGTGCAGACAAAGAGGTCCCCCAAAGCCTTACAACACATACCAGCAACAGACAGGAAGAGCAGGGGAAACCAGTTTTTAGGAGAAATTATCTTATTCAACCCAAAGTAAAACATTTTGTTAAAAATCCAAATTAAATATTTACTATTTTAACAATTTGAAATAGATTTCCTTTGCATTTTATCTCAAATAAGTTTCCTTTAGAAACATGTTAAAACAAAAATGTTACTTGTCATACGGTTTTCCAGTTTGATCAAATCAAACACAAATTTTGTAACATTTTCTGTCAGTCAAAACCTTTATTTTTCAGTAGGCACAGAAAAAAAAAAAAAGTTGTCCAAAACTTTACTAGGGGCAAAAATGTCCATGGTAAAATGACCGGTTACTTTTTAAAACTGAGTAGGTTCTCACCCATACATCTCATTCTCCTCCACCTAAATTCTTCTTTTAAACTAGTTTAGTGCTGTAATCCTCTCCATCAATAAATTTACTCGTGAAGAAGCCACTTAGTCACAACATCAATGCTTGTGTAGCAAACAGAAGTGGCAGAATAATATATTTGATATTTTCATCAATAAAATTAATTATTCATATATGCATATTCATTATTTGACTAGCTCTAATGGTCAACATTTATTATGAAAATGAGGGTTTTTCTTAGGTCTTAAACTCAAATCAATACTCATTATCATCAGTAAAATTCTTCCCCATGATGCTCAAACTGCTATTCTGCTCCAGTTCTTAGAAGATAGATTTTCTAAGTACACATCCTTGTGATGGGTTACAGATAAGCATGACCCAAAGTCTGAAAGATTTTTTCCTTACAAATGTGTTTCTTTTGCCAGTGTATCCAAAGCAAAAATTGAAAGGAATGGTGAAAGCAAACAACTTCAGAAAACACAAAGGAGAATAAAATAATAAAATTATTCCAAGCTTTTGAAACTGTGTGTTCATTGTATTAGTTTATAAACTTTCAAGAATTTCAAATGAACAATGCCTTCATTTGAATTGTTCTTGAAAGGAGTCAATTGTATAGTGAAACATGGGGAAGCTACTAAAATTTACACAATTGACACCTGATAGATGCTTCCAATCTCTTCTGAACGCAAATTGTAACAAAGATAAAACTGGCTGAAATTTTCCAGAGGAGGAACAGATAACACACAGGCAGTTTTTTTCTGTTATTCATAAAAAGTAAATAGATGGTTAGGATAAGGACATGAAAATTCATGCATCAAAAAGTAGGAAACATGGGGAGGGGGAATCAAGAATTATGTATATTAAACTGATTTCTTTTATACCACAAACTATTGTTAAGGTTGCTTGACACTGCCCACTATTAGATCCTATTGTTCTTGCAATTTTACCAAACCACACGTATTTGTCTTGAAATGTTATGCTGGTGTCTACAACAGGTTGATTAATTTTACATATAATACTTAAAAAAAAAAAAAAAAAAAAAATACTACCACTGCATATGTTTATTCAGCCAAAACAGTTCAGATTCTTGAAAATGAAGAAGGGAAAATAAGTTGCTTTCTCCATTTGAAATTCTGACATATTTGAAAAGCTTGAGTAATACACCACTTTGGAGCAGGAACTTAAGTTTTAGCAAAATGTGAGCTTGTGCGTGCGAAACAGGCCTTTTCTTATGTTGAGTAAGACAATTCAAATCATGGCAAATAGGCCTTTAAAAATCTGCAGTCTGCATATTGCTCTGTAAAGGAGCTTACTTTTTAGCAGCTAAAATCTCTGATCTTTACTGGGCATGCTCCAAGTCTAAACTAAACAGGAATTTCCCTATAGTTGCAGCTTTGGGCTTTTGAAACCCATGCTGGATCTTTCAAAAGAGACAAGGAAGATTATACCAGACTCTTGATCAGTCTCTTCTCACCCACTGGACTTTGCAGTGTGGAGGAGAAACTGCTTCATTCAAGTGCAGGGAGAATAAGGACTAGACCAGTAGAAGACATGGGAACTGAGCAAATTGATTGTGACAAAGATCAATCAGGCAGCCACAGAAACTGGGAATGGAAGCTGATGGAAGAGAAGACTAGAAGTTGCCAAGGAGGAAAAAAATCATAGCAAAGTAGGGTTGGAAGGGACCTCAGTGGTCACCCAGTTCAATCCTCTACTCAAGTCCAATCAAGGTAAATATCATAGTATCTAGAGTCAGAAGGGGCCTAGAGCAGGCCATCAAGTCTGACCCCCACCAATGGCAGGAACGAGTGCCAGGGTCACAGGACCCCAGCCAAGTACATCTCTAATCTACTCTTCAAGATGCCCAAGGCAGGAGCAAGAACCACTTCCCTAGGAAGCCGGTTCCACGTCCTAGCCACCCTAACTGTGAAGTAGTGCCTCCTAATGTCCAACCTGAACCTGCTCTCCAG
>JAGPOW010000261.1:135368624-135488624 GCA_030014935.1 Caiman crocodilus
CTTACCTCCCATGCTGCGAGCATTTGTATAGAGGCATTTGAGGCTACCCACTGCCACCTCCCCTGCTCCATGTGTTTCCCCCAAGCTACAACCACCTACGCTCACCCAAATTACTGGCTCAGTGGCAGAGTGTCCTCTTCTCTCCCAGCAGGCCCGTCCCCCATCGAAGCTAGTTTGAAGCGCGCTGCACAAGATCAGCCAATGTAGAAGAAAAGAAACGCTTACCCTTAGGCGATAGGTCAAGTCCATCCTCCACCAGCATGCTCCACATAGAAAAATGCGGGCTGTGATCGAAGAATCCAAAGCCCACATCATAACACCAACCCCGAAGGCGCTGGTTTACAGCTGCGATACATGCCTCATGACTCACAGGCAGAATGGAAGAAAACACCACCTGCACTCCAATCGCCTTGAGCTGTCTTCCAAGAGCCTTGAAGTCTTCAATAATGTCCTCCGGCCAGCCTCTCGAAGTGTTGTTGGTCCCCACATGGACTACCACTAATGAATGGTAATCTGTGGGCCTAACAATCTTCCGGACGCACTCCGTGACGTCCTGAACTTGCGCTCCAATGACCAGGACTCGACGCTTGTTCCTCCTTTGGGACCGCTTCTTCTTCTCCCCTTGTGATGATGGTGCACGATCAGCAACTTGAGGGGGGTGCTCCTCAGCAGTCTCCTCCAGGGTGACCAGGGCCGCATACCTGTTCCCAAGTGATACCTCAGGTACAGGCTCTGCAGCAGCACGGGCTGCCCTGGGTCTAAGGGGAACTTGCTGCCACCAACGAGTCGCTCTTCTGGGTCTGGGGGGGCTCCTCAGTAGGTTTCTGGCCCTGCAGAACAGAAGTACACGTCAATTTCATCCTCTGCCGCCCGGATCCCCCGTAGCCTGCTCACCTCTGCCCAGAGCTCCCGAAGCCACTCCTCCAGGGCCTGAAGATGGCCACAAAAGGGGCAGCCAGTGGATGCCCCAGACATTTCCCCCACCCCTGGGGGCCCCGCCCAGCCACCACCCCCAGTCAGGGTGGGGGAGGTGGACCGCGGGCCCCCCAGGGGCTGGGTGGCAGCCTCAGAGGTGCGCGGGGGGGGGCAGCACCAGGGAAGAGGGAGGGGGAGGGGCCAGGCCCCTGGCAGTGGCACTACGTGTACTCACCATGTTCCTAGAAAAGGTAGTCTTCCCGCTGTCAAGTCGCTCTTCACTTCCTCCTTGCTCTTCTCCTGCACGAACACCGGCGCAAACGCCAGCACACCCTTACAGAGCGCGCCTAATTGCGCACTCTGTTCACGTGCAGCTCCCTGCCGGCTCAGCTATAAGCGATCCACGAGGCTCCCCTCCGGATCAGCTTCAGCTGCCGGCACAACCCCACTCACTGCTTCTACACCACTGCTGCTGCTGCTCCGCTGCTGGTGCTCCTCCTGCACTGCAAGGGCTCACGTGTGGCCAAGACGACACCTGAACCCTATCTTGTCTCCCTGCTCCACTCTTAACTGCTGAGCAGCGAGTCAGACCCTGCTTGTAAGTTTCAGTTTAGATTTGAAATTCCCACGGTATTCCCGCGGTTTTTTGGCTGCCAATCAGAGTCCTGGTTCCCCGGAAGTGCCTGCTGGCAGCCTCAGGCTCTGAAGCTCCCGGGTTGGCATGGGTCTCTAGCCCAGCAACCCGCCTCGGCAAGCTGGTATCTCTCCCTGGAGCTTCCTCTGGGGATGCTCCTAGCCCCCTCCTGTCCCCTTGCTGGCTCCCTGCCGGCTCAGCTATAAGTGATCCGGGAGGCTCCCCTCTGGATCAGCTTCAGCTGCTGGCACAACCCCACTCACCGCTTCTTCGCCGCTGCTGCTGCTCCTCCTGTGCTGCAAGGGCTCACGTGTGGCCGAGACCACACCTGAACCCTATCAGGGGTCTTCTTGTCTCCCTGCTCCACTCCTAACGGATTTAGTGGAAGGGAAAACTGGGATGGAGATGAGGACTAAAAAGGTGAGGACTGTCTCAGTGAAACGGATATAGTGAGAATGAGGACCCAAGAGAGGAGGTAGGCTGAGCAGAAAATGCATACCTTTCACAGATTTCATAGATATTAGTGCTGGAAGGGACCTCAGAAGAACATCGAGCCCAGCCCCCTGCCCAAAAGGCAGGAAGTCAGCTGGGGTCATAGGATCCCAGCAAGATAAGCATACAAATTTCTCTTGAAGGTGTTCAACGTAGATGCTTGAACCACCTCTGATGGCAGGCTGTTCCAGACCTTGGGGGCTCAGACAGTAAAGAAATTCTTCCATATGTTCGGCCTGGAACGGTCTTGCAGTAATTTATATTTGTTCAACCTCATCATTCCTTCGGGAACTCTGGTGAACAAACGTTCCCCCAGATACTGGTGGTCACCCCTAATAAACTTATAGGTGGCCATGAGATCACCTCTGAGTCTGTGCTTTTCCAGATTAAAGAGCCCCAGGGTGCTCAGCCTGTTGTTGTAAGGTTTCCTGGTCTCAGATCATGCATGTGGCACTCCTCTGGACTCTCTCAAGTGTCTCCACATCTTTTTTGAATTGTGGAGCCCAAAACTGGATGCAATACTCAAGCTGAGGCCTCACCAAGGCTGAGTACAACGGGAGAATGACGTCCTTGGATTAGCTTGAGAAGCATCTATGGATGCAAGCCAGGGTTTTGCTCACTTTAATCACTGCAGCATCACACTGCAGGCTCATGTTCATCTTGTGGTCAGTCTTGACCCCTAAGTCCCTCTCATCCATAATGCTAATCAGCGTAGTACTGCAGAGCCTACAAGGATGCTGCAGGTTTTTCCTCCCAAGGTGGAGAAACTTGCATTTTTCAGTGTTGAACACCATCAGGTTCTCGTCTGTCCATTTCCAGAGCCTGTCAAGGTCAGCCTGGATTACCTGCCTTTCCTAAGGTGTGGATGCTTTACCCCAAAGTTTGGTATCATCAGTGAACTTGGCCAGTCCACTTCTGACTTCAATGTCCACATCATTAATGAAGAGGTTGAATAAAATAGGTCTAAGGACAGAGCCTTGAGGGACCCCACTGGTCACAGGGCACCATGACAATTGACTTCCGTCAACCACCACCCTCTGGGTCCGACCACGGAGCCAATTCCCCAGCCAGTGGATCGTGAAGAAGCCAAGGCTACAGTTGGCCAGTTTTGATAAGAGGTGATCATGGGATACCAAAATTAAGGCTTCTTTTGAAGTCAAGCTATATGATATCAATCTCTTCCCCCTTGTCTAGGTGATAGGTCACCTGGTCATAAAAGAAAATAAGATTGGTCAAGCAAGACCTACCCACAACAAACCCACGCTGGCTATCCCTCAGGATTTTGCCATTGGCCAGTCTGTGGAGAATGGCATCTTTGATAATTTTTTCTAGGATCTTCCCTGGGATAGAGGTCAGGCTGATGGGCCTGTAGTTTTCTGGATCCACTTTCCTCTCCTTCTTGAAGATAGGCACCACACATTGGCCTTCTTCCAAACTTCAGGCACTTCACCGGAGCACCTGGAGTTCTCAAAGACCAGTGCCAGGGGCTGGGCTATGATGCTCACCAGCTCCTTGAATATCCTGTGGTGAAAGCTGTCAAAACCAGCTAACTCGAAGATATCCAGCCTCTCAAAGTCTTCCTTCACAAGGTCAGCATTGATGGAGGCTAAGAAATCTCCCTCACCCAGGCCTTCCCATCCCATAATGGGCAGGGACATCCCTTAGGACTTGTAAAAGACCAACGCAACATACCCATTTAGCAAGTTAGCTTTTTCCTGGGTGTCGGTTGTCCTATCTGGTTTATCAGGGGTCCAATGTTGCCCTTGCTTTTCCTCTGGCTCCCCACATACCTAAAAAAAGGACTTTTTATTGTCCTTGATACTTGTAGCCAGTTGGAATTCAGTCATAGACTTGGCTGGTTTGCTCTCTGCAGGTCTGGACCAGTGCAGAATATTCCTCCTTGGAGGTAGATTCTGTCCCCCATCCTTTGTAGCTCTTTCTTTTTAGATGCAGGAGGTCTGCTAGTTCCCTGCAAAGCCACAGGTGCTGCTGTGCCCTTTTGCTGCCTTTCCTCTGAGATGGGATAGACTTTGATTGTGCATTGAGGATTGCTCCCTTGAGAAGCAACCACTTTTCCTGAACTGCCCACCCCTTTATGTTGTCGTCCCTTAGGGCCTCACTTAAAAGCTTCCTGAGCTCAAAGTCAGCTTTCCTGAAGTTGAAGACTTCTGTATTGCTGACTGACCTGATAGCTTTATGGCGGATGGTGAAGGTGATCAGTTTGTGATCACTGTCACCTAGCTTCTCTTCTATGATTAGATTGCTGATCAGGTCATCCCCCATTGCCAGTACAAGGTCGAGCAGTACTTTACCTCTCATCAGCCCATATACTTCTTGCATCAGATAGAGATCATCCACACGTGAGAAAATTGTGTGACCATTCAGATTTGGCTGAGCGCTCTTCCCACGGGATGTCCAGGTACTTGAAGTCTCCTATGACAACCACAGACTGGGAGCGTGCAGCCTCAGCCAATTTCCTGGTGAACTCCTGGTCAAGCTCTTGATCCTGGGTAGGAGGTCTCTAATAGACTTCCACCATTATGTCCCCTGTGCTGTGTTCCCCACAGATTTTCACACAGAAGGTCTCCAGTCATCTACCCTGGGTGCCAATGTCAGCTTGCAGGGACACAGCGCTCCTCGACATCGAGTAGACAAAAGGGGCAGGGGTGCAGCTCTCTCTCTCTTGTACAAGGTATGGCCATCTATACCCATGTCCCAGTCATGGGTGGAGTCCCACCAGGTCTGTCATCCCTATGACATCATATTTATTTATATTAAGCAGGAGGCCAAGTTCCTCCTATTTATTCCCCAAGTTCCTGGCATTTGTGCACAGGCAGGAAAGTGTCCCTTTGGGGGCCCCTGCCTTGTCCACTGAGCATTCCAGGGCTGGAGCAGGGGTGGGCTCCCTAGAGTGCCTTGGCCTGCTGTCTCTGCAAGGGTTGCTCAGTGGGTGAGAAGTGGTGGTAATGTCTCCATCCCCCGGCAGGTTTAGTTTAAAGACCGGTGGAACAGATCAGCTAGTCTGGCTGAGAAGAGCCTCCTCCCCACCAGAGAGAGGTGGAGGCCATACCTTCCCAGCAGCACGCTGCCTCTCTCAAAGAGCAGACTGGGGTTTTTTTGCATTTTATGGACTGTCAAAACATAGGTTACTAGACTGCACAATAAAGTTTTAATACTTTATATCATGGTTACAGAATTATCAAAATATCCATGCAATTTATAAGAGAGTCTGTTTAGCAGTTGTAAGGTACCCAGAACCTTAGCACTTGAATTCAAATAAAAGATCTTATTTTAAAAAGCATTAAGATAGTATACTAAATAATTCAAAACATCACAAAATAGAAAAATGAAACTTTTGAAACAAACAAATGAAATAAAAACCAAATAGGATCTCCAACCTTGCGTTGCTTAGACCTATTACTGAAATCTCCATAAAGTGATGCAATAATTTGACTTAATGTCTTTTGCTACCTTTCCCCTTCGAAGTTTTCCTAGTTAGGTCTACAGTGACAGAAGTATGGTGTCAGTCTACACTTTATCAACTCAAAGTAGGCTTACTTCGCTATAAAAATATTGTGCAGTAAGCCTACCTGAGAACATGTCTACAAGTGCTCCATCTTGAAACCAGATTTTCTCCTTCCCCATTTTGCTCCCCTGCAGCAGCCAGAGGGAGCTCCAGGCTCCCCCTTGGTACTAGCCTAGGAGCTGGCAGGGAACACAGGGCTGGTCCCTGTGTACATGGGGCCATGAGAGCTCTGCTGGCTGCAGCAGCAGCAGCTGTCTCCTGGCCCTGTACACAGCAGGAGGGCTCCTAATGTGCATGGGACTAGGAGACAGATACTACTGCAGAGATCTCCTGCCCTGTGCACATGGGGATAAGACCTGTGCTCAGGAAGCTTCCCTGTGCAGCCCATGGCTGGCTGGGACCTGTTCCAGTCTGGGGCAGGTCCCAGCCAGCTCCAGGCTGCAGAGAGACTGCTCTGCACAACCCAGAGCTGGCCAGAAACTGAGAAGTGCCAGGACCAGGCCCCCTGCTTGTCTGGCTGACCAGGAGAAAATTTGTTCCCAGTCAGCATCCACACAAGCCCTACTGTGCAGTAGATACTGCACAGGTTAGTACCTGTATTTACTAAACTGTGCCATAGGTTACTAAACCAGGATGCTATATCTGGCTTTATATTATTAAGATACAGAAAGTCCTATAGTGTTTACATAAGCTTTTTGGGCAAGAATTATATTTTTAGAGGATGAAAGAGAAGAATACTTCAGGGTTTACAGTACTTGTATGGGACCCTCAGATACCTAGGTTTGTTTACTAGTCCTGCAAACCACTGCCCTTGAGAAAGTTGGTCTCTGCCTTGGTTCGCTGTCTGTAGAACAGCATTCTATTCATCTCAAAGGACTGAAGGGAAGAGTACACCAAACCTAAAGCACTCATACTTTGTTGTTTTGGAGACCACAAGTGCCACAGAGAAGAAACTACTTTCTGATTTAGACCTTGGGTTCTGAAATTGTACAGCTTAGCTCCATGTTCTCCACTTGGCTTTCAAACCCATTAAATATAGATTGCATCTCATTTGAGCATGTCGTTGAAGAGAGAGAGCAAGTTTGTTCCAAGCTGCTATGTAACCTTCACTTTGGAACGTTAAGCTAAATCTATTGTTAGACTAATTGTTTCAAGCCTTCCAAAACACTTCCATGTGAGTTTCACCCAGGGTAGTTGCAGCAATACTATACCACGTAGGCCATGGGAATTATTTTCAAACATTTTGGTAAAATCATGATATTTTGACGTTGTGTCCATAACTTCAAAAGTCTGTGCACTACTACTTTCCTTTTTCAAAACAATTACACTTGCTTCTGTATTGAAAAAAAATCATCAGAATTTCAAATATCTACTTTTATACCGCCCCAATTTGAAAATTTGTATATTCAAATTCTCCTGTTTCCTCCAGAAAAAATAGTTTGGCAGAGGTTTGACTCAAACATTGTCATTCAAGCATTACAGACGAAATTAGATAGAGATTAAGTTAAATGTACTAGGCTTTTGCCTGAAGCATAAGATTCAAATCAAATTCTTCTTTTCTGTTGTGACTGCTCATACTGAATGGAGATTATAGAGAAATCTGTAGTTTTCTGGCTATAGTAACCAAATTTAACATCCATATTTCCCACTCTATTTTTGTATACCAAAATGACTAAATCATTGTAGCGACTATCATGAACAAAAGGGTTTAGTACTGACTGCTATGTGTGTGTTTCTTCATTCATCATGAGCCACCAAACTATGCCACTGCCTAGATATTTTCCAATCAAGCATAAGGGATGCAAGAAAAGTTGGGTTTAAGTACTGAATTCCTTTCACTGGGACCTAAAGAATATACATTTCTTTGGAAACAGGAAGACATTTGATAAGTCTGAAATATTTAAGTTCCAAAAGTTATGATGTGGTATACCATCTCCCTCACTCTCCCCAAAAACCTGAGTGTTGTGCCTTTTAATCATACAAGTTATTGTCACACAAAGAAATACAAGTACACACACACCCTGATATGGGACAGTATTCCCAGTAAGCCACTGCCTTAGAATCCAGACTCATTTTTTGTGGTTGTTCCGTTTGTACACTAGCTGGCACACTAAGACCCTGATCAGGACTTCATTCTAGGCACTACAGTAATACAAATAATAAATAGACCTAAACACTTTTATTGCTTAGAAGTACATTGTCTCTTGTAAACTGAATTTGGAATTGTAAATTCCATTTTCCAAGAGCATCCCAATTCCGTTTATTCACTTTTATACAATGCATTGGTTTTTTGTTTGTTTTTTTCCAAATCTCAGAAGGTAGTGCTAGTTGTATCCCTGAAGGTCCAGGAATTATCTGATAGACAAGGATTTCTTAGGGTAATACATTTTATTAGATGAACTGCACAGGTGGGATAAAGTTAGACAAGCTTTAGGTGGACTGAAGAAGGTCTTATATTTGAAAGCTTGTCTAACTATCCCAGGTACACAATTGGTTCAATAAATGATATCAGCCTAAATTTTTTTTTACATTCCAGAGCGTGACAGTATTGCAAAAGTTCATTTTTTCCAAGTTATATAAAAAAATACACTTCCACTTTCATCAAACCATCATATCTCTGAAGTTAGATCAATATACAAGTGCCACCTTAGCAAAGTTATGTCAACATAAAAATGGTTCTTTTTAAAATAACTTTTTTTTTAGCTGAAGAAAAGGAATGATAAATTCCTTCCTTCTTGGCATTGAGTTACAATTTATATGTCCAATTCCACTGGGATCTCTAATTCTCATAAGTCCAGCAGTATAAGCAGATTTTAAGGAAGTAGCAAGTTTCCCTAAAAGTCTTTCTTCCAGGACTTAGGAGGTCATTAAAATATATGCAAAGAGCAATTTCTTAACCTGCTGAACATGTATATCAGCTAAGTAGCCTATTGTAATATGAAGTAACACCTTCACCAAAAGCCCATGAATATTTGAATAGAGATGAGTCACTTGCATACATCATTTCTTAATGGCCTAAGAGGCCAGGCATTTCAGCTCCCTCTCTGGAAAAAAGATGTTTATTTCCTACCTATGGGGACTCTTTACCATCTTGTACCATCTACCCTTTTCCCAGAGCCTGATGAAAAGACTTTGATCCCAAAAGCTAGCAGAAAAGGACAATTTTCTTGCCATTTTCCAGTTGGTCTAATAAAAAGGTATAATTTTGGAACCAAGAGTTCTTGTTCTTTGTATGTCTTTGTCTCAGAACAACACGGCTACCAACCACACCCTTGAAACAGAGGAAATATACTTCTGGGATATACCTGCTGTCATAATCTTCACCACAGCTTTCCTCAAAGCAGGAAGAAAGGGAGAATGAGCACTGAATTTATAAGTTTTCAGAAATTCAAAGGAAGTAAAAAAAAGACCAACCCAACAGAAAAATAGTACTAAGAAAGCTCAGTGGAGAACAGGTAAGATACCAAGTAAGTTCCATCCATTTTATACTTTAAGTATAAATTAATATAGTTACCTACAGAAAACGCACAGGAACAAATCCAGGGAGAAGCCCAAATGTCATAATAAAACTCTAAAGAGCATTACCAGTATTTTATTCAGCTAGTAAGGAATAGGCTATGCTGTATAACACAGTAATTCTTTTGAAGAACCTTTCCTTTTACACCTTTTCGTTCAGCAGAACGTCTACGCTTCAGTATGTGGTCCCCCTCCCCCCCCCCCAAAAAAGGTTTTGATTAAAAGAAAAGCCTTTTTGTTTTCAACTCTTCCAGACTAACTTGATAGTGTCTTAATTAGGTTAATTGACCTCACGTGTTTCTTCTCATATGCCAACTATACACCTAATCTTACCTTAGGCTTCTAGAGACTAATTAAACAAATAGTGTACAGAAGATATTTCAAACTAATGAATCATGACTGGAAACAGAGAAGTCAAAAAATGAACTGTACTCACTTTTATACATAGTTCCATATGCATCAAGGAGAGCAAAGCCTTAGCTTTTAATAAAATCCACAGATTGTCCTTATTATCCTTATTCATCCCACAGATCATCTGGGATGAATTACTGAAAGACAAAGGCCCTTCACGTCAGCCTGAAGGATTGTTGTGCTTCCCCATCACTAATGGTCACTGGTTCTACTTCGGATTCTACCAGTCATCCATTTGTCCCACATATAGTGCAGTGGGTTCTTCCAAGTAACTTAATGTTCCTAAAGAGGATAATTACGGACACAAAGCAGCTTGCACAGACATGTCAAACCCTTTCAAGAATATATTTTTCTGTATGACATGCTGGCTGCTTTCAAAAAAATTACTCTTGCATGTAGAGCATGTCTAAAAGAGCCAATTAAGATGTGAGGAATTACAGACTGGGCTATTTGCACATTTTCATACATATGAAGAAGAGCTTCAGAGGGTCCTTCACCATATTACCTACTCACTCTCATAGCCCATAGCAGAAGCACTTGTGGCGTGGCCTTGTCAGATCCCAACAAATCTTCAAATTCTGCTAAATACTATGTCACAAGGACATGCAGCTGTCCTGCCAAAGTGAGGACAGCTTTTTATCTGTGTCATACAAGTACCTTTTTTTGCATCTGCAAGGAACATTAAACTGAGGTCCTAGCTTTTACTACCTGGCTTCAAGTAGAAGGAACAAAGGGCACATTAAAAGTTGCAGCATCTCCAATATGATAACCACTCAGTAGGAATATGTTACATATATCACAGTACATATGGCTGTACCAATTGCCTTATAGTGCATGTTTCCTTAAAATATTTCTTTCTAAAGAAGTGCTTCACTTCTATACTTAGCCTGGCGTAACCTCACTGTAGGACAGTACTCCAAATCCAATTAAAGTTTGGTATCCTTTATTCTTGCCTTTCCACGGAACTGAATAGTTTGGCCATTGCCTATCCACCATGTTAAAGTTGGTAGAGATAGACACTAATAATTGGACTAGAACTCTAAACTAAAGTGGGCTGGACCCAGTAGTGGCTACCTCCATGTTTCCATCTTTTGTCTGCAATTATCAGAACTATAATCAGGCTGATAAGCTGAGGTCTGCCAGCCAGGCAGGCCTTCCATAATTCTACAGGATATCTAACCCAATATTCACATCTACAGTTCACTCTGCACAATGCATCACTATCCCACCTGATAAATTAAATACATTTTCTGCCTCTGTAACCTGAAGCATCAGTACATGTGGGTATTTGATTCTTCTGAAGGTTCTGAAATGGTCCAAAATGTCTTATTATGACAAATTGGGAAGGGAACATCTCTCTTTTAAGATACAGAGATGTACCTGAGGGAAATTACCTGGACACTACTGAGATACCTCCTACCCCCTGAACTGAATAAATTCAGTAGTCTGTCCCATACTTATTTTTTTTTCCACTAATTGAGAACCTTGCATTTTTAATAAGACACATTGAAAAGAACTTGTACTGTATGTCTGATTACACCTGTATAATTTCAAATGGTTAATATGGCAATTTGAAACCCTGCAGTTCTTACCTTGTAGCCAGCAGGTGGAGAAAAATGTTTCCATATAAAAATAAACCAAGGAAAGACAAATTCAGCTGCTACAGAAAATAGGCAGTTTCTGTTTCCAGCTTCGTCGTTTCTTAGAATGAGTAACTATACAACAACTTGGCTTTCTAGTTCTTGATAAAAGGAAGGAAAACTCTGATGTGAAAAAGAGATGCAAATTCTTCCTGAAGAAAGTAAGTTAAAATTTGGAGCTTTATGTTAATACACACCTAGCATCAGTAGTTGAGCATTTCTATTGGGCTTTGACAGCATTTGACTTTTATTTAGTAACTAAGGCTAGGAAATTACACAAACTGGTATAAGTGACCAGAAACTAGTTCAAATATGTAACACCATAGAAGTTCAGTGTACATAAGCCACTTACAAAATGGCTGAAACTGATTTAAGATTAACCTGGATGAATGTAGTATCAGTCTTAAACTGATTTAGGTTAAATGTATTTATTGAACTTCTGTCCCCACCCCCCTTCAGATTCAAGTTAACTCAGTCCCCCAGCATCCCAGGATGCTTTGTACGTCCTGTGCAAACCCTGCCTCATAGGGTGGGCAGGCTAGCCTTGGCCCAACTGTTTGCTCCAGCTGATCAGACAGGCAAGCCCTAGAAATGCCCCCAGCTTCTGGTGTGGACCACTGCAGGCACGAGCTGCATTTTCAAAATCAAAAGTGAATGTCTGTTCACTTGTTTACCAGTGTTTACCAGTTCGACCTACACAGCTTAGACTAAACTTTGAAGATTGAATCGGTTCAGCTTCAGGCTTTCTGACTATGTGTACTTAGCCTAAAAGCACAGCCCCTCCCAAAATTCAAATCTCAGATACTAGCCTCTCCACTTAGATTGAATTAATACTTATTACAGATCCTTCTGTATGCTTTGGTGCAACTTGGGACCACCCACATCATCTCCATGAACATTTACTTGAACCATAGACACAGAGGAAGTGACCTGCAGAGCACTGTAGACACATACTTCAGCAGCTATGGAAAGAGACCAATCTAAGGGAGTTTACCCTGAAAACGTGAACCACTCCCAGCAAGCCACCAATATTGAGACTTTCACAGCTATTTGATATCTTTAACTTCTTAAATGAATAAAACATTCCCTCAATTTCTTTTAATTAGTCTATTTTTGTCATTCACATTTTCTATGTAATAGGGGTTCAAGTAATTGGCAAAAAAGCCTGCCAGAGAAGAAAGTGCCCTTTTCCTCACCTATTGCAGTAGCACAAGCTGCAATAAGCCACATAGCACTCACTCCCTAAAATGAGCTGCAATATTGTTAAAATGTCAGCAGCTCAGCTGGGCAATCTTCCAACTAAAATCCCGTGGTGCTAGGATTATTTTGTAGTTACATTCATATGCACTGTCTGTTTTCCCCGTCTTCCTGCCTTTTATTGGACATTCAGTGAGCTGAAATACGTAAAGGAACCTTCATTCTTCTGTGTGCTTCAGAGAATAAGGTTTGTGTTTATTTCTACACTTCACAAAACTGGAAGCAGCTACCAAGGTGTTGCAACATCATGACAATAATAGTGATAGTTTAATCGTAACCCTATAGTTAACTAGCAAGATTAACATTATTTAGATCACCCAAACTCATACAATTTCTAGGAGGTTTAACACCAGCCTGGTTAGTGTCTGTCACAGGGCAGGGTCCTGTAGAATGGCCATGATCTTCCCAAGGCCCCCTTACCATGCTAAGTTGGCCCAATGGGCACCCACCACGCCTTTGATGGTAAATAGATAATAGGGAGGCTACCTTTACATTACCTTGGACATGGTTTTGCTGTACTCTCTGACCCTGTGGACTTTCAGACCCCTGGTGGATCCTGCTCCAGGATAGATGACATATTGGGTGTTTTGGGGCACCCTAACCTTATGAGCTATGCGTGGCTCCAACCACCCCTTTACCACACCCCAAGCTTCACAGATGGAACTGACATTGTTTGGTCTGTGCCTTGTTATAATTTGGCTCCCTGGTCCTTCCTGGGCTCTGCATGGCCCTGTCTCGCACCGCGCCCCCTCTGGTGCTGGGGGTGGTGCACCCCCAATGCTGCACCCCCTCTGGCACTAGCGTCCCCACGCTGCCATGGGTCCCCTATGAGGCCTCCTCCTTCCCCTAATAGCCTCACCCAAACCACCAGTCTTAAACAGCAAACAAAACACAAGCCCCTGGGCTATAACATAAATCCAAGCCGCCCAGATATAACATCATTCAAGCCTCCCCAGGGGTGCTCCATCCCTCACCAGTATCAGAGCTGTGCCTGCAGTCAGGCCTGTCCCCTTTGCTTGCTCTGGGAGCGCTCCTTCCCCCTTGGCTGCTGGCAGGGAGTTCCTGGCCCCCCTCATTCTTGCCTGGCCCCCCTCATTCTGGGGTTTATACATGCGAGCCAGGCCCTGCCCCTTCCTGTCAGCTGATCGCTGGCAGGTGTGAGCCTCGAGCTCACTCTGGTTGCCCTGGTAACTTGCAGCTGGGGCTCTTTCCCTAGCAGTTTCCACTCTTTAAAAGGAGCAGGGTACCTAAGTGCTCTGCAACAGTGTCCCTTTCTAGTCCAGGTCTCAACTATAAAAAACACATTTCAACGTAGTAAACAAGAATGGGAGCTGCATACACTTCAACTATGAAATATTTCACTGTAGCACAAGTGGGTCCCTTACTGAAGAAAATGCAATGTTACCTAGTTTTGTCCACAAACCAAAAAAGGTAACATGCTAAGAATCATAAGCATGCTTCAGAGCAACAAAAACAATGGGCTATTGGTTGGATGGAAGGAACCAGGTCAGCACTAAAATCTGTTGTGCTTGGTAATGGCTTTTGTCAAAAAAGATATGAGAATTCAGGCATGTCTTATATAAAAGGAAAAGTGCAAAAGTATTTGAGACAGCCAAGCACTTATAGTCTGCACAAAGCACTTCTTTGTACTGCTGAATTATTGCCCTGTGGGGCCAGGCCAACTCTCAGGATCTCAATATTGCGCTGTTAGACAGGAAGGTGCGACACAATTGCACATACACAAAACATGCAAATCATTTAGGTGCATACTCACACATACTACCAGCTCAGGCATAAACACATCCAAACCGGCCTAGGCACAAGCATAACTATCACCAATTCAAGCACATACATACTACACACTAAAAATTAGACAAAAATCAATTGTCAATACCCACACACTTAGTATACACAGACAGGTCACTAATTCATACATCATGCACACAATGATGTGCATGCACACACACACCACTTACACATACACACAGGTAAGTTCCTAACTTGGATGGTACAGAGAGAGAGAGAGAGAGAGAGAGAGAGAGAGAGAGAGAGAGAGAGAGAGAGAGAGAGAGAGAGAGAGAGAGAAGAGAAGCTGGCTGAGGAATTGAGACTTGGGTTTACTTAAGGTAGACTGGGGCTGGAAACTGAGGGAGGCAGCTGAGATATTGGGGAGAGGGGGGTGCAGATAACTGGTGGCAAGGAGGAGACCGCCAGGAAAAAAACTGAGGCAGAAACCTGGTTGCTCAGGGGAAAAGGAAAAGGCAGAGGGGATAAGACAGTGGCAAAGAAACAGGAGGTTTGGAGGCATAGAGGAGATCAGGACAGGTGTTGGAGGTGGCAGTGAGCCAGAAGCAGGAGAGGGAGAAATGAGACAGAAGTTAGAGGGGCGAGGAGCAGAGATTGGTATACTGGCATCCAGTCATGCCCTGTGAGTTCAAATGTGAACACAAGTGAATTGTGGCAGGCATGTCCATGGATTTTGTCTGCAGAACTTTCTAGGTGGGCAGGGGGCATTTTGAAAGATGGCGTGCTTTTAGGTTAGAGTGGCTGGGCTAAACATTTGAGCTCGGTTGGGCTCAAGGCTTGTTTAAGCAACTCTCATTTGCACTTGCAGTTTATGATCTACCCTACCCAACAATTCATGATCACATTTGACTGCAGACACCAGATTTTAGTTGCTAAATTAAAAGCCTAGCTGCAAATTCAGAAGGGTAAAATTAGAGGCCTGCATTATGAAATCACAACAATTCTCCAGATCAAATTGTCAAAGCTAACGAGGTACCAATAAATGAAAAAATAAAAAGGTTGTTATTACGGAGACATTTGATTTACTAGGGTCTTTTTTATTATTGGGTGGGGGAGGGGGAAAAAGAAAAAAAAATAAAAACTACACCATTTCCCCCCTTCCCTTCCGAAATTTGGATCAGCTAATTAAAAGCCAGATCGAATTGGATGCTTTTTCATATGGTACCAGAATGACTTCCAGTGCTTCAGACCATCTTTAGTTACCATAGCAACTTTTAGGCTCCATAGGTTGCTGCTTATTGGCAAGACAAAATGTAAACACCATGTGAATGTAAGGTTTACGCATACAGCATTTGTCTGGTTACAAATCTAATTTCTGAATTAACGGCTTTTCTTTGCCAAGTTTATTCTCCCTTCTTTAAAAATGAACATCTAGAAATATGTTCTGCTGATTAAATCCACCGCAGCTGTAGCACAGTTTCTTATGGTCAGTTTGCATAATACTTTGGAAGCCCAGCATAGGACTGTTAGTCATATTCTATAAAGACAGGGGCAGGCAATTATTTCTAGTAGAGGCCTGCTTAATGAGGTTTAGTGATCTTTTGAGGGCTGCATAGGCAGCCCTGCCCCTTGACAGTTGCCACCATGGGACCAGAAGTCACACGCCTAACACCTGAACTTTGTCACCAGAAGTCCCTCCCTTTGCCCCCCCCCATCCCCCCTGGAAATATTCCTTTTGGGAGGAGGGGTTTGCCATCTCAGAATCAGAAAAAAGGGGAATTGTACACTACTACTCAAACACTGATTATAACATATTTTAATTTTATTACAAAAAATATTTTTCTCATGATTTGTGTTTTTGTACTGTATATAGAAGTGACTGCATAATAACCCAAAATACATTCTTATTCTTTAATATTGTGTGTACGGTGGGATGTGCAGGCATGTGGCTGTGCATGTAAGAGGCATAGGGTATGTTGAAGGATTGCGTATATGTAGGAAGTTGTGGGGGTAAGGTGTGGGTATGTGGCATGTGAGGGAGGGTGGAGCGGTGTGAAGACCATCCCCAAACTGCTCCCATAGCACAGCAGTAAGTGGGGTACTGGTTCCTGGCTCTGGCCAGTGCTGTACATTGCAGCAAGCAGGAGCACAGCCCCTGCCAGGCAGTCTGCATCACCAGTGCTCCCCTCACTGGTGCAGCACTGGAAGGAGTGGGAGCTAGCTGCATTCCCTGCCCCAGCCAGCACCAGTGCCTGGGGCTTCCCTCCCATGCCACATGAGTGCAGGGAGTGTCAGCAATAAATATGGCTCAGTGGGTACTGAGCATGAGTGCCCCTGCCTGCAGCTGGTGATCCCTTCTGGGGCTGCGCACCATGGCGGGGTCCCCACATCCCCCCACCCTCCCCAGCCAAGCTGTAGCAGTGGCAGCAGCATCCCTGCTCAGAAGCTGCTGCTGCTGGCCAGGGCCCCTACACCCACAAGGGTGGGAGTAAGGTGCAGTTGGGTATGTTGCAGGGGGTTGTGTACATGTGGGTATCTCCTTCCCACCCTCATGGGTGTAAAGGCTGGGCAAAGTACAATTTGTTGGTGCTGCAGGCTGGATAAAAAGAGTGCCTGGCAGGCTGGATGTGTCCCATGGGCCGTATTTTACCCGTTCCTGCAGTAAAAGAAGATAAGATTTTAATGGGCCAAAAAGGGGTGGTCCTTGATGAGATAAATGATTAATAGGATAAAACTGAAAATATGTATTAGAAGTACCAGTGAAGAGTCAATACACAGCTTTAAAAAGGTACCCAAGATAACCTATACTGTTAACCTATTTCCCACTTACCTGATTTTTCAGAAGTACCTTATTCAGGATTCAGGGAAATTTTATGTGTGTTCAAATAATGATAAGATTTTCCATGAAGTATACTAGCTGTATGGGAAAGAAGACCAAAATGTGTTTATTTTAAACAACCCATTCTTCAGGTTCTTAGCTCAAACTAATGTTAAATCCAGTTTCTCTCACAGCATTAAAATGGATAGGTTTTTGAGGTTATATTTTAGTTCATATTATTCAGACAATGTCTGAATTTAGCATCCAGTTTTTACTTCCAATAACCTCATAAAAATGCAAGTGGCATATGCTATCTTTTTTATGCTTTTCTTCCTTTTCATCTCTCATAAAATCCAAACTGTGGTTAACCCAGTTCTGTCTCAAAGTAAGGGACCTGTAGACTAAAATGTGATAGTGTAATTAAATAAAATATTATACATCTATGGGTTTTATGGTATCTTTTATATTTTCCTAGGTTTTTGTTTAAAAAAATTAACTGATACTAAAACTCAGCCCCTACTTAAGTGATTTAAAGAGATTTATAATATGTTTCCATCTATCCCCTTTCAATTGCTTTAGTTAACAAAATTTACCCACTGCAGCAGTCTGCCACTGTTGAGACTCTGGGGATTTTCCCCTTGGCATCGCAGTCTTTTTTGTCATGAATATAAAATCCAGAGATCTTTATTAAAAGAAGTTGAGAGAGAGTTGCATTAAATGGCAGTGTCTAAATTTACTGATTTAGTTATGTTCTCTGCTATTTCATTACAAAGTCAAGGTGAATCTTTAAAGAACTGTATAGGAAGCAGTTCTCTCATCCATAATATGTTATTTTGAAACATTTTGCCATCCTGAATCCTGATGAAAATTTAAAGTCTCATTCTTCTGAACTGACAAAAAAGGAGAAAACTTTCACTTGCAGTCAGTGTGACATCATGTGCAATTACATTAACTTTTTTTTTTTTAATTAAAAAAAAGTTTGAAAATGAAGTTAAGAAAAAGAAAAGTGTATAACTGGGATATTTAACTTTAAAACAGGCTTCTAAATCAGAGGATTCCTTAACCTAATTTCTTCCCATAACAGTTTTAGTTTTGTCAACTTTTTCTCAAAAAGATTGCAATTGAAAAATTCTGTATCAGCTCTAACAACAAGCCATCTCTGCACAGTACTTGGGGCAGGCTAATTAGCACTGGCAAGTAACAGTGGGGGTGTCTACACAAGATGCATAGCAGACTAAATTGCTGCACAGTAAAGCATCACCATCTACATGTATGCAGCAATTAGGGTGCTGATGGACTAATTTACTGCGCTGCTGGATAGTCCAGTCAGATACAAGTGGTACCTACCAACGGAGTAAATTACTGCCCTTAAACATATGTATAGATGGCTTCATCAGGATTAGTTTACTTTGGCTCAAGTTGAGCTAGAGTATATTCAATAGCATAAATTGTGTAGACATGCCCATTGTTAGTTAGTCTGACTACATAAATGTATCTATAATGTTTCTGGTTTTGGAAGCAGCTGGTTTGGAACAGCACAGTACGCTTAAGGACACTATTGCCAAGGATGTTTAGTTTACCTAGAGACATCCCCACAAGAGTATTGATCTTTAATTTAGCCATTTGAAGATCCTTTTGAATGTTGTGTGATGAGAATTTATTTTAACCTCCAGCCCTTCTTATTCTCTAAGTGAAGTATTTTTTCCTAACCCACTTCCATCTCTCCCAGGCTCTAGGCATTTGTTTGACTTTGTCATAGGAAAGATTATAGCCCATATCATGGATTAATTGTCGGAGGTGGTTTCCTGCTACACCTTCTGAGCAAACAGGGGCAGCTTAATAATATTTACTTTTTGGTTGATCTGCTAGTAGTGTTAACTGGGCAGGGTTTTGAGTACTCTTTAAACAGATGGCAGTGTGCAGGTAGAGGCATGTAACACCCAGATATTAAATTTAGTGTGCAAAGACACCTCTTCCGTGTCGTGTAAAATAGAATACAACATTTTATTATCGTGCAAAATAGGAGCTGAACATCAAGCCCAATATAAGACATTTTTACCTAAAAAAAGAATTACTAGTGCCTAATTAAATGGATTTTGAAGTTCTAGACATTCTGTGGTTACAAAGGGCTTGAGCTTATGCCCACTGAAGTAAATGGCAAAGCTTCCAGGATACATACAGACATTTGGGGAGGTTAAATCAGATTCAAAATGTCCACCTGATTTGAATTTGGCTTGTCCTGGTACTAAGTTTACACTTACAGACCTGGTCTCAGAGACCAGCAATCAGTCTACACCTGTAACTATTCAGAAGTTCTATGCACACAAACTGGTTTAAAAATTGCAGAACCCAGTTTAAGATAAACCTGGATCTGTGTAGCTTCAGATTATTCTATTTAGGTTAAACTAGTATATGGAACTAGTGCATCCACTTCCCCTGTACAGCCCCAGGGGTGGCAAAATTAGAGCCATTGGTCCCAGTCCCGAGATGCTCCTATCACTCCCCGCTCCCCATAATCTATTCTTGCCCCCTCCCTGACCCCTTGATTCCCCCCACCAGCCCTCTCAATCCTCAACCTTCAAGCTATTTTGGGTGCAGTCACTTTTATCAGCATTTGCTGCTGCCAGAGATGAACAAGTAAGTCCCAGTGGAAGGAAGGGCAGGAGGGATAGGGGTGTAGGTTCACTGGGGGAGATGGAGGGAGGGAGGGAGGGCACACCCCACCTATGGGTCACACCTGCCCTCCACCCCTCCTGGGTCATGCCAGACCCCCATCAGCCTACTAGACTACCAGATACCTGGCTCACCCTGCCATCATGATTTACCTGATATCAGACAGCCATTTATAATCAAGTTAACCTCCTCTTAATCTTAATCCTCTGTTATCTGTATTTGATCCTATTGGCTTAACTGTTTGCGATAGTGGCCTAACTGAACAAAAGTACAAGGGTACAAATAATATTACTGGAACAAGCCTGTTCCAATTCCATTAAGATGCCCTTGCCCAGATGGCAAGGTAATGAGCAACATGACCTATAATTCTCATGATCTTAAATGTGAATAAGATGCATTGAAGTTACATATCAAGTATTAGGCTAACTGATCCATAATACCATTAATTAGAAGGTTGTCTTAAGTTCCAGTGGCTAGAAGTTGTTTAGATGTCCTACGTTATTTTTGTTGCTACTGTTTGGGATGGGGGGGAGGAGGGGTTGGTTGGTTGTTTTTTGAGTATCTAAAAAATACTGTTATTTAACAATCAATTCAAACAATGTAAATCAGTTATATGTGAAGAGATCAATCCTTCCAAGAAGGGATTTTATAAATTAATTCATGGTTAATGAATACCTCTTCAAACATCATACATCCTCTCTGCCTGTGGTTGGGATTTTACTGGGGAAAATTAATCCAATACTTAGTTAAGTGCTTCAGATTATCATTTTACATGGCAATGTCAGCACACTTTATTTTGAAAACGTTGTATTAAAGAGAATTTATCTTGTAAAGAATTCCTCTTAAAGACTAGTGGCAACAGCATGTGGGCTAAGTAATTGTTAAAAATTTTCTTAAACCTTCAAGGCCAATTATTATTATTAGTGTCACAAAAGCAACACAAATAATTCATGGCAAATACATGTCCAGAACAGAAAAGAAACATATTCATATAGCTAATCTGTGTTTTTTTATTCCACTCCCCCCCACACCTAAACACTTCAGGTTATTAGCCTTACCCAGTTGATTGCAAGCTGCTAAGAGTTCAAAATTTCAAATGCATCTAACCAAAAAAATGAACCACGAACCTACTGCCACAAAGAAGTATCTAGTAATTGGTATGAAAGGCAAGAAATGAAACAACTCCATTCCTTCTCAACTTTGTCGGTGGATAAGAAAGTACAGGTGTAACAGGGAGTATTGGTGTATGTCGTGATGTGTTTGGTTATAAGTTTGCCTGTTTTGTAACACTTACAGCATTTTTCCTTGTGTATCATATCAAACTCAAGAACAAATTTAATTTAGATTAGTTCTTGCTAATATGTCTGAAACAACCTGGCTAAATCCTTATTATATGGATTATAACATGTGCACTGAGGTTATATGGATATATAATCATCCCCTCAAAAAATAAAAATAAGAGAGGTACAAATAGGGTGTCAGATTATTACTTTCAAACCATCTAAACCCTGTTACCTTACATAATCACATTTTTCAGCTATGGAAGGGCCTACTTTCATCAACAACAATTCACAACTTTCTTGATGCAAGTGCTCTATATCAAACATACCAAAGGACATAGGAACTTGTGGAAAACTTTAGGGCCTGTAGCTTCTTGACTCTTTGTACTTCCTTGCTCTTGTACTTATGTGGGCACAGCCTGTAGGCATCCACTACATTTATGGATACTTTTGAAATGACAGATTCTGGCAGAACAGACTTCACAGATACACTATGCAGCTGCAAAGACCTGTACTGTAGCCAATGACGATTTTACACCCAAACAGAATTTCTATATATGCCAATAACAGAAGTGATAATGCTGGCTGCATTAGCAATCTGATGAACCGTCTCTACAAGGTTAATGGACCAAGATAAATTTCCTACTCATGTTCATCTGAAATGGATGTCTAAACCCATGAAGTTGGGCTGCAGGAAAAGCCTTGCCCTCTTTTAGGTTTTATAAGGTTTTGATTGTGGCTATATTAATATAAATTACAGTCTAATGTATAATTCTGAAATGTATCCTTGGTGATGATCAGTTATGTTCACTATATCCTTAAAAGGACAAACGGTTTGCAGATATGGAAAAAGAAAATCTTTGATACTTAATGGTAAAAAGGTAACAAAACTATTTTTTCTTAATAATTCACTAGGAAACAGGAATTTATCCGTATTTTTCCCCCTCACAAAGCCTTCCCAGGGCCAGCAAAAAAATCAACTTCTGTAACCCTTAAAGAAACCCAAAAAAGTCTATTCCCTGTGGAGTGACTTTATACCCAAAGGGCATGCTGACAGTGTGCCTCAGATCATGGACAGATCTAAGATTTTAAAAAGCAGGTGGAAAGGGTGCAGATGGTGTGGTGCATCATTACATGCAACACCACTTCTTTCTCCGGGTTAAAAAAACAAAACAAAACAAAACAAAACACCCACAACCAACTAGAAGCTTTACTAATATGCAAGGAACCAAGGGCTATATTCTTTGGTTTTAGATCAAAGCAAAAATCAGGTATAACATTATTGAAGTGTACACTAAATGCATTATATTATGTATAACAAAAACCACAACAAGATATTGTTTATCTTTTGATTTTTTTTTTTTTTTTAGTCCTGTTGTCATTAGAATTAAAGGTACATCTCTTTCAGGTTCAACAAAATCATACCGCCTTGAGCATCTTGAGAGTAGTACATCCAGTGCTTCACTGCAAAAGTTATTTCCACACCTAAGTTGATGTTCACCCGAGTTAATGATGTTCAGGAGCAGCCAACAGACAGCATAATTGCAGAAGAAAGGCCAGCTTGATTCATGGACCATCAAAACCACTGGAAAAGGACAGAATGTTTTTAACACTTGTGGAATGAAGCTGAATAAAAAATTTACAAGGAATCAGGTGAATTATGAGTCATGAAGTTACGCAACTCCCTCAGTGCTGCCTTAACACAATGCTGCTCCCATAGTCAGGCTCCCGATTTAAAATTGGGGTGGTGCAGGTATCAAAGGGAGGGATGTCCAGTTGCACCAGTGCACCCCACCCTGGATCCACCTCTGCCTTGGAGAGATGCCAAACCACAATCTCTCTCTCTGTCTCTCTCTCACACACACACACACACACACACACACACACACCACATGCTTCAAAATGCATGCTCCAAGTCTGCCAAATCAGGAAATATGCAGGTGATCAATGGTGGCCTTCAGTGGCTGCTCAAGAATGCAGACTGAGGTTTCACGAGTGGCACAGAGGAATGCCCCAGAGCATATCCACTGACAGATTTGCAGAACTGGAACATGCATGTGGGAGTGGGTGGGTAACAAGTACCTAGCTGGCACACTGCACATGTGCCTCTACTCATGTCACAACCATCTGTTTTCAACTACCAATAAAGTTGAGGCAACCAGACATCCCATTGCCATTCTAGGAATAGACGATGCCGCCTTAGAACAATCTCAGCATCAGAGAATAGAAAGCATGCACATCCTTTCTATAACATCGCTAACTGTTTTCTCACTAGTCTAAAACATTCTATTTTAATGTGCAGTCTGTAACGAACATTTTTGGGCAGGTTCTTGTTACAGTTCAGGTGCTCCAAGTAACAATGTAAATCGGACTTAATGAGAGGCAAAACAGCGCAGTAAAGAGCAAGCACAAGCTCCAAGTAAGAACATCATAAAACAGGGTAGAGTGTCACTTTACAGATTATAGACTAACTATAAAGTTAGTTTGAATTAAAGTGTCACTCTTTCCCTGCCTTTTGCAAGACTTCAGACTAATATGGCTAACTACCTTTCAATGTAACAAGAGCTAAAGAGGTTTAAAAAGAGGACAGCAGCTATTGCTCCATGAGATAACAGGCAGTCAGGCTTAAATCAGTTTAAGTAGTGCCTTTAATATTGATATCAATGGGATTTGGAAAATGGGCAGTGCCATCTGCATGCTTTAAGTGACTGCCTGCCTTATGAACAGTTGATTTAAATAGTTTATTTTATATCTTCAGACACATCCAATGCTTAGGCAAACAGGAAATTCTGTCAAGGTTGCTATTGTATTATGAATTCATTTCTATTTTCAAGGGGCTTGGCTAGATATTTTAGAGGTAATAAATCAAGCTATTTTAAAGGTATGTGAAATCCATATACATATTTATTTGTGTGTGTTTGAGATAGATCCTTGGTAGAATCATTTGGCATTATTTTTATACTGTTATTGCACCTGCTATACCCTGTGGAGGAGTTTCAGTAGCCTACTGTAGCCATATGATTCATAATAATAAAAAACTTTATTTTTTAAACCCTGATGCATAGTGTGTACACACATACAATTCCATTTGTTGATCTATCTGACTAGGATGCGCATTTGGTCCCAATATAATTTGTGATTTGCATGTAGGGACTATTGTGTATAAAAGTAGTGAAAAAATACTGAACACAGCTACCATTAAGGAGAAAAATGAACATAGTGGCAGCCTAAGACCTTAGGAACACTGGTAAGAGGCACAACCTATGCACATGGAAAACTAAAATGAATCGTTTCCTTTTAGCTGGTTTTATGCAATATAAGTGCAACATACAGTCCAAATTTGTTATGCGACTTAGCAGTGTTCTTTAATAATGAACTGGTGTCTAAAAGAACAGAACTAGAGCTGTGTTAAGCTCATTTGTTTCCATTCACTGGGGTCCTTACAATTCTTAGACAATTGGTGTATATATGCCCACATATCAGGTTTCAATAGGACTCTTCAATTGTTTATCAAAATAACACTTATACCCACTCAATCAATAAAAATGTTGACTTTTATTAAGTCAGTACACATACAATCAAAACTTCAGTCACACTAATCAGTGATGGTGAAGCTTTCAGTTAACCAGTGTAGCGTATGGAGACTGCCACAGAATTTGGAACCAAACAAAAGTTGTATCACAATAGGCCATTTCAATCTCCAGATCTGTTTCGAGAGCAAAAAAAAATGTCTCTGCCATCTACTTTCATGGTTCATAATAGTTATTATGAAAGAAACGGATTTATTTTCACTTTGGTGAAGATTACAGGACCTCATGGCTTCTAACAGTTATTTTACTATAATGCACCAGGAAAATACAATATAAAAAAAAGTGTTGAGCTTTGCTGCCCACAGCAACATGCATTTTAATGCAGTCAAGAGAGCAATTCTGATAAGCTTCTCTGCATGGACACCCATTTGTATTTAAGACACAGACACACAAAACTTTTAGTTCTTTTCCTGTTTCAGAATAAGAGGGCTAAATTTGGTTGTTTCAGTATTTTAGGTCTTCAAACGCTTCTTTGTGTCCAGTAATTATATTCCAGATCTACAGCTGTATAAAAGGAGAGCAGAATTTAGTCTATAGCATGTTCCATTTTAATCTCAAAACAATATAGTCATTACCAAGCAGCAACAGCTCTTATTACTTCTTTAGCATGGCAGTGACACAGTACAGGGATGACAAACGTTTACTAAAGCTGTGCAAAACTTTGTACAGCTTTTAGGCAAATAAGCTATTCATCTTCTACTTTAGCTATTTCTGGCTGGGGGGTTGGTTTCTGCTTAAGCTACAAACTCAGTACTGAGCAGTAATCACTATGATCTAAAACAGGGTGGACAAAATACGGTCCAGCCCGCCAGCCAGATCTGGCCTGCCACCTGAAGAACAGCTCCAGCTCCAGCTCCAGCTCCACTGCTTGTTAGAAGTTTAATTACCAGGAGCAGCTATTTCACACCTTGCAGACTGTTTTTAAACTCGGCTTCAGCCCCAGCCATCTTTGACCCAATCCATTCCCCAGTGCTATGAGCAGCCATCTGTGGGTGACCGACTGGGTGGAAGGTGGCTGTGAGCTAGAGCCATGACTACATATACTGGGCCAGGACCCACCCAGCTACAGCTTTACCACCCAACCCTGCCCCGAGCACTGTAGCAGGGGCAGGAGGAAGAGGATCTGTTGGAAATGGAGGAATCAGGTATCACCCGGGTGACTACAGCTGCACCAGAAGCAGCCCTGCCAAGAAGCTGGATGCTGGCTGGATCCAGGGCTGGTGGGCACAGGGAAGAGTGTGTTACTGTGTGCCCCAGGCAGTAGCAGGTGGGGCTTTGCCCTTGTGGAGCACCGCAGGGACAGCTGCAAGCCGGATGGGGAGGGGGCACAGACCACACCTGCACTGCACTGGCACCAGGGCACCCATGCCATGTCTGCTCATCCTGTGATGAAGCACCCCACAGGCCTGACATCGAACCCAGGAAAATCCTCAGTGCATGGGCACAGCCCAGCTGTGGCTCCTGTATACCTTCCCAGTGGGCCCCACACATGCGCACACCCCTGAAGTAGCCTAGCCCTGGCACCTGCACACCCTTCCATAGGGCAAAATATTCATGAACAGTATCTATTTAAATGCATGACATTATATACATGTTCCCAAAGTCATCCAGCCTGAGAAAAAAAAAAAAATGAAGACTTGCTTTAAATAAAGGAGAGAAAATTGCGTGGAATACCTGGGTATTATATTCTAAAAGCTAGAATTCCACGTACTGCAATTCTGCCCATCTGCTTTATAGGAAAAAGCATCTCATCGTCTGTCAGGCTGGGTGACTTTGGGACCATTAACATTGATCTTGACTGATGATTCCTTCTATTCTCACCTTTCTGAAAATATAATATAGAAAATAGGCAAAAACCTTCCAGACATCTTCCTCCATACCAGCTACAGTGTTTCCACACTCTTTAGTACAGTGTGTACACACTGAGATAAAACAGTATACAAACATAATCAGCCATTTGCTTCCTGATGAACAATGGTAATGATAGCTGCCAAGGATAACAAATCGGTTATTGTAACCATTTCAGACAGTTGCTTTTTAGTTTGAAATAAACAGTGTTCCTCACAACAGCAGATTGATTTAATTTTTCAAATGCACTTCCTTTTCATATTGTGTCATATATAGGAAAAGATGTCTTTCTAAATTTCATCAGAAAGGGGATACTTGGCTATGGCAGCGGAGAACCATCTCTCTTTTTCACTGGGTGTAATATTGTTGGCTTACATCCTGGTATACCTTAGTGAAGACAAGATTTTTTTCTTTGTCTTTCTCAGTATCGAGTGGCTAATTCTCAAAAAAGTCAAATTTAAACCTTCAGCATCTGACTTCAATTTTGTTGAACAATTTAATTTAAACAGTTCACGGGGTGACCCTTTCCAAACATCTTATTTAGAAACTGTCATCTCAAAATAATCATCTCTTGTAAAGTGCACAATCCTTGCTCAAAACTTGTGGCATACCAGCCTCCCCTTCTACAGGAAACCTCAGCCCTACTTCAAGCCCTTTGTCCCATCTTCCACACAGGTAAAACAAAGGCAACATGCGCTGGGTCTTCACCTTGCAGTTGGACCTTGACCTCACAGCGTTTCTTGTCTGGACCCTGAATCCTGACAACTAGCATATGAGCTAGCAACCAGAACTCGAGGAAGGCTCGGATCGCTAGGCCGAAGAGTTTGGAGAAGGCCAAAAAACAAAACAACCCCCCCTCCCCCCAAACCTCCATTCACAGCATATAGCTAGACTACTAGCTGAATCTTTAGCATCGGTGTAAGCTCTTAGATGGGCCATTCAACTTTGGAAACATGAAGCTCTCATACACATGCTAAATGAAACAGTGACAGCAATAAATCTACTGAGAAATAGGTGAGAAGAGTAAATTAATAAGAAATACAAAATAGCACTTAAAATTAGAGAAAATAAGACACCGCTGGATTAACTTAAATCCAGCTCTTTCAGGGGGTTTTCAGACAAAACACCTTAACCAAACTTGGAAATGGCAGAAGTAAGAACTGGCTGTGCAGGGTGAAGGATGAAGAAAATTAAGATAAAGATTTATTATTTCACTGGAGGAAAAAGGATGAGAAGCGAACAAGACACTTATTGCTGAACAAACAACAGCTGATAAAGCTGTTTTGAACAGTATGATCCTAGACAGACTCAGGCTGTGGATGTATTCAATCAACTAATGCATATTGTGATGTGAAATCACTGCCCAGGAACGTTTCAGCTGGTATAGATACATTGAACAGTCCTTGAGCAGAACTCAGGTCATATACAGATTAGACTGTATGATTAGACTCAGAGACTATGGGTTTTTATCCCGTTACCTGGATTAGCTCAACTCCAACTAGTTATCTTTTCTCCCTCAGTCTATTAACTGCCTTGTTTAACTCTATGGACTTTTTCAAACCCACCTTTTCACTCTGCCAATAGTGTTCCCCTCCCCTCATCCTTTCCCTTTGTTTTTAGATTCCTCTCCATTTTAGGACCTTTCTTTTCATTCATAAAAGCCCAATCATAATATATGATAAAGTGGGACATTGCTTACAAAAGCTTATGGCCCTCTCAACCAGTTTCTAGAGCAGCAGTTCTCAACATTTTTTAAGACTCATAGCATCCCTCATTCAGCTCAAGTCACCCCTTAGAAAATGCCAGCTCCCACTTTTCACTCATTTGTCAACAACAAAAAAGAAACAATAAAATCAATCAGTCAGTCAATCGGTCTGTTGCAAAGAACTCGGCACAACAGGTCAGAACCGGTTTAACACTATGAATTCCTACCTGGAGTCCCCCTGGGTTTGTCTTGTGAATCATATTTGCACACCTAACAGTGCTAACATTGCATGGCACCCTGCAGTACCCTTGAAAGGATCTCAAGGCACTGCAGGGTGCTCTGGGACCCAGGCTGAGAATCACTACTCCAAGCTGCCAGCCTGTCCTACTTCTTCCCTGAGACGGCTCTTCAGAAAACAGTGGCTGTCACCATGCTACAATACATTAAATGCATTTATTACTAATATGGCTTAACAGTTTAAACGTATTGTTATGGGAGTTAATATTTTGGAGGAGAACTGCTAGCTAGCAAACACACCTCAAGTTCTAGTTTCCTTGTTATATCCCGTTATTCGGTTTGCAGCACTCTGCTCCCAAAGCCAGGTCAGTGTCAGCCTAGTTCCAATAACATGGAGGGAACAGCTTATGCTACAAGCAACAAATGCCCACACACAGCACTCAGAGTTGCTGGCACGCAGCAGTGTTCTGGCCATGCAGAGCTGTTTGCTGCCAGCTGGCTAAGGATTCCTACCTGGCACCATCCACTGGGTTTACAAGGACACTATCTAGGAAAACTCTACTTTTGAATTCAAGACAACAAGCAGACATAACAGCTAAATTGCAGACACAAAGCATCAACAGAAGATAGCAGATACTTTGGCTCCCTAAACCCAGATTTTCATGTCCTTGAACTATTGGTAGATGCTCCCCCACATAGAAATGCAAGGGTTTGTAAGCTGAAATAAACTCAAAGAAATATGACATTTCAAGCAGTAGAGGGAAGCAATGCACCTGTACAATAGCCAGTAGATTACACTAGGAATGCATTCCCTGGTTAGATACTTTTTATTAAAAAATAAGCATAAATTTATCACAGAATGCCTTTCACAAGTGAGTCTTTTGCTCACAGAGAACAGAACAATTATGAATCATTACTGAGAAGACTGAAGTAAAATTGTCCCGCTTCCACCAAGTGTCACTCTGCACATGCTCGTTATTTCATTTTTTCCTTTCTAACACTTCAACACAAAACTCAGGTTTGCCCATTAAACTTTAAAGAGACTACTTTAATCTGAATTGGTTTATTTAGTTCTCAAGCAAACTAAATGGAAGCTTCATAAATCTATAAAGATTTTTAGACAATGAAGATTTTAAGTTAGTACAACGCTTTGAATCAAAAGTTAAAAGCACTGACGCACTATAAATTGAGTCTTCAAAAGACTATCATGGACACTTGCATACAACATCCTACTGGAATAACTGCTTTGTTCAATAATATTTTCATGTACTAAGCGTGTATCTACAGTGGCTGGAGAAGCATTTTAAAACAATCCTTTCCCACCACAAGGCAACCCTGACACACTGTTCTCCTTAAGCGATTACAATAAACATAAGCAACCTATGCTCACCTGATTTACTGAGTCTAGCATAGCATAAAGTAAAGATTCAACTTGGAGAAGCAAAACAATACTTTAGTACCCACGTAGCATACAATGCCTTTTAAGGTTATAGCAGAGTGAAATGCGGGAATGCTTCTCCAGGTTTTCTGGGGCAATTTTAACATAAACATAAATCTGACAAGACTAGTATTGCAACACTACACAATTCAAAGCAAACAGCTTAAATCCTCTCAAGGTAGTGGTATCCATTGCACAAACATTAAGAGCTGTCCAATTTGTAAAAATAGGCAATGAGTTACAAGAAGCCTTGTATAAACTGATCTTCCATGGTGGCCTGCTGAAATGAAGAAGCCTGTTACCACAGCTTCAGCAGCAGTAAAGTAGTTTTTGCTGCCATTATAAATAAAAGCACAGCTCAGATGTTTTAGTATAGATTCTTTGTTTCATAACAGCTGATTACTCCTTAAGCTAGCAATTTAACTACCACCCTTTTCCTTATTTTATATTCACCCTTTTTTACAGCAGACTGTGCATACCTTGTGCTGATAACAGAACTATTCATTTCTCTATAGGCTTTCCTACAGTATTCATTATAGCATTCTGGGTTTGTTGTTGTTTTTTTTTTGTTTTTTTTTTAAACAGCATTCCTCAGAAATAAGATGAAGGTTAAAACTGAAGCAAAGAGATTCAGGCCAAAAGTATGCAAAAAATTGAAGGCCCAGTTCAATTTACTAAGGACCTGGAATTTTGACAGTATTTAATAATGCTTAGCATCACGGTCCACAAAAGTGCTGGGTCTAACGGCTAGAGCCAGCAGTTACCAGAATCAGAAGTCAGGCTGCAAAGCAAGGTCAAAATGGGGTTCCAAAGTTCAGAGACTGGGTACACAGGCAGGGATATGGAAGCAAGCAACAGGGAAGTCACTTAAACAAGAGTTGCTCACAAACTGAGATTAATGCCAGAGGGATAAATGCTGCAAGAACTTCTTAAAAGCAGTCCCACAACCAATTAGTGGGCTCGGGCTCAGCTGTCCTTACTTAAGAGGTTGAGTGTTGCTGACCCAGTTATCCAGCTGGAGTATAGAAGCCTTATGCACAGTAGTTTAGGTTCAAAGAATAGCTTCTACTTCAGTTGCTGTTGAGCATATACAGCACTACTGCACATCTTACTTCAACATTTCAGCGTCAGCACAATGTCACCACCTAGTAGAGCCTTGTTATAGGGTCATTTTGGGCGTCTCCTGCAGCTCTTAACCCCTGGATTGTCCACACATTAAACACCTAAAACTGGCTTTAAGCATTCCTTATACAGCTCAAAGTTATGCCTTTTCAGGGAAGGATTATCTCTGATCCGTGCTACCCAGATCATGTTGCAGTAAGGTATTGCCACCTGCCAGATAACACTTCAGTGTAAACACTCCTCCTCTCCCCCTCTTCCCTACTGGTGTGAAACAGAGCCACTGTACCCACCTCCCCAGCATCCCATTCACTCTCACCCACCCCACCCCCTGCTTACTTGTGCCTACTGGTGCTCTATGTTCTGGGAAAGCAGGCAGGGAAGGGTTAAACTTCCAGCCAGACTATTGAGGCTGCTTCTGCTCTCTGGGCCAGAAGAGCCGCAGTAGCAGCAAAGGTGCAAGCACGTTAACCCTTCTCTATATGCTCTCTTGAGACAGATGATACAGTCAGCCACAGGTAAGTAAAGCCCTAGGGACAGCAGGGAGGTAGAAGGCAGAGATAACCCTGAGGCCCTGGGGAGGGACCCCAGAAGTCAGAGGAGGACCCAGGGGAGGCCTTGGGGAAAGAGGTGGGGTAAACTCAGAATGGGATTTTGTGGGGGAGGGAAATCTTACCCTTCAGTCCTCCATGGCACTGCTAGCCTGAAATGCAAATGCCCCAAACTTGAGCTAGTATTAAACACCTGTCAAGATTTGTACAGTTCAGTGCAATGTGAAACAAGACCCTTAAGTTTAAAATGACTTACTATTGTATAAATAAACCTAATGCAGAGACAAGGCTGCAATTCAGTTCTCCAGGGAAGCTATTAGACATCTTTATGATGGGACCATCCATACCCTTCTTGCATTCCCTTGCATTATTCACTACTCATGTTTCATCTTCCGGCACAAATGAGGCACCCCTCCCTTAAACTGTCTTTGAAAATTATAGCTCTTCCCTAGAGCCAAATAAGGTAAGGTTTTAACTTGAGATAAATAGGGTCTTACAATGGGAAGTGTAGGACAGTTTTAATTATAGGTGGGGCTGGTAACACGGCATGTAAGGAGGAAGCTGAATTGGCACAAAGCCCTAGTTAATCAGAATTTCTCTTCTATGCCTAAAGACTCCACCTGACGTGATCATAATATTTTAGACAAATGCAGCTCAGCGTACTTTATTTTTGTACAAAGAACATTCTAACCTCAGGTTAAGGGAAAACATGAGCCAGTGCATTTAATCCATTTTCCTATACTGTGCACATTTGGAAAGACCCAGGAAAATGAGCTATTACAATTTGGTTGAATCTTTACCTGTGTCCAAATATAGATAATAGAAAATTAGGGCTGTAAAGGACCTCAGGTAGTCATCTAGTTCAACCCCATGCTCAGAGCAGGACCATCCCCAATTAGATCATTTCAGCTACGGCTTTGTTGAACCAGGTCTTAAAAAACTCCAAGGATGGAGATCCTACCCCCTCTCTAGGTAACCTCTTCAAGTGCTTCACCACCCTCCTAGTGAGAAAGCTTTTCCTAATATCCACCCTAAACTTCCCTTGCTGCAACTTGAGACCATTGTTCCTTGTTCCATCATCTTCCACCACTGAGAACAGTCTAGTTCCATCCTATTTAAAACTACCTTTTAGGTAGTTAAAGGATGCTATTAAATCCTTGCTCCGTCTTCTCCTTCACAGACTAAATAAGCTCAGTTCCCTCTCCTAAGAAGTCATGTGCCTTAGCCCCTGAACCATTTTCATTGTTCTCTGGTGGACTCTCTCCAACTTGTGCACATCCTTTCTATAGTGGGGAGCCCAAACCTGGCCACAATACTCCAGATGTAGCTTCACCAGTGCAGAATAGAGGGGAATAATTACTTCCCTTGATCTGCTAGCAATGCTCCTACTAATGCAGCCCTTCTTGACAGCAAGGTCACACTGTTGACTCATATACAGCTTATCGTTCACTGTAACGCCAAGGTCCATTTCTGAAGAGCTGCTGTTTCGCCAGCTGGTCCCAAGCTTGTAGCAATGCATGGGATTCTTGCATCCTAAGTGCAGGACTTTGCAGTTGTCCTTGTTGAACCTCATGAGATTTCTTTTGGCCTAATCTTCCAATTTGTCTAGATCACACAATCCTAGCCCTACACTCCAGTGCATCTACTACTCCCCCTAGCTTGATGTCATCCACAAACCACCATCTTTCAGATTGTTAATGGACATATTGAACAAAACTGGCCCCAGGACTGACCCCTAGGGCACTCCACTTGATACTGGCTGCCAACTAGACATCAAGTTATTCATCACAACCCATTGAGCCCAACAGTACAGCCAGCTTTTGGTCCACCTTACAGTCCTTTCATCCAACACATACTTCCTTAACTTGCTTGCAAGAATACTGTGGGAGACCATATCAGAAGCTTTGCTCATGTCAAGGTGTACCACGTCCGCTGCTTTCCTTGCATCCACTGAGCCAGTCCGCTAGCCATCATAGAAGGCAATCAGGTTGATCAGGCATATACCACAAAAGATGTGGAAAGAAGTTAAAAAGAAGCGTGTAATTTTGCAATATTTTACCTCTCTAATCGTAAGTAAAAGGTTGTTCCAATAATATACTCATTCTCTGTAATCCTATCCTGTGGGTAGCAGAGAACCTACAGCTCTATCTATCTCCTAAGCACTCAATGGGAGATGAAGATCTTCAGAGTATAGCATCATAAAAGCAAATCATAAAAGTATGATTTCAAATGAACTATATGCAAATCTACCTTACCTGCGTTTCCTGCAACATAATTAACTGGAGTACATTCTTTCAATTTTTGTGTGCATGTAACTGAAGTAACTTTATATATTTTATTAATGTTGCATATTTGCTAGTACAAGTTACATCTCTAATCTTTTTTTTTCCTTCCAGGACCAAGGTATTTTTATAGGTTACCTTCATTAATTTTGAATACTATGGCATATCCAAATACATTGGCTCCACCATTGCTATAAGTTGAGATGTCTCTTCCACTTAAATAGTGTTATGCTATTTAATGCTACCTATATATTACATTATATATATATTATTAAACTTGTTTTATTGTGCAGGGTGGAAAGGAGGTGGTGAAGGGGTAGGAAAGATGACAGACACTTAAAATAAAGGTTGAGTTTATAAAGAATGTATAAACATATTAGGATTAAGGCATTTTTCATTTTTTGCTGTTGCTGATTATAACTGGTTGTCTCCACACATGGAAAACTACTTGGGTGACATTTTAATCTCCTAAATCTGGGGGTGGGGAAGAGCAGGAAAAGACACCTGCTGTGCTTTTAAGATGCCTTTTGTGCTGCATGAGTAGTTGACAACAGAGGCTACTCCTGTTCTTAACTATTGTGAACCAATGAAACTAATTTGTCTTTGATTCAGGCATTTCCAGAATAATCTTAGCTTTTATGATGTAATCCAGAACCTACTTACCTAATAAGTAATATTAATATTTCTCCAAGGACACAACATTTGTTTGTATGTAAGACCTCATATTTTGATTTCCAACTAGCAAGGATAGAAATATAACTTACTTAGACTGCATATGATCCGTAAATTTGGCAGAGAGTAGAAGAGGAAGGTTTTGCCACTGTGAATCACAGAAAATAATAGACTGTAGAGAACTAATAAATGTGGTTTGACATTTTTAACATAGCTTTTAGTGTCTATATTAAAATAGTACAACTCCTTGAGTTTTATGCAAATTTGCTGAGGTTTAAAGTAAACAGCATATCTTACAATTATCTCTATGTTCCCTTTAGATTAATAAACAGGAAAGCTGTTTAAGAGTAATGGCCCTTAACAAATTTGTATTCCTAGGAATTTATAACCATACATTAGAGTGACATCTGTATTTCCTGTGGATTTTGCGTTGCACTTCCCACACATCACTAATTAAAATACATTACTTTAAAACATTTCAAGTATAAGCATGCCATATGTCATGTCACAAAAGGTATTCAGGTTTCCTTCTAAAGGGTACCTAACGCCTCACAGAAAGCTTTTTATATAGCAACAAGCCTTTCTGGTACTATTTTTAAAACTATTTTTACCTAAACATGGTATTTTCTTTTTATAAAAGGAATGCTTACGCTGTTCAACTGACCAATGCAATTTTTGCTTTTTGTAGTCTAACCAGACTTGTTTCAAAATATTATTGTGTAATAATCAGTAACTAATGTTGACAGTTACTATTTTAAAATGCAATGTTTGTTCATAACTGGATGAATGGTTACTTACATAACAATGAAACACACCAGATTAACTAAATGTCATTACAGTAACATCTCTGTTATCCAGTACTTCACCAACCAGAATACTCTATTAACTGGAATTTCTGGCCAGCTGGAATTGGTACATGAGTGTATTTTTTTTTAAATGAAATATAAACAGGCATTTTCTTAATGGGTAATAAAATGTTGTCTATGGTGTTGTTTAGCAAAAAGAATAACTGAATGTTTGAGTGACAACTATAAATGATGTATATATGGAAATATAAAGCTGCAAATAAAGCATCATAACAACTGAACAACACAAATGCTTTCCAACTTCCTGCCATTACACAAGTTCCAGAAGTAGATTAAAGCTGAGCACCCCAAAAGAGTCTACTAGAGTTGGGTTCCTGATTCCTAATAAAATTGAGAGAATTTGACTTACTATTCTCTTAGATCTTTTTGAAAATCTTAGCTTGCATTTTTATTGGAGGTGATCTGGCACCTGTAATACTCTTGACTCGCTTGGATTCAGTAGGCTTCCATTTAAGTCAGAAGTTTCTTCATAAACTTAAATGGAAGTTGAAGCCTGGTAGAGTGAGCAGAGCATTACCAATAAAAAGCAAAGTACCATGTGAGAACACAGATGGTGAATTCTTGCAGGCCAGTGCATAATGACTTAACACTTATTAGCTGACAAAAGTCAGGGATCGGATTGTGGTATTCAGATTTTTTTTTTTGTCTCCAGTTCATTTTGAAACATATTTGTTTTGTTAAAGAGATCATTTTCATTCTGAAAATAACATTTCTGAATGGCACAAATTATCATTCCATGGAAAGCTACAATATATAGACTAAAGCTAACTTGCTGTGAGCATAATCATTTATAAACTCATATTGATTATTTCTACTTTAGTGCTCACTTTTCCCAATGAGTTCAAAGTAAAGTTATAAGCTTATTAGCTGATGTGCATGATCTGAGAGTTATTTCATTCCAGTATTTTATAAAAGTCAATATTTACTTGTTATGATAAAAAATGTGCAATTCAGTTAAAAAGTTATTTCCCAATAACCACCTAAGTTAAATTTAGACTGTTTTTTTTGTAAATTTTGAAAAACACCTGATAATCTGTTCATATTTAGTCCTCTGTATTAACTTAAATTATTAACTGTGGGCAGCTAAGCTGAATAATTTTCCTCCTAATATATTCATCAGTAGTTTAAATTCATTAACTTCTGCAGAGCTATATTATGTTCTGCAACATATTTTGAGCTACTTCTTATTCTGAGGAAATAAAGGTACCAGGTTACAAAACATATCATCTTATTATAACCAGGACTTTGCCACAGCAGTTACTGGCGGGGAAAGAGGAATGGTTTCTAGGAAAGAAGGGAATGGTTTCTGGGAGATGTAACAAGTACAGACCCTCCCTGAATTGCCTTGCTTTCTCCTCAAATTATCACACCCCCCGAATATGAGCCAAGGTGAGCAGATTCAGAATGAGGTTGTAATACAAACAGATTACATGATTTTAAAACAAGCTATGCTGGAATGGACGTTCTATGACATAGACATGAACAATATCATTTTGCTTTCAGGAGCGATATACCTACATGGTCCATTGAAAATGGTTTGATTTATCTAGTAGGGATCTAGCAGGGATTACAGAGTAGTAGGGATTACAGAGACCTGGTGGGACTCCTCACATGATTGAAACATAGCTGTAGGCACTACACAGAAGGGTGAGAGAGACCTAACTGTAGGTGTGTACTACAGATTGCCAAACCAGGGGAAGGAGCTTGATCTTGAGTTCTCTCAAGATCTGATAGAGGCTGTACATGCACAGGACATGGTTGTCATGGACAACTTCAATTATCCAGACATCTCTTGGAAGGAACACTCGGCAAAATTGGATCAGTTGCATTGCTTCTCAACATGTACTGAAGAGCTCTAACCTGACTCAGGAAGTGCACGGGCCAACCAGAGGTAACGCTCTCCTAGACTTGATCCTATCCAGAGGAGATGATCTGGTAAGTGACTTGAATATAGAGGGTAGCTTGGACAACAGCAACCATGAAACCATCATGTTCACTGTTCATCATAGGGCAGGCAAATCAGCTAGCAGTGTTGAAGTTCTGGTCTTCAGAAAAGTGAATTTCAACAAGCTAAAGGAAGCCAGGGACTCAGGGTGAAAGGAGTGCATGAAGACTGGTCATTTCTCATGGATATGATCCTTGAAGCACAAAAGAAGTATTTTCCCATGCAGAGGAAAGGTTGCAGAAGGGCTGAGAAGCCCTCTTGGCTTAATAGGGATATCACGGTCCTTTTGAACAAAAAGAAAGTGGCATACAAACAATGGAAGCTTGGGACAGTCCCTAAGGAGGACTATACAACAATGGCCAACAATTATAGGGAACAGATGAGAAAGGCTAAGGTGGCAACTGAATTTAAACTAGCAATAGAAATCAAGGACAATAAAAAGTCCTTCTTTAGGTATGTAGTGAACAGGAGGAAAACAAATGGAAGTGCGAAGCCATTGCTTAACAACTCAGGACAGCTGGTTACTGACACTCAGGAGAAAACAGAACTCCTGAATGACTACTTTGCTTTGGTATTTCACCAGACTAAGGGGAAAATCATGCCAGCCAAGGTACAGAATAGGCATGGTGGGAATGACGACTTTCCTACAGTTGGTGTTGAGCTAGTGAATGATCAGTTAAAAAAGTTAGACATTTATAAGTCAACAGAACTTGATGAACTTCATCTGAAAGAGCTGAGGGCCCTGGCTGAAGTCATCATGGGACCTCTGACAAAACTCGTGGTGCTCAGGGGAGGTCCCTGAAAACTGGAAGAGGGTCAATGTTGTGCCCATCTTCAAGAAGGGGAGGAGAAAGGAACCAGGCAACTATAGGCCATTAGCCTCACTTTTATCCCAGGGAAAATCTTGGAAAAATTCATCAAGGAGTTTGTGTGTGATAGGCTTACAGAATGTAGGATTCTGAATGATGGCCAGCATGGCTTCATTGTGGGCAGGTCTTACCTGGTCATAGAAGGGGATGAGACTGGCAAGACAACTCACAACCTGGATAAGAGGGAGGAAGTCGACACTGTATACATAGGCTTCCAAAAGGCCTTTGATCTGGTATCCCATGATGTTCTCATGGCAAAATTGGAGGATTATGGGCTTAACTTCATGACAATTAGGTGGGTAGGAAGCTGGTTTCAGGGTAGGACTCAGAGAGTTCTAATGAACACATCTGTGACATCCTGGTGAGAAGTGGCCAGGGGTGTCCCTCAGGGGTCCAATACTTTTCAACATCTTTATCAATGATTTGGGGTAAAAAGCTCACTGGCTAATATTGCAGATGATACCACGTTATGAGGGGAGCATGATCATGCTTGAAGATAGGCTGCAGATACAGGCAGACCTAGACAGGTTGACAAATTGGGTGCTTTGTAACCAGATGAAGTTGAACATTGAGAAGTGTAAAATGCTCCATCTGGGCATGAACAATCCCCATCATACTCACACACTCTGTGGTGCCAAACTGACTAGCACCATGACTGAAAGTGATCTATGGGTAATAATAGACCATATGAGCCATCAGTGAGATGCTGTAGACAGCAGCACAAATAATACTCTGGCATGAATCAACTGATGCATCTCAAGCAAAACCAAGTAAGTGATTCTTCTGCTTCTCTCGGCGTTGGTGAGACTGCAGTTGGAGTACCACATCCAGTTCTGGGTGCCACACTTCACCAGTAACATGGAAGAGCTTGATAGAGTCCAGAGAAGAGCCACCCATATGATCAGAGACTTACAAGGCAACCCACACAAGGAAAGGCTGAGGGACTTAGGACTCTTCAGCCTAAGAAGGAGCAGGCTGAGAGGGGACTTGGTAGCAACTCACTGCTACATCAGGGGAATACATCAAGGGCTTAGTAAACAACTGTTCACCAAGGCTCCCTTGGGAAAAAAAAAAAACAGGAGTAATGGTTATAAACTCATGGAAAGCCATTTCAGGCTTAACATTAGGAAAAACTTTCACATCCAGTGTCCAGACTGTGGAATAAACTTCATCAAGAGGTGGCGCAATCACCTACTCTGGATATCTTTAAGAGGAGACTGGACGGTCATCTAGCTGGGGTCACCTGACCCCAGTTGTCTTCCCTGCCTAGTGCAGGAGGGGGAATATGGGGGGGTGGGGCTGGATCCAATGATCTTGCAAGGTCTCTTCCAGCCCTTACAATCTATCTTAGATGCTACAAAACAGTAACAAAGGCATCACCTGCAGCAGTAGAAGCTAAAGGAGATATGTATTTTCGCTGTCATCTTTTTAACTGAAAAAGTCTGAGATCCTAGCCGGCAAGCAGAGACTATGTGCAGACCTAACCTTGACAGTGTTGGATTTTGACAGCTGTTGTGGGTTGCTCTCATGAAAAGCATCAGAAAACCCAATGCTTGAACAGAATGCTTTGCAAACTCAGGGCTTCCTAGAGATGTTTGGAGACCTGCTTTGGAAGTTCTGCACTCTAGGTCCAGAGTCCTGGATGCCCGAGATCTCTGTTGATGCTATCCCTCTTTCCTCCTAACTGTTTTTTAGTCTTCTCTGGGTATGTAGGGCACACCAGGATTAGTGTACAGGCAACCATTGCTTAAGGCTGTCTCACTTAGCACTATTTCGCTATAACGCTCATTTTAAATTGATACCCAGTTTCACTTAGTGCTCAGCGAGCTTTGTTATAATGCTCACAGTCACTATCTCGGGTCATTAAAAACATTTGCAGTCACCACCTTGGATTGTCTAATACTTTTGGTTTCACTTAACACTCATTTTTTCAGGAACCAATTAAAAGCACTAAACGGATGTTGCTTGTATTCATACATTTTTCAGTTTAATCCTGCGGGTGGCTGGGGGTGGATTCCAAGACAATTTAATTCTTGGTCAGCCAAATCAACACAGAAATGCCCACAAGTAGAAAAAAGATTTCTTTTTCCAATCTTTTATTGACCAGCTTTTACTGTAGATGGGGTAGAGTTAGATAAGCTTTAGACTACAAACATGCTTCCTCACCAACCTCAGGACCAATAAAAGATATCACTGTATTAAATTCTTGCCTTTTGCATAATTTGTGGATACAGCATTCCAGCATTACTATTCCACTATTATCTCAGATGAGCTGTAAAGGAGTGAGAGAGACTAAACAAAAGCCCCGAGGTGCCTTACGTGCTGGGCAGGGGAAGTCAGAAGAAGAAGAGCAGCTGGTAGCGACAGACAGGGAAAGTGAACACAAGCAACATTTGCAGCATGGATGGCTGGTGGGGCTGCAGCTGGAGACCAGAAGGGAAGGGAAGCAATCACCACCCTTCCCGAGCAGCATCTCACTCTGGATTGGAGCAGGGGGGGCTGCTCAGAGGTATTTCCAACCCCAGAGACCGGCAGAAGGAGATAGCTTCTCTGTGAACCACAGAGAGAGGAGTGGCTTAGCGTCCTGGCAAGCAAGTGTTGCAAACTCTGCTGGAGAAACACTGCAGGTGTGACCCAGAGAAGAAGGCAGGTGGAGGTTTGCCCACACAAGGCTTCTGATAATCCCTGGAGTGGAGTAACAGCTGAGGATCTAAGGAACAGGCCAGAAGAATTGCTCTTTTCAGATTAGACCCTCACTGCACATGGGAGAGATCCCATCGGGACTGTGAATGCTCACAACTAAGCTGGGACAGGCCTGTGAAGAGCAGTGACTGGATTAGCTGTGTTTTTTCTGTTGCGATTTGGACATGAAAGCCTGACACCAGGTGAAGAGGATATGGACTGGGTCAGACAAAGAGACTGAGAGCAGTCATGCTTTCCTTTCTTTTGGATATTTGAGTACAGGCCAAGGTCAGCTCAGGGCAGAACAGTGGACCAACAGGCAGCATTAAAATCTGGCTGCAGAGAACTACAAGTGTCATCTGGAGAGGCTAGGGTGGGACTAAGGGGAGGTTTGGAGCCCCACAGAAGAAAACAGGAACTGAGACCTGGTAGGATCACCTTGGGCATTGTCTCCTAGTGATATAATATCATCAAAGTCATGTCAGTTGAGAAATATAAGACCAGCTTCCTGGCAGACCAGGTAATCCAAAGCCAAGGTCCACTCTGTAGGGAAATGAGCTCAGGGCAGTGGCAGCAAGCCCTACAACTCCTGCAGTCATCACAGGTGCTCACAATAGTAACTGTGTCAGGTGAACAGGATAGTACTTGCTACTATTTTCATTATTCCCAGCTATCACTTATAACTCAGGAGGGTTGAGATCCACTGACTAGCTATTGACATATCCTACTTCCTAGGGTTAAGATGAAGCTTAATTGGAGCATATGCTGCACCACTTATCTAACTTACTCATAATTTTCCATAGATTTGTTTTTTTAATCATGTTATTTCCATATACAAATATATCCAAGTGCCATACCACAAATCCAAGACTTTTGCACTGCTCCACTAATGAATATTTTCTCCAAAACATCAAATGAGTGAGACCTCTAGAAAGCTCCTTAATTATCCTTCAAAGCTCCAGTCGTGGATCTTTAGCCACAAACTACTAAAAGTTTAAATAAAATGGTGTTCAATACAGACAGACGGACAGTGCTAGTCTTTTTCACTATATTTAAGTGTGTGACATCCTCAGATTAATTATAGCTAAACATTAAAAATGAAACTAAGCTTTCTAAATAGGTACAGGAAAATGAGAAAGTTCAATGGACAGAATAAAAAGTAGGAGTTTTAGGGAAAGTAAAAACAAGACAAGCAAATCCAATTAGAACAAGTCTGTGCTTGCATGTGGGTGCAGGAAGTGTCAGGGTTTGTTTGTTTATTTAACCTGTTAATGTGATGTTGCCATTACATCATAGACATTTTACAGAAATCAACAATGCTACTCACAACAGTAAGCAAGCACATGCACAAGTGTTTGCAAGATCAGGGCCTAAAGATTTTTATATGCTTTACCTTCTGCTGTAAGATGCGTTTTGCTCATTATAAAGTTGACTGGAAAAAGATAAGACATTTCTTTGATTAATTCCTTAAACGTATATCACGTAGAATTAGTAAAACACCTTAAAAGCACAGTAGTCTCTTTTCACATTGATGTGAAGCCAAACTCCCGTTGTTAAGAAGGATTGCAGATATGTCTATTAGGGAAAAACAGATGGGGACCCAATACATTAAACACACTGGAAAGCTGTGGATTAATTTTGGTTCCCCGCCCCCCGCTTTTTACATATCCTCATGCTTAAAAGGCCAGGCACTTAAAAGTAAATCAATCAGTCTCCAGGCCTGAAACAAAACAAAAGGAAAAGAATATGTTAAGACCTGGATAAAAAGAGGTAGAAATTTAAGGAAGGGAAAAATGATGAAAATAGCTCCAGGGAATGAGATGCACCTTTCCAGCAGAACAGCTTTGAAGTTCAACAACTAAAATGCTGAAATTTTGTCTCTTTCTCAAGTTTGAGATTTTAGAAGTCTTACTATGGACTTTCAAAGATCAGATTATGATCGTAATCACTTTAATACCAAAGCCAAATCCTACTGGAGTTCTATTTGGAACCTGAGACTGAAGTCTTTCCTCTGATTACAACAGAAATACATTAAAAAAAGTAAGGTGATGCCTTTTTCCTACCAAAAAGGCTACTATGGTAGCACAAATTCAACTAAGAGTTTTCTATTTTTAGTGGTCAGTTTCCCTGAAGTGAAGTCCTGCTATCATTGGACTCATCCAAATGAATGTGCATGAGCTTCTTGCAGTGTCTCAAACCCCTTTGAGATGCTGCAATAGGCATGTGCAGGAAAGGAAAAACACTCCCTGTGCTGCAGATGTTGAGTGTGGGGGCAAAATTAGACCCCTGGATACCCAGGGGTCAAAAAAATACCCCAGGTGAAAAAAACAGGGCAGGGCAGGGCAGGGCAGGGCATGGTCCTGGACTGTGTCCTGAGGCAACCCAGAAGTCAGTCCTCCAAGAGACACACTCTGGTTTTTGGCCAGAGAGTCCCTATGGTGCTCCTGCTGCCCCAGCACATGGGGCATCAACCCTTACCGTGCTGGGGCAAGAAGTGCTGCAAGGATCGGGACCGAGAAGGTGCCATGGGTAACTGGGAATGGGGCGTGGCAGGGGGATATCAGGAGTATGGAGAGTGGCTGGGGGATGTGTGGTCAGTGGGTGGGTCTGTGGAGGAGCTCAGGTGGGGGGCACTGCATGCCTGCCCCCCTGCCCACTCCCCATGGTGCCGGCAGCATCAGGCAGCGCAGCTGTGCCCCAGCTGCAGCCACAGATGGTGGCAATGTGGCACTGTGAGACTGGGCTCTATACATGCTGAGTGGAGCTGGCCTGGGTTTCAGTGCCATGTCACGGCTGGTTTTGTACATGTTCAACAGAGCCCCTAGTACACTGGGCGTGTGGGGCGCAGGTGGGTTTGGTGTGCACAGCTGGGATCTTTGCCCCTGCTTGCTCTTTCCCACGTAGCTGAGCCCCTCTGCCAGCAAGGAGAGGGGAAGGGAAAGATCAGCGTTGCCTGCCTGGCTTACAGCACTACGAAGGGCAGGGAATCAGCTGCCAACACTGGTAAGGAGAGAGGGGAGGGGAGACAAGGAGCAGAGCTGGCATCACCAGCTCTCTGAGTCTGTATCTGCCAATTTCCTTTCCCATCTATAGCTGCTTGCCTGGAAGGGCTTTGAGTAGCGAGCTCCCTCATTCCCCCTCTTCCCCTTCCATCCACACATGCTCCCTTGCTCCACTCAAGCAGCATGAGACCGAGTGGCAGGCAGACCTCTGTTCTCCCTATTACTGCAGCTCCATCAGGGAGGGAGCTCACTACTCTCTCATGTACAAAGCCGGCACTGTGAGACCCAGGGTGGCTTCATTCAGCATGTATAATGCCTTGTCTCTCAGCACCACGTCACCACCAGCTGTAGCTACAGCTAGGGCACAGCTCTGTTGCCTGATGCCACCAGTGCCATGGGAGCAGGTGGGGGACAGGTATGCAGTGGCCCACCACTCAAGCCCCTCCACAAAGCATATAGTGGGACCTGGCCTGGTGCAGCTCTCTAGCTCAGCTTTGGACCAAACTGGGAGGTGCAGCTCTGGGACACGCAGCTCCTGTTAACTGCACAGCCCATGCCAGGTCATGCTGGTGCATTTTCCATGAGGATCAGGCTGCGATGTACAGGTGCGGTGCTGTGCCTACAACAGCAAATGGTGAATCGCTGACTGAGCCTCATGGAAAACACACCCAGCACAACCCAGCCTGGGACACACATCCCAGATCCATGTCTCCCGGTCTGGTCCAAAGCCATGCTAGTGAGCCACACCAGCCCGAGTCCCACCATGCACCTCTTCCCCACACACACTGTCAGTCCATCAGTGCCATTGCCAGAGGCAGGACCTAGCTGGCATGCAGGGACAGTATGTCACTTTAAGCCAGCTCCTGCCACCATGGGAACAGCCCAACTTGACGGCTTGAGTGGCCTGAGTACCAGCAGGACCTGGCTTGGAGGGACACGCTGTCCCCACGAATGGGCCAGGCCCCCAGGTGACAGCACAAGCAACCTCTGGGCTGTAGAAGGGAGCATGGTGCCATGGCTTGCAACAAGCAGCACAAGTGGTTCTGGATATGAGCAGCTTGGAGCCGTGATGTGACAGGGGGACCTGGCAACCATGCCTCATTCCCACTGTTGTTGCAGGGGCCGAGTTGTGGACCCTACATGGGGCGGGGATAGACTGTAGCCCTGCAGGTTGACCGAGACCCTGCAGAAGAGCTGGGACCCACCCATTCTGAGCACTTCCCTGTCAATCTTCCCACACAGCAACCTGCATCCCCCCACATCCCTCCATATCCACCCAATCACATGCCCACCTGCATCCCCTCACACCCTTTCCCACCCCCTCCTATAAACCCTGCATCCCTCCATCACACAATGTATGAGAAGAAAACCAAAAGCACGCATCAACACAAATAGATTTTATTTTATTGTGATAATCGAGACACCAGTAAGGCTTCCAAATTACTGTAATTGTAAATATAAAAACAAAAAATTGCACAATATGATCTCTCTCTCATATTACACACACATCGCATCTTACACAGGAGTTATGTGCTGACTTCAGAACCTAAGGTGAAAATCACATATAGTCAAATTGCATATTACTGTACCAGCAATTTGACTAGTGGTGACTGCCTCTGCCTTCAAAACCTCCCATCACTGCCACGGAGCCACGCTTAGAGTTGTGCAGCTGGTGGCAGCGGCGCAGCATAGCATGGGGTGGTGGTCGGGATGGCTGCATGCCATCTGGCCAGCACCACACTGCCAAAACCTCCTGCCACTGCCACAAACTCAAGCTCCACCCCCCCACCCCATTTATAGTTGAAATTGCACAAGTTAAATAAATCTGCAGAGAAAAAAAAAGCAGAGCAGCACATGCATGGGCATTGCTTACTGCTAAAAAGCAGATGATCTGCCCAGAGGCATGCTGCAGCTGCTAACCGGGCTCCTTGTGGCAGAATCACCACTGGTGCAGCCCTGGGAGGCCCCTAAAGCCCTAGCTAATGCTGCTGGGGCCAAGGTGCACCACTGCTAGTTGTCCACAGGAAACCAAACATCCACATCATGTGTTCACACAGCCTGTGTGTGGATGCCCGACTCTTTACTCCCAAAACAGATGCTCTACTTCTGGGGGGCAGGAGTGCTAACAAACCCCCAGGGCTCAGAAAAGGCATCCAGGGCCTGAGGGCAAAAAAGGAGGCGTACAAACAGTGGAAGCAAGGGGCTCTCACCAAGGAGGATTATATCTCTGTTGCTTAGGACTGCAGGGAGGCTGTTAGGAATGCCAAGGCAGAGATGGAGCTAGGGCTAGTGACCAGAAGTAATGATAATAAAAAGTCATTTTTCAAATGCATAGGCAGTAAGAAGGTGGCACGGGGTAATGTGGGGCCCCTACAAGATGGGCTTGGCAATCTGGTGATCACGGCAAATGAAGAAGCTAACCTCTTTAATTAATTCCTTGCCTCCATATTCCTGAACAGAGACTGGAACATCTCCCTTACTAGAATTGCGGAGGGACCCAGGGGAGGCACTGACATGCCTCGGGTCAGAGACAACCTAATTAGGGAACTTTTGGAGGAGCTGGACATGTTTAAATCAGTAGGTCCAGATGCTCTTCACCCAAAGGATGCTGAGGGAATTGGCAATGGCCCCTGGCATGGCTCTATGAGTGCATATGGGGCACTGGCCAGATACCAGAGGATTGAAAAAGGGCTAATGTGGTCTCCATTTACAAAAAGGGGAGAAAGGAGAAACCCAGCAGTTATAGACCAGTCAGTCTTACCTTGGTCCTTTGGAAGGCCTTTGAGAAAATTATCAAGGAGAACATCTATAAGGGTCCAGCTGGGAAGGTAATGCTCAGGCAACCAACATGGGTTCATTGAGGGCAGGTAATGCCTGACTAACCTTGTTTCTTTTTATGATCAGATCACCAAGTCCCTGGACAAGGGTGTCGGGGTGGATCTCATCATCCTGGACTTCAAGAAGGCCTTTGACATGGTTTTCTACCACATTCTCTTAAAAATACAAACAAACTAGGTGACTGTGGCATTGATGCCTACACAGTCAGATGGGTGGCAAATTGGCTAGATGGTCACACCCAAAGTGGTGGTGGACAGGTTATTTTCAACCTGGAGGGATGTGGGCTGTGGAGTCCCCCAGGACTCAGTCCTGGGGCCTGTACTGTTCATCTTGATCAGCAAGCTGGATGTGGGTGTGGAATGCACACTGTCCAATTTCACTGACAACACCACGTTCTGGGGTGAAGTGGGCACACTGGAGGGAGGGACAGAATCCAGCTAGACCTAGACAAATTACAGAGGTGGGTGGATGAGAATAGGATGGAATTCAACACAGACAACTGCAAGGTGCTGCATCTAGGGAGAAGGAACCAGCACCACACCTATAGGCTGTGGAACAACCTTCTTGAAAACACAGTGGCAGAAAGGGATCTTGGAGTCATTGTTGACTCCAGAATGAACACAAGCTTCCAATGCGAGGAAGCGGTCAGTAAGGGTAACCTCACCTTGTCTTGCATCTACAGATGCTCACAAGCAGGTCCAGGGAGGTGATCCTTCCTATGTGGCATTGGTCAGGCCACAGTTGGAGTACTGCATCCAGTTCTGGGCACTGCACTTCAAGAGGGATGTGGCTAACATTGAGAGGGTCCAGAGGAGGGCAACTCACATGGTCAAGGGGCAGTGGAGCAGGCCCTACAAAAAAAAAAAACCAAAAAAAAACTAAAGGGTCTGAACCTATTCAGTTTCCACAAGGGAAGGCTGAGAGGGGATCTGATGGCCATTTACAAACTCACCAGGAGGACCAGCGAGAACTGGGGGAGGCTCTGTTCCCCCAGGCACCACCTAGGGTTACTAGGAATAACAGCCACAATTTGTTAGAGAGAAGGTTCGGGCTGGACATCAGGAGACATTACTTTACAGTTAGGAGCCCATTTCAGAGCGTGGAAGCCCTAAATGAAGTGGTACTCTCTCCTACCTTGAGCATCTTCAAGAGGAGGCTGGACAGATATTTGGATGGGGTGATATGACCCTGGCACCCATTCCTACATGGGACAGGGAGTCAGACCTGATAATCTGTTTAGGTCCCTTCCATCCCAAAGCACTATGATACTCCCAGCTTAATGACAGCCTGAGAATTCATGGTATCCAGAGGAAATACCACAAAGATGCAATGAAAGCATACCTCAGTAAAATGGACAACAACATCAAGTGTTGGGAGGAGTTGGCTTCTAATCAACTCTAATGGCACCACAATCTCAGCCAAGTGGCAGCCCATTTCAAGGAAAAGCATATTTCCCTCAAAAGCAAAGAGAGAATAGAGGGAGGGAAAAGAAAGTTATCCCAGTCTCCAGCCTACTTTCCTCTGCAGGAAGATCTGCAACTTTTGCAGATAAATCTGTGGCTCGAGGACTGGACCCATGAATGAGCCATGGTAGAGATCATCCTTCAATTGAAGGATTGCCAGCAACAATGATGGCTGATTGACGCGTGTATGGAAGATAGAACCATTACTGAAACTGACTGGGGACTGCAAAGTATGCCATGCCTTATCATTAGCCTCATGTAGCTAAAGTCTGTCTTTGTATTATTCTCTTGATAGGACAGGTCTGCCATTGTGCTTATCTCAAGTGTGTAGAATGAGGTTCCTGATACAATCTCTTGTCCTTTATACGCTCAGGCCACATACACATGCCAAAGAGAGGGGGCATCGCTAACACTTGGACCATCCTATGTTGAAAGTGATGTGCTATTTTATTCTTAAAGGGACCCTATTAACAGGAAACAAGATGAAAATTAAAAGAAACATCTTTCAGAACAGAAACAAACAAACAAACAAACAAACATTTAAAATATCTTAGGAGAAATTTTCAAAACCAAACTAGTCTATGAAGTAAAGTTTGCAAAACCTTGATGATATTGGCCTTCCTTTTCTGAGAGAGAATAAGGAATGTTCTTTAGCTTTCTCTTAGTAGGCCAACAATAGTTAAAAGCATTTAGTAATTTGTTCTGCTCTGCCCATTTTAAGTGGAAATTAATACAAGATGCCTTATTTCTTTGAATAGGCCAGTTTTATGCCAATCATTGAATTCAACTGGTATGAAACTGGATTAACATAGCATTGTTTCAAGTCAAGTAATCCTGATACAGGTGTAATAAAGTGTCCAAATACCATAATAAAATCACCTCCAATATTGATAATGTGAAACTAAAATTTAATAGCACTGCTTAAGAACACAGGAGGCATAAAGCATATAAATAAATAGGAAATATAGAGCTTAAGATTAAAGAGTCATTGACATCTGATGTCCATTGAACCTTCAATGTGTCTAGCTAGGTGTCAGTGATGAATTTTAATTACTTTCTAGGGCATTTCAAACAGACATGTTGAAATTGTTTGAAATAATTCAGACAAAATTCAGCTCGTAATTCTTAGCAACTTGCTGATGATTGATAGACAATAACTAGTCACCCATTTCCTCATGTGCAGCTTTTATGATAGATGCTCGAGGGCAGTTTCATTAATGTGCATAGGGAGTCTCACACAAACACAACTTTTAAAAAGGACTGTGAAATTATACCCCAAGTTAACAATATGAAACTGACAATATCTTCATTTCTCCATGGAACTTAATGCTCCATGTCAGAACATTCCACTGACAGCACTTCTCTGAAGTCCTTTAATGTTATTTTTTATATTAACAATCTGCCTTCTATCTCTGCATATTTTTAGAATGGTTGCACCAGGCAACTTGCATCACACCATAAGGCAGAACACACAAATAATCCACTGAAATGCACCATATTTATATTTATTTTCTGAAGAGATATTCTGCACATCTATTCATGTCTAATTTAATAACTATAAAAATATATTTATACACAGATTCTGCCTACTCACGATTACAATAGAACTTCACAGGCATCTACTAACACAGGTAACTAAACTGCAGTCATCTTTTTATCAGTCATGCAACAAGATGCATATATCAAATAACATTGTACCCCTTTAACACAGGATAAATTAAATGGAAAAAGTGTTGTGAATAAGTACAGTAACAGCACTCTATTAACCATTGATAGTTTGAAAGTAACAAACATTCAGCAACTGGCTGACCTTACCATTTTGAATACACACAGATGATCAAATCTAACCCTGTTGTGATCAAGTGCTGCTCTGATGGCCTTCAGACCATTCCAAATGTATATTATGATGTCCACAACAAGGGTATTTTATGCAGTACTACTAACGTTGCACAAAAATAGATTCCTCAAAACAATCATTTTCAAAACAGAACTGCTATTTTTGCTATCATCCTATAGCAGGATCTTATACCAAATGCTATTTTGTGGGTGTGGCAAAGTGGGGCTCCCAGACTAGCCACAGAACTAGTTCCCCCACCTGCCTCTGGGCATGCCACCCACCTGTCTCATCTGCCATACCTTGATGGAACATAATGAAGGTGTTAATTAGGTGGGAGGCTGTCCATTCTTGCCCCAATGCCAGGGGGCACTATCTGCAGCACCATCTCTCCCCTACCCTACATCCCAAACCTCGCAGATGGCATCTCAGGCATTTGACTCAATTGTCCCCTTTGCCCATTAGCTGTGGCCCCTTCCATGGGACGTTTGGCTTCCCTATAAGCCCTGGCCCCATCTCAGGCCAGTTGGGACTCTAAGCTTCTTCACTTTATATGGGCATCCCTCGTGGTGGGCCCCTGGCCCTTCTGACCCTTCAGGTTCTGCCCCAGCATTGACCAAGTTGAGTCCCTTAATTCAGTCTACACATCTTGCCTGCACTCAGGGATCAGGGTTCTCCATTCCTGGCTCAGGTGTTTCATGAGGTGTGCCTGGCCCCATGGGGTCTCTCACCCCAGCAGGCTCACGTGCTTCCTGAAGCTTACCTGGCCTTCCTTGGATCAGATGGTTCAAATAGCACACTCAAAGGTGAGGACTGGGGTTAAGGCACCCCATCATGGGTGGGGTCCTGCAAGAGGTCTGTGATCTCCTCAAGGCCCCCTTCCCATGCCAAGTTGACCCAAGGGAACCCTCAGATTCTCTCCCACCATGTCTTTAATGTTCACATACGTTAGGGAGGCTGCCTTATATCTCCTTGGACACAGTTACATCAGGCCCCGTGAACTCCTGGACTCTTCGTGGGTCCTGCTCTACAGTGGGTGCTTTAGGGACACCCTAGCCTTAGGGGCTGTGCGTGGCTCTAACCACCCCTTATACCATGCCCCAAGCCTCACAGCTGGAATAGACGTTGTTCGGTCTCTCACTCTGAGGCCTCCTCTGCAACACTGCCCTCTCTCTGGGGCCTCCTCAATCAAGCCGCCCCCCTCAATCAAGCCGCCCCCTTCTCCGGCGCTCACCAGTAACGCCACTCCCTTCTCTGGCACTCACCAGTAACGCCACTCCCTTCTCTCAGTGAGGGCACCACACCCTCACTGGGCTTCTTAACTGCTCCTCTCTGGGGCTGGGGTCTACGCACCCTGAATGCTGCTCCCTCACTGGTGCTGGTGTCCTCACACTCTGCTGTGAGTACCCTGTGAGGCCTCCTCCAACCCCTAAGAGCCTCACCCAAACCACCGGTTTAACGAACAGCAACACAAACGAAAGCATCCTGTCTATAACTTAAACATAAGCCGCCCAGCTATAACAATGGTTTGCCTACCAGGGTTCTTCATCCCACAGCCGTAACATGTGCTGCTCTTTCAGCAGGCTTCTCCCTTCTTCTACAGCAGAGAGCTCTTTCTACTTGGGCTGCTGGCAGGAAACTGCCTCTGGCTTCCTGCCTGTAATTTATATAGGATCCAGGCCCTGCCCCTTTCAGTCAGCTGACCTCCTGGTCACCTTGGCAACTCACAGCTGGACTCCTTATTCCCTGCTAAGACTCTTTCCCCTGTAGTTTCCTCCCTTTAGGAGTAGGGCACTTCAGTGCCCTGTGACACACCCCTACTCACCTTTCACTGAGGTTGTTACTGGCCTGGCATTTCCTGGTGGCTCCTGCAACACTGAGAGCCCCACCAGGCCACCCACTCCCAGCAGGGTGCAGCTTTCGGTCATTCCCAACCTCCAAACTATCCCCTACAATTCCTGCTCTTATCACCAGGATGTAGCATTCAGCCTGCAGCCAGGCAATATTTCTACCTGGCCTGCTAGCAGTGAGCTGCTCTGTTTATATAGGCTGACACAATCAAGTACCTGCTGGCTGCTTGGCTCAGCCCTTAAAGTGGCAGGCACCAACAGTGCTTTAGTTTTTCTAACCTTGAGCTTCCCAAACATCACCTTCCTGTTTAATAAATCGAGTGTTTTGATTACTTTGATCCCTATTTCCCTGCATAATTGGCATTCATTTGTAAGGTAAATGTCATCTCACCAATATATGCAAAGTTTTTGTTTAACATCACTGAACTAATTGTGATCTAAGAATTTAAAATGAGACTCTACTCTGAAAAAGGAAGCTGAACATGGCGTTCCAGGTGAAGATTATTAAAGATTTTGGCATCAAATATGCTTTTGTTTCAAAAGACCTTTAAAGGCAACTTGGCTTTAAAGACCCCAGATATTTCTCTCACTCAAATATTATTCACTCTAAAGAATAAATTTTGCTTTCCCTTAGTTCTGGTATTCCCCAATTTTCATATTTTGCTTTCAATGTCATTGGCTTTCTGTGGGTTTATACAGGCATAACTGATAGGCCACTGAATTAGAATTACGTAAACAAGTCTGTTGATGATGCACCAGCAAAGATGGCATCAACTTGTTTTCTGTTGTCTCGTTCTTGCACTGCTAAGAGCATTAAAAACTGAGTTTGGCTGCTAATATCAGCAGATGAAAACAAGAATCAGACCTGTAAATGAATGTCCTATTCACTGATGCTTTTCCTGAGTAGCATGTCACTCAGATAATTAAAAATATATAACAAAAGTACTAATTACTACGGATTCCTCATGTTGATTTCTTCCTTATTCTAGACTCTGATGGACTTCTTGGTACTGTAAACAAGAAACAGCTATGTATTTTAGGATTTTGCCTCCTGCATTAGGAAGTAAATACATAAGTAGCCTTTGCCCCTCCTGATTATAGCAGGCCTATGCTGGACTTGGAGAAAACAACACACTGCCTTTCAAGCCTGTGTGCCAGGAATCCTGGCCCTGAATTGGGAACTGGAATTGGGAAGATATTTTCTAATCAAAAAAAAAAAAAAAGGCATTGGGCTATTCCTCATCTTAGAAGTTTGGTTCCAATCTCTGCTCTGAACAGTGGTGTACCATGGGTCTCTGGCATCCAGTGCCCAATATTTGCATGTGTGCCCCCTCCCCCACATCTGCAGCCAATCACTAAGGGGGGTGGTTCCCTGGTGGCCGATTATTGAGCCCAGAATTGTACATGGGAGAACCAGAACTGCCACCGGAGGAATCAAACATGCTACTGACAGAACTGGACATGCTGCTGGGGGGACTGAGTACCCCCTGGAGAACCTGGCTGGTGCCCACACCCCAAGCCAGCACCTAGGGGCATGCCCCCCATTTCCCCACCAGTATGCCACTGGCTCTCAATCAGACTGTATTTGAACTGAGGGCTCTGATGTCCCACATGACTATCCTACCCCTAATCAGCTGTCATCATTCACAATCACACATCAGATACATAAACACACAAACATTTAAATATTATATCTAAAATGGAAATAGTTCCAACAGGACATACTGATTGCAGAATACTCTATAAATTGGTTCTGTGACTGGACTTAATACTTGACTTTAGGTAGTGGCACTAAAGACATAAAATGCTTGGACAAGAGAGTGTTTATTAATCATATCAATTTGCAGTTTCAAGCATAAGACACAGAAGGAACAGAAAGACTTAATCGAAGACAAGACACAATAGTCACAGAACAGTACAAACTCTGCCTCGCTCAAAATGCAATGTCACAAGCCAGAAAGACAAGAGAAAACCTTGCTTAATCTTACATAATCCCGAAGGCAGAGTGTCTGGCAGGCATTTGGAAGGTCTTTCTGGGGGATCCGCAGGTGGTCTTAGCTGGTGTGGGCAGTCTCAAAGGCTTCATTTTTGCCTGTCTTTTTATAGGTGATTTGCATCCCATTCTCCTCCTTGGGTGCCTTGACAATGGCATAGGGATGTAGGTTGTAGCCGTGTTGCTCTAAGAACATAGGCAGACAAGGTTCTTTAGGTGAATCTGATATCTTTTATTAGACCAACTAAATAGTTGGAGAACAATTTTTAAGCAAGCTTTCAGCTTAAAAATCCTTTCATCGGGCTAAGGAAGTTTCGAAAGTTGGTGTGCACTCTTTCTGGATGGAATGAAAAGTAAAAAAAGCCAGAAGCTGGTCTGGTGTGCATACAAGACAGGCAGTCAGTGAAAATGTAGACTGAGGAGTCAATGGGTGAGAGGCAGGCTGGGTTGTGGGAGAGAAGGGAGATGGACAGTGGAGAAGTACCTGGGAAGTCAGCTGTCAGGCAGGTTATAATGTGGTATATATAGATTCAGAATCAACTATAGGGACCATTCTTGTTAAAACTGTTCCAGGTCTTTGCCAACAGCTCTATCAGTTTTATGAAGTGGTTACCACCTTGATCATGAATGTGAAGCAAGACTGCCAGCATAAACCACCTTTTTTTGCTCCTCCCTCCCCAAAGTTGATGTCTGGGTTAGTTGTTCCTGTTGCCCCACCCTAGTTACACACCTGCTGGATCTTCCACATACTTAGTCAGTACATTAACCACTGCCCTAGGAAGTAAAATAGGAATTGCCATTGCCACTGTCCTTCTGTGAACATATTTTTTCTTAAACTTAATATATGACCAACACCTGAAAACACAAGGTTCCATTTCACAACAAAAAACATTCTGAACTGTAAGGAAGTGGTTCAGATTTTTGTTTCACCAAAAAGAGTGTGTGTGTGTATATGTGTGCATATATACACACACAAACACATATATATCTCAATCCTTATTATATACATAATTACAATAAATAATTATAAATAAAAATGAAATAATCAGAAGTATGTTACAGTTATTTTTCAGTCAACTCCCAAACTCAGTTAATGACAGATCCCTAAAATAGGAGTGTGGCATATCTTGTGCAATAGTTGTCCATGCTGCTCCTAAAATTGCAGAGATTTTGTTAAGGATTCTAGGAGTTTTTGTGAGGTGCTCCTCTACTCTGCTACTCATTGCTAGCAATGCCTTTGTCCCAGAAGAGAGTGGGAGGAAGGACCCCAAACTCTAAAGGGGGAACCCTGGGAATGAAATCCACATGAGAAAAAGAAAGTAAACATAAAACAAATAAAAACTACTTACCTGCAGCAGGAACTGTGATGCAGCTGGAATTTGGAAGGAAACCTGCATGGATCATCAGCCATGCCTTCATACAGTTGAAGCCAGCCAGTGATGTTGTGGGGGCTGAGAAACGCTGGTGGAATGGGGCCGCTGATGGAGCAGAATTGAGGCGCTAGACACGCAGGTTGTTTGAAGCCAAGAAAAAACTTTACGTACAGTCCTTAGGCTCTAGGCACGTTCCTTGAAGTTACAAACTCAAACAGGAACACAGACACACAGAAGCTCACACTCACGCAGGGTATGGGACGTCGGATGAATCCAGCGGGGAGTCATTGTCAGTTGATCAGGCCTCATTTGTGGCTTGGAAACATATGCAAGATCTCTCCTCATGCATGTCCTAGCTCTCCTCCGGTTTGGGCAGGCATTGCCCAAGCCTCTTATTCGGTCAGCGGACCAATTGCTGACGGACACGTATGCATGAATTACCGTGAGCCAATGACAAGCATGCACTCACCGGTGCAGCTGCAAGATTTTGGTGGGCTCTGACTGGGCACCAAAACTTTTCTGGTGCTACAGGGGAAAATCCCTGCGTTCGTGCTCGTAATGTGCACAGCTGTGCCGAGGCATCTCCTTAATTGCTTTGCACAGACAGATGTCACCAGCAATCACCGGCCAGCGGGAATAAAACAAACCACTGTTGAAGACAGAGGAGGGGGGAGAGCAGACCCGAGGAATACACCATCACAGGGTGCCTCTCAGGGAAGGAGGAGGACAGGTTGTCAGGCCAAGTGAAAAGCCAGAAAAGGCTCCTGATTCTGACCATGGCAACAATGGTGGGGGATGGATTGTTGGAGTGAATGAAGAGCCAGGAGAGGCTCCTGCAGCCGGCAAAGGCAGCAGCAATGAAGGGAGCGGACAGGTGGATATGACAATCTACACCATAACAGGTGGGAGCATTGGCAATGCTTGGGAGGCGGAGGAGACTTCTCCTTCAAGAGGCTCCAGGCAGGAATAGTGTGAAGGGCTGCAAAGTGATATAACCAGAGGTGGGGTGCCACCCCTGGATGTAAGGAGCTACCAGGCATACACAGAAGGGCTACGAGGTACCCAAATAGTGATGTCACTGATGAGAGAGAAGAGGAGCAGGGTCACATCCTGTAGAGAGCCGAATAACATGGGAGAGATGACCCGGGTCATCTGGGTTACCCAGCCCCATGAAGGGGTCATCCCCTTAATAGGTCTTAGAAAGTAAAGCGCCCAGCTCCCTGGTGTAGAGGCCAGCGGAGGGACTGCACAGGCCCCTCACAACATGGTAGATTATTGTTTTGTGTTTTCCTTTGTGTTTCCCCCATTTGGAGTGGTTGAGGGGTAGGATTAGGCAAAACAGCCAAGGTGAAGCAGCAGAGCTCTTATGGGCTTTGCCTTTTGTTTAGGGTGAAAATCAGGCATCATACTGTAGTGGGAGTAGGGCTCAAGGCTTGGATTACCAGTTGCAAGCAACCCTAGGCTAACCAAGCAAAGTAGCGTTGGGAACCTGTGCCCTGGATGGGAAGGGTCTAGCAAGCTGGCCACAATGCTAAAGGCAATGGGAATGGGAGTGTGGCCAGGAAGATTCAGTGACTCATCGAGGTGTGGCTTAAAACTGGGATGTAGGGAAGGTGGAACCCTGCAGATGACCACTGGATGAACCCCATGCCACAGAGACCCCAAGTAGTCACCCCCCACACTGTGGTAACATTTGAAGTCATGGCAGGAGAGATTGGGGGAGGCCACTCTGGGAGTAAACACCTACTTGACGGCTTACTATGGGGCAAACACCACCGGCCACTCAGTCAAAGGCCACACGTGACCGGATGTTCGAGGCCCAGCTGTCACAAACTGGTTCATAGACCAGGAATTTATGAGAAAAGCCAGGCATGGAAGAACAACTCAATATGCAACCAGTGGCCATGACCTCTCCAAGCACTGACACAGATAGTGGATGCACAGCAGCAAATGATGGAGCTCCAGCAGGACTGGCTGTGGCATGGCCTAACCGCCTTTAAGATGCCAAAGAGGATGGGCAATGATGACCCAGAAGCATACATTAAGGCCTTAGAGCATCACGCAATTATGACAGGCCTGAATAAAGGATACTGGACCAGCCAGCTCGGGGTCCTCATAATAGAAAAAGCCCAAACTGCATATAAGACTGTGATAGGTCGTCACTCTGGGCCACCCTCAATGTGGCCCACACACCTGTCTCTGGGGCAACCGCCCACCCCATCTCACCTACCACATCTTGGTCTTAATTAATTAATTACCGGGAGGCTGCCCTTATACTGCCTCCTCTGCTAGGGGGCACCATCTGCAGCTCCTTTTCCTCCCCTACACCGCAGTCCAAACTTCATCAATGTAATCACCGTTGTCCCAACACTATTCGGCCCCTTACTGTTCTCCCCGGGCCTTCCTTCCTTTGCTGCCCCCTCTCTGGGGCTCACTGTGCCCAACTTGGGCTTCCTAATAATGCGGCCCCCTATCAGGAGCTCCCAGTGCCCAAACGTGGGCCTCTCAATATGATGGCCCCCTTTCTGGGGCTCTCTGCACCCACACTTGGGCTTCTCAAAGTTGCCCCCTTCTTGGGGCTCTCTGTGCCCACAGCTGGGCCTCTCAAATGCCGCCCCCTTTCTGGGGCTCTCTGTGCCCACACTAGGGCTTCTCCAATAAGGCACTCCCCCCCCTCTGGGCTTGCCACACCCACACTGGGCTTCTCAATAAGGCGCTCTCCTCTCCAGGGCTCGCCGTGCCCAACTTGGGCTTTCCAATAATGTCGCCCCCTTTCTGGCAAGTCTGTGTTAGGACTTCTCAAAAGTGCCCCTCTCTAGGGCTTGCTACACCTGCACTGGGGCTTCTCCAAAGTGCCCCTCTCTGGGGGCTGGGGTCTAAGCACCCTGTAAGCTGTGCCCTCACTGGTGCCAGGGTCCTCACACTGCACTGTGAGTCCCCGATGAGGCCTCCTCCAACTCCATATAGCCTCACCGAAACCACCGGTTTAAACAACAACAAAACACAAGCCCCTGGGCTGTAATATAAATTGAAGCCGCCTGGCTAAAACAACATTGCTCAAGCCTCTGAGTGCTGCCATAAGCTGTCGCTGCGGTCAGGCTTCTCCTCACCTCCTGCCTTAGGGAGCTCTTGCCTCTCTGGCTGCTGGCAGGGAACTGCCTCAGACCTCTGTTTCCAGGCTTTATAAGGGCTAGGCCCTGCACCTTCCGGCCAGCTGACTCTCCTTAGTTGCCCCGGCAACCCATAGCTGTGCTCCCTAATTACCACTAGGGCTCCTTCTTTAGCAGTTTTCCCCCTCTTCAGGCACAGGGCACCTTAGTGCTCTGTGACAAGGGTGCTTCCCTGAGATGAAGCTTGAGACTATGAAGTGGTGAAAGCTGCCACTTTGTACAGACTGGAAATTAACCCCGAACATTATAGGCACCTCTTTAGGGCCAAGAAGGAGACCGAGGAGGAGCGGCCCCAGCTTCTACTGAAGTTACTGAGGGACCTGTTTGGTAAATGGATCTTTCTCACAATGCGTAACCATGGTGCCTTGGTAGATCAAATTGTATTAGAACAATTCCTTAATGATCTAGAAGAGCGGACACAGTGGTGGGTGTACCAGCATTCACCTCCCACTTCTGAGGAAGCATTGAAAGTGGCCGAGGCTTTTGCAGCCTCTGAGGTCCACTACCCATGGGAGAAGTGCTCATGGCTCCCAGGGAACTTGAAAGGTGGCAGTTCACCCCCAGAGGTCTGGTGAAAGATGTAGTCTGCTTCCATTGTGGAAAAATGGGTCACTTCTCTAGGGAGTGCCCGAGCCATGTATCCCAGAGGTGGCACTCTGGACAACTCACCACGTGGAACGATGGAAGGATGCAAGGAACCCACGCAGACTAAGTCCATGGACTGCAGCTTTGGAACAGATGGAGAAGGCACTATATTGGGATGACCCATGGTACAAATTAGGGTCAGAGATTGTCCAGTCTGGGCTGACCTGGACTGCAGGTGCACCCAGTCCTTGATAATGGTCAGCTTAATTATGACCTGCCCAAACAGTAGAGCCGAGCTAGTGAGGGTTTCGTGCCTTCACAGGGAGGCTCAGCAGACACCATGACAGTGGGTTCCCCTACGTGTCATGGAACACCAAGGGGAATTACTGGTTGTCTTGGCCCCTCACCTAGCATGTGACATGTTGTTGGGGTGAGACTGGGTCCTGTTATATGACACCCTGGAGAGGATATGAGGTGTTGAGATGACGCAAAGAACCTTGAGGACACAAGAGGGATTGTTGGGGGAGTTCAAAGGCAATATAGGATCCAATGATGAAATCAAGGCACTAGACCTACATGATGTAGCCAGCAGTCAACAGTTTAGAGAGACGCAGGAAGAAGACATGGGGTTACAAGAACTATGAGCGACAGCAGTAGACATCTTGGCCCTTCCACAAACACCAACCACAGCAACCTCATCTCGGTTTGAGGTAAGGCAACATCTCTTATACCAAGTTCAATCTGGCGGGCCGGGGGAACCTTAGAGGACACAATTCATAGTACCCTTCTGTTTGCAGCAGGCCATATGCTACCAGGGGGCATATGGGGTGAGACAAGACGACCGCTAGGATATCCCAGTGGATTTTCTGGCTTTTTTAGGGGAGATATAGCCTGCCAATGTGCCACGGGCCCAGAATACCAAAAGGCAAGGGAGAACTGCCCTCTGAGGGCCCCTCTCTGTCCCATGCCAGTAATTGACCTTCCATTCTCAAGAATAGCAATGGATGTTATCAGGCCACTACCCTGCAGTAGCGTGGGCCATCGATATATCTTAGTATTTGTAAATTATGCCACACATTATACCAATGCCCTATCCTTAGGGCAGTGACAGACTCTCAGATCACAGAGTAGCCTGTCAAATGGATTGCCAGAATGAGAATCCCACACAAGATCCTGACAGACCAGGGCTACGATTTTATGTCGAGTATTACAGGGAGGGTGTTAAACACTAAGGATAAAACAGCTCCGCACATCAGTAGGTACAACAGCTACAAAACAATAGATACAGTGGCCACTCCAACGAGTGAGAGTTCAAACCCAGACAGAAGGTGCTGGTCTTGTTGCCTACATCCACCAACAAATTGCTAACATAGTGGCAAGGGCCCTTGACATACTCCAAAAGGTAGGTCCAGTGAATTACGAAGTACATTGAACTGGTCACCTTTGTACAAGACAGATTTATCACATCAACCTCTTGCGCAAGTGGCACCAACCTGAGGGGTGGGCTGCCTTTAGAGAGAACAGGTCAGAAGACCTCGATCCCCAGAGAGGCAATGCAGATGCCAGGCTGACAGGGGCAATCAAGCAGATCCACATTGGAGATGGTTTGATGGCAGCCCAAAAGGAAGAAGTATGAGCCCTCATCACGGAGTTTAAAGACATGTTCAAGGAAGAGCCTGGATGGGTACAGGAAACATATCATTCCATTCGCACACCGCCAGAGTCGATAGTGTAAGATAGATGCTGATAGATCCTGCACCATCTCATAGGAGAAATACGCAAGGAGATTGAGAGGATGTTGGAGCTAGGGATTATACGATCCTCTCAAAGCCCCTGGCGGAGCTCCCTTGTCCCTGTATCAAAACCTGATGGCTCCTTAAGGCTGTGTATGGATTATCGATGATTGAACGATATAGCTGTCTTTGATGCCTTACCCATGCCCCACGTCACCAAGCTAGCCGAACAGATCAGTTCCGCCAAGTTCATATCAACCCTAGACTTGGCAAAGGGGTATTGACAAATCCTGGTAACACCCCAGGATCAGCCTAAGACTGCATTTGAAACACCTTGGGGGCTATACAAGTTCGTAAGAATGCCGTTCAGGCTACACGGAGCTACAGTGACTTTCCAACGCTTGATGGAATGCATCCTAGCCCCACATGCAGAATACACCACTGCATATATTGATGACATTGTCATCTTTACACAATCCTGAACACAGCACCAACAAGCCTTAGTCACAGTACTAACAGAGCTGAGAAAAGCGGGCTTAACAGCAAACCCATGGAAGTGTGCAGTAGCGCAAAAACAGATGAAGGATTTAGGGTTCCTTGTGGGACAAGGAACTATCAGACCACCGGCAGATAAAGTGGAAGCCATCAACAAGTTCCAAGCCCCCCAAACTTATAAACAACTCTGGTCCTTTCTAGGCCTGACCAATTATTACCGCTGGTTTGTCCTATGATTTTCCAAGCTAGCAGCCCCACCATCAGAGGCTCTAAAGGGACCCCAGGGAAAAGGGATAAAGTGGATAGGGAAAATGATACGGAGCTTCCAGTTGCTAAAAAAGGCCTTGTGTGAAGACATGGTTATACACACACCTGACTTCAAAAAACCTTTTGTGTTAGAGACGGATGCCTCAGAAATTGCCATTGGGTGGTATTAACACAAGAAAAATCCAGAATGGAATGGCCTGTGGTGTTTGCCAGCCAAAAACTGCTGCTGGTGGAGACAGCTACGCCACTATAGAGCATAAATGCTTAGTGATATGACAGGCAGTGGAACATTTCAAATATTACTTAATGGGAAGGGAGTTTACTTTAGTAATGGACCATGAACCTCTACAGTGGCTCAGCTCTGCAAAAACAGATAATGTCCACATTACAAGATGGGATCTGGCCCTTCAGCACTTCAAGTTTTGCATAGTACAGCAGCCAGGGGTGAATAATGTGGCAGCAGATTTTTTAGCCAGATGAGACAATGAATTTGGAAATGACACCAGGAAACTAGGAAAGCCAGAATCACAAGACAAACCAGGTAGAATGATAACAGACCCAAATAAACCATGCCAAGGCAACTTGAGGGGAGAGGTTATGTCCTGGGGGAAAGTGGGAGGAAGGACCCCAAACTATAAAGGGGAACCCTGGGAATGAAATCTGCATGAGGAAAAGAAAATATACATAAAAATAAAAGCAAAAAATACTATTTACCTGAAGCAGGAACCATGGCACAGCTGGAACTTGGAAGAAAACCCATGTGGATCATCAGCCACACCTTCATACAGCTGAAGATAGCTGGTGACAGCACCAGCAATCACAGGCCAGCAGGAATAAAACAAACTGCTGGTGAAGACAGAGGAGGGGAGAGAGAACACGCGAGGAAGGCACTGCCACAGGGTGCCTCTCAATAGTCTCCCAGGAAAAGAGAAGGACAACTTGTCAGGTCAAGCAAAGAGCCAGAAGAGACTCCTGATGCTGACCATGGCAACAGCAGTGAGGGATGGCTTGTCAGAGCAAATGAAGAGCCAGGAGAGGCTCCTGCATCTGACAAAGGCAGCAGCAGTGAAGGGAGTGGAGAGGAGGACATGACGATCTACACCATAACAGGTGGGAGCATTGGGGATGCTTGGGAGATGAAGGAGACTTCCCCTTCAAGAAGCTTCAGGCAGGAGCAGCATAAAGGACTGCAAAGTGAGGTAACCAGAGGTGGGGTGCCACACCTGGATGTAAGGACCTACCAGGCATACACAAAGGGGCTACAAGACACCTGAATAGTGATGTCACTGATGAGAGAGAAGAGGAGCAGGGTCACATCCCATAGGGAGCCAGATAATGTGGAAGAGATGACCCAGGTGAGAGGCCATGGGTTACCTGGCCTCATGTAGGGGTCATCCCCTTAATAGGTCTTAGAGAGTAAGGCGCCTGGCACCCTGGTGTAGGGGGCAGGGGAGGGACTGCACAGGGTCCTCACAACATACCAGAATGTTGTTTTGTGTTTTCCTTTGTGTTTCCCCATTTGGAGGGGCTGAGGGGTAGGATTAGGTTACATGGCCAAGGTAGCCAAGGTAGCAGCAGCAGAGCTCTTATAGGCTTCACCTTTTGTTTAGAGTGCAAATCAGGCATCGTACCCTAGTGGGAGTAGGGATCAAGGCTTGGATTACCAGTTGCAAGCTACCCTAGGCTAACCAAGCGAAGTAGCGTTGGGAACCTGTGCCCTGGATGGGAAGGGTCTAGCAAGGCAGCCACATTGTGAAAGGCAATGAGAGTGGGAGTGTGGCCAGGAAGATTCAGTGACCCATCAAGGTGTGGTATAAGGCTGGGGTGTAGGGGAGGTGGAGCCCCACAGATGACCACTGGGCCACTCCATGCCACAGAGGGACCCCACGTAATTGCCCCCCCCACTGGGGTAACATTCAAAGTTGTGGCAGGCAAGATTGGAGGAGACCACTCTGGGAGTAAACACCTACTCGACAGTTTACTAGAAACCGTGGGGCTGGCCACTCGGACCAAGGCCGCACATGACCAGCTGTTCGAGGCCCGGTGGTCACAGCCTCAAAGACACAATTGAACATTTATAACCTTACAAAAGATAATGAATTACTGCATCCTTTAGATACTTTAGAACCTCATTAACACCCAAAAGTAATTTTCATTTTTAAACCTGCCACTAGCTACTTAACAAGAGGAACTGAGATACAGAAAGAGATTGGATTCAATATTAAGACGCTAACTTGAACAAATGCTTCATAAAACACACTTGCTTTTCTAGTTTTTGCTGAAGACTTAATTGTAAAATTCCTGCATTGCATTACATTTGATATATATTTAACTCTATGGATTTTAAACAGGGGATTGCTTTGTTGGTCAATTTTCTTTCAATTTTTAAGTTTGATATAAATTTCACTCCTCAGAACATGCATATATTTGGACTATTATTTAACAGACCATGTATATTTTTTTGAGCAGACAATAGATAGTTTTGGGCTTCACTGCAGGTTTTAAAATACTTTGGACATCAGGCCTAGATATAATTTACACATCTTATGTAAGTTCTGCTTGCAAATGAAACACTAGCCTGCTATCTAGTCTTTTCAAACAACAGTTAAATTTAGTTTCATTGAAAAAAATTGTCTTTAAACTCCTCTCTACTCAGCTCTCTTATTTCAAATAATTCTAAGTTATTAATGGTCAACAATGAGAATTACCATATTTTCTCACATACAACACACTCACAGAATAGAATAAACATCTTTTGTTGGAAAGGCAAAGTGAAGGAAAAAAAGAAATTTCTTTGTAGTAAATAACTGAGTAGTAACTCTATGGGCCAAGCCTGTACCTTGTTCTACTCCATGTGGATCTTTGCAGATTTTATTTTCTGTGTTGCCCAGTAAGTGGAAGAACCAGCTTTTTTCACCCACAGCCATATTTCTCACATTTAATGTTCACTCTGATTTCTATCAGTTGATTTCTGAGAAAAAAAGCTATGTCCTGTATATGCAAAAATGTGATAATTGGTTCATAAAGAGTCGGTATTAGCTAGCAATTGTTTTAATTTATGTATTTTTAACAGTTGCCAAGTTGGCCAAGGCAGCATACCCAGTTATTGAACCAAGGGCCTGTTAAAAAAAATTTAAAAAATCAATAAATGTAGGAAATTATCTCACCTAGTACACACAAGCTGCAGCACACAAGGATTTCAGCAATGTGTTTGGTCATATCTAAGGCCAGTAAAATTTAGTGGTAACAGCATCTGTGCAATGACAAACTGTTCTCATCTCTGCCTTTGTGGCTACACTCAGATATTTCTGCTTCTCAATTGCCTTCTCCTATTTTTCTGCCTTGCTGAGAGGATGGAAAGAGCCCAGCAAGTGAAGATTCTGCATATACACTAGGCTGCAATAGGTATCCCAGGAAGGATCTCCCACTGCATTTCCTTTCCTCCCTGGAAAGACAATAGAGCCAAAATCACAAGCCCATGGAAGAAAGGGAAGAAGAAAAAAGGAATGGAAGGAATAAGATGATTCTGTGTTATATTATGTCAATAATACTGAAGAAGGGATAGGAAATAAGGGGATTAATAAAAAAATGAGACAAGAGAAAAATCAATTAATTTGTCTAAGAATGGAAAGTTAATGAACCAAGGTGAGGTTTATAGCTTATGAGGGAGGGCTAATTGACAGATTTAATGAGTTATGAACAATTCTATTCAGTTACAATAGATACTGTTTGAATGGAGTAATTGACTATTGTATGTATAACAGGATGCAGCCCTCCAAATAACTATGAACATATCATAGTTATTAGAAAACAATTATTAGTAGTTCACTATACTAACTTTCATTTTGAGACATGGAAGGTAGGCTATGTTTGTGATTGGCATGGGTGCTTTGACTATATCGGAAATAATAATTGGACATAAGTCTTATGTTTTTAACATGTGAGAAAGTAATTAAAAACATACTGTTTTAGATAATAAGAAATACTTCTCTTTAAATTATGTGTACACTGTAGCATATGCAGAATGGGGATGATTGGTCCTACTTCCTTTTTTGTTTATTTTTGTACAATGGAATTATCTATGTAAACTATTCATTTGTGGGAAATTATCCTTAGTGCTTCCCCCCAACAATGTTTGTATTAGCATCAAAGTAACACCCGGCCTAATGCTTTCATCATGCTAAATGTTAAAAAGTAAAAAAGCAGATACTAGTTGTTAGCCTAAAAAGAAATCTACAGGTTCATTAACTGTGATTGCAAAATAATATTTATTATATTCATCTTATAGGATCCCAAACCAATTCATAAACTATTATATACTGAACAGTAGGCCTGTATGAATAGGGAAGTATTTGATTTGGATTCAGCTGATTCAGAGGTCAGTGATTTGATTCAGAGATTCAGATCACTGTCCCAAATTAATTTGGCCAAATTGGCTTCGGAAGATTCGGCACTGATTCGGAGATTTGGCTATAGACTATAATGGGGAATCACTGAAATACTTATAACTTTATCACTTTTTTGGCACATTTGGATGACCACAGCAGGGATGGTAGCCCCTTCTGAAGACATGAGGTCTGCTGAGCTTCAAGGAGATAGGTGCTGGGGGTTCTGGGAAATTTCACCTCAAGCTGCTGAAAGCAAAACTCATGTCCCTTGTGTGTGTTAAGGCATATTTGGATGAAAACAGCAGGGATAGTGGCCCCTTCTGAGGGCATAAGGCCTGCTAAGTTTCAAGGAGATAGGTGCAAGGTTTCTGGGAAATTGTATCTCAAGGTGCTGAGTAGCAAAACTCAAAATATTTGTGACTTTGTGTGTGTGTTAAGGCACTGCGGGGTAAAAACTCCAGAGATGGTAGCCCCTGTTCTCAGCCTCACAATTTTACTGCAAACAGTAAGCCTAAGGCCTCTCAAAGATGTTATGGGTCTGGACTTTCCACCAGCTAGGACTGTGAGGTGCCTGGAGGTTATCAGGTGTCTCCTGCTCCTACCTGCCTTTCACCAGGGAGGTTTATGGTCCTGGCATTTCCTGGGGCTGCTGGGGCTTCTGCACCACTGGCAGTCCCACCCAGGCCTCCATACCCTGGCAGGGTGAAGTTTTAAGTCATACCCAGGATGATGTGTGGCCTCCTCTTTCCCATTTAGCCCCAGCCCTTATACCTCCAAGTTCTTCCTGGCACAGGAGCTCATCAGGGAGATGTTCTTACCCTGCTGATTGGTGAGAAACTAAATTGCTGCTTCTTTGAGAGTGGGCCATTAAATGGCTGTCATGTCCTGCCATATACATAGCCCCTCATGTGGGCATGAGAGAGACCTGCCAGGTTTCAGGCATAGTGGTGCAGGGGTTTCTGTGAAATTGCAATTTAAACTGCTGAAAGCAAAACTTGTGTCACTTGCATGTGTTAAGGGGTGTGGGTTGTATCCATGTTGGTCTAAGGACAAAAGTGGGCGTCTAAGGACATAGCTCAGACAAGGTCTCTTCAGGTCAATCTGACATCTTTTATTAGACCAACAGAATAGTTGGAGAAATTCTTTTTTGCAACCTTTTGAGTTTAAAAACTCTTTATCAGATTGAGAAAGCATCCAGTTGGTGTGTGTGTACTCTTCCTGGATGTCAGAAATACTAAACAAGCCAGAGGCTGGCATGCAATGCAGGCAAGGAAGCCAGTCAGTGAGAATGGAAATGGAGGCATCAGAGGGTGAGAGAAAGGCTGGGGTAGGGGGGAAAGGGAATGTAGCAGGTAAAAGTGGAGAGGTACCTGGGGAGTCAGATATCAGGCAGGTTGTATTGTACCATAAATCCAGTGTCTATATTGGATCCATACCTTTCTGTATCTAGGAGGTTGATGAAGTGAAGTTCATAGGCCCGTCTGTGAAAAGTGGTTTGTAAATTCAAACAAGTACCAAACCTTGCTAGCCTCATCACCAAAAGCCAACTTTCTACAGCTGAAAACACACTGAATGGATCCAGACCATGCCATAACAAGACATGCAGAACCTGCCAACATATCTCCAGTACCCTACAAACTGCTTACCACAATCTATCAAAGACAAGAATACCCAACTACATGCAGGGCACATTTCTCCCAAAAAAACCCCAAACCAAACAAATACTCTTGCTCCAATCGCTCAGGCCTGTTCCTGAAAGGGAATTTAAATTAAAATATGGGACTCAACATCTAGTTGCAAAAAACAATTATGGGTTCCTTAATCCTCAGTGTTACCTGCAGCACAGTTTCCCCAACCACCATTCCAGAGCTCGAGTTAGATGTAAAACAAAAGGGCAAAAGGTCAGCTAGCAACAACATTTCCACTTCCAAAAGTTACAGTTTTCAACTGAGAACTTTTAAAAATTGACTGAACAGCAAAGAATCAAAATAAAGGAAAAAAGAATTAATTATAGAGTTCATAAATTTTAGGGCTGGAAGGGACCTTGAAGATCATCAAGTCCAGCTCCATGCCTCAGGGACAGGAAGTCAGCTAGGGTCAAAGGATCCCAGAAAAATAAGCATCCGACCATTTCTTGAATGAGTCCATAGTAGGTACCTGCACCACTTCTGGAGGGGATCTATTCCAGGTCTTAGGGGCTCGAACAGTAAAGAAAAATTGTCTTATGTCCAGCCTAAAATGGTCTCAGAGGAGTTTATGACCATTGGTCCTTGTTTTTCCTTGGGGTGCTCTGGTGAACATACATTCTCGCAGGCCTTAAAGTACACCCCTTATGTACTTATAAGCAGCCACCAGGTCCCCCATGAGCCTACACTTTTCCGGCTGAAGAATCCCATGGCTCTCAGCTTCTCTTCATAATGCCTATTCTCTTGCCCTCTGATCATGCATGCAGCTCTCCTCAGGACTCTCTCAAGCTTTTCCACATCCTTTTTGAATTGTGGAGCCCAGAATTGGATGCAGTACTCCAGCTGCAGCCTCACCAAGGCTGAGTACAGCGGGAGGATAACATTTTGCGATTTACTTGAGAAGCATCTATGGATGCAAGCTAGAGTTTTGTTTGCTTTACCAGCTGTGACATCACGTTGGTGGCAAATGTTCATCTTGTGGTCAATCATGACCCCCAAGTCTCTTTCAGCTGTGGTGCTAGCAAGCATAGTATTGCCAAGCCTATAAGTATGCTGTGGGCTTCCCCCTACCCCTCAAGGTGGAATACCTTACATTTATTGGCATTAAATGTTATCAGGTTGGTGTCTGCTCACTTACTAAGCTTATCCAAGTCAGCCTGGATCATTAGCCTGTCCTCCAGTGTGAATGCTAGGCCCTAAAGTTTAGTGTCATCAGTGAACTTAGCCAGTAAACTTCTGACACCAATGTCCGCATTGTTGATAAAGATGTAAAAGAGAACTGGTCCAAGGACAGAGACTTGGGGGACACCACTGGTCATGGAGCACCATAACGGTTCTCTACGATTGACCACTACTCTCTGGGTCTGACCTTGGAGTCAATTTCCCAACCATCAGACTATGGTGTAGTTGAGGCCACAGTTGGCCAATTTTTCCATGAGGAGATTGTGGGACACCAGATCAAAAATATTTTTTGAATTCCAGATATATAATGTCAATCTCTTCTCCTTTGCCCAGGTGATATGTCACCTAGTCATAGAAGGCGATGAGATTGGTCAGGCAAAACCTACCTATAACAAACCCATGCTGGCTATCCCTCAGGATGTTGCCCTAAGCCATCTTATCCAGAAGGGTCTTCTTGATAATTTTCTTCTAATCTTACCACGGATTTTGGTCAAGCTGATTGGCCTGTACTTCCTGGGATCTACGTTCCACCCTTTCTTGAAGATAGATAGCGCATTGGCCTTCTTCCAGTCTTTAGGTGCTTCACCTGAGTGCCATGAGTTTTTAAATATTTTTTCCAATGGCTGGGCTATGACACCTGCCAGCTCCTTGAGTACTCTAGGGTGTGCTTTGTCAGGACCAGCTGACTTGAAGGTGTCCAGCTTCTCAAGGTAATCCTTTACCAGATCATCACCAATGCTGGCTATAAATACACCCTCACCCTGGCCATCTCATATCTTGCTAGGATTGGACTGATGAAAGACTGACGCAAAGTACCCATTAAGCAGATTGGCCTTTTCCTGGGTGTCGGTTATCAGCTGTCCCATTCGGTTCAGCAGGGATCCAATGTTACCCTTGCTTTTTTATGACTCCCTACATATCTGAAAAAGGACGTTTTGTTATCCTTGATATGTGAAGCCAGATGGAGCTTGGTTCCAGCCTTGGCTTTCGTGATCTGCTCCCTGCAGTTATGGGACAGTGCTGAGTACTTCTCCTTGGTGGTAATTCCAGGCTTCCGTCCTTTATAAGTCTCTCTTTTGAGGTATACGAGGTCCTCAAGTACCCTGCTGATCCGGGGGGAGGGGGTGCTATGCCCTTTTGCTACTGTTCCTCCAAGATGGGATGGCCATCCCTTGTGCTGTCAGGATCACTCCCTTGAGGAGCAACCATTCCTCTTGGACTCCTCTTCTTGTCGAGTCACGATCCCTTGTCAATGTCAGCTTTCCTGAAGTCTAGGACTTCTGTATTGCTCACTGACTTTCCAGCTTTGCGATGGATAGTAAAGGTGATCAGCTCACGGTCACTATCACCTGGATTCCATCGATTCTTATGTCACTGACTAGGTCATCCCCTTCCGCCAGTACCAGGTCCAGTAACACTTTACCTCTTGTCGGCTCATAAACTTCTTGGGTCAGGTAGACAACACACATGAGGAAGCTTTGCAGCTGATTGGATATGGCCAAATTTCCCATATATTTTAACCCAGAGAGACTCCAGTCATCCTTCCTGGGTGCCAATTTCAATTTGCAGGGACATGCATCTGTCCTTGTCCTAGAGAGATACATTCTAGAGACATACTCATAGATACAATATATAAATAAATACATGCTTTTTAAAAAAATGGATAAGAACTTTACAAATGAGAAAACAATACCTAACTATTTGTACACTCTCAAGAGGATTGATCATGAATTTGAATTAGGACCCTGACATAATCATCACTGTACCATAATGGATACAGAAATAGCAGAGTACTAGTCCAACACCAGCCTCTTCAATGTTAGCCTAACCTTTCATAAAACTTGCTAAATGGAAGATACAAGTAGTTTTTAATGTATTGATTTGACAACCTTAATTTATTGCTTTATCTAATACAAATGAACTAATCAATATAGTGATTGCTGACAGAGGACTGTTTTATGCTTCTCTTTCTGTTCAATTTTCATTTAAATACAATTGTTAACAAAAAAGGCTAGGATATATTTACCAAAAAGAAATATAGTACTATGATCAAGGGACTAGCAATTGTGCTAAACAGGCAAAAATTTACTGCGTTATAGTTGGCATTCACCTGCTAATGGCATTTTCTACCAAGAGTTAGGCAAGAATGTATGAAGAATGCGATTTCATAGATTTCAGCGGTTTCAAATCCTTCCCTCACTATAATCCTACAACAAGTCATCCTTGTCTTGGCTGGCTGATTGGTCATAGCCGACTGACAGGGGGACAGTGTTTGGATGTCAGGCAGGATAGCAATGGAGAGGCGGGACAGCATATCAGTTTCAAATAGATTTTACCTACACCACTGGTGGCCATGACGTAGGCTGTAGGCTCACTTGCATAGTTACAGAACTGGGTTACTGCAACGAGTTCGTACACAAAACAGGAAGGGGTACATCGGGAGGTCACTGACGGAGAGTCATTGATGGGTGATCAGTCCACCAAAGTCAGTCACCCTGCCATGTGCTCAGAGCTCTTCACAGCGTGCTCAGAGCTCTGCGAGGTCTTTTCTGCAACGTGGTCAGAATGTGCTCCACTCCGATTTGGGCGGAAACTGAGCAGACTTTTATAGTTTTAGAGTAGCCAATGAGGATTTGCCAAGTAGGAATACTTAATTAGGCAGAACATACCAAATTTAGAGCAATGCCAATTATATAGAGGGGTGGTCTCATTGTCAATTATTCGGAGGGGTGGTCTATTATGTCAGAGACACTTACTTGATTTGGGTTGTGACAACACTGATTTCAAAGAAAGCAGCACTGGGTCCATTGTTTTAGAATAAATCATTACTGAAATATGAAAACTGTCTGCAACCTGGACATTTCAGAACAATAAGTGCCATGTGGTTCAGATAAAAGCAGCTCATAATTACTTTAAGTTTTATGAAAATCCCAACTGTAGGAAGTTTTACCTTACAGTCTGAAGCCCAGTTGAATAATCCCATAGTCACAGAGCAAATTTAGGGTTTTGCTTCCATTTGTCCACCAATATTGCCATGGCAAAATAATAAAATTGCATAGCTTATTAAAGAAAAGTTAAGACTAACACAAATATTCTTGACTATTTCTGGTAGCATCAGGTTTTGATAAGATCAATAAACTGTATGTACAGCAGGAGACTTTGTTCTCTCCATTTAGGCACTTGGTCTGAGGCGCTAGGGACACAAGTTACATATAAACCAGTTTAAGTGATCAGAAACTAGTTTATCATTTAAACCTGTAACAGAACAGAAGTTCAGTTCACATAAACCAGTTTCAAAATGGCTGAAACTGGTTTAAGATAAGCCTGGTCAAATGTAGTACCAGAATTAACTGGTTTGACCCAAATCACTTTATGAAACTTCTGTCGCAGACCCCTTCCTAGTTCAAGTTAAATCACAGTCCCCCAGCATGCTTTTCAGCCCTGGGATAAGCTGGGCTGTCTGCTCCAGAGAGAAGGGCTGGCCCCACCCCTCTCCTCCCTAGCTGAAGCTCTGGCTGGCTGAGAAGGAGGTGGAGACTGCAGGCACGGCAACGTCTGCCTGACTTCCCCCTATCCCACTCTTTCCTCACTCACTGTTCAAGCAGGGATCCCTCCTTTCCCACAGCAGGGTCTCCTGCAGCACAGACATCAGCCAGCCTCTGGCCATGCTACCCTCATGCTGGCCAATGCTGAGAGGTATCTGTGTGTGTCTCCAATTTCACTGGAAGAAAGGCATATGGAACAATGTCTGCTTAGGGCTTGTTGGAGGTAATCAACAGTTCAGTTGGTAATGTCCCTCCATTCTTCCTTACAAAAGACTTGGAAAAAGTTGTTTAAGAAGAGCTTAAATTAACCAGATAGGCTTTGTGTTCTGATAAGCTCCCTGCGGCTTGCTTGCTTCAATCTGTCAGTGTTCAAGAGAGGACAGAGAGAGGTGTGAGAAATGACCTAGTTTGCAATGTATGGGATCTGTGAGTGCCTTGTCAATTTGCTGCATGAAGAAGCAGGGAGAGGGAGATTGAAAAGGTCAGTATGCATGCACTCCACACAAGTAGTCCTTACTCCCCTTCCACTCTTATTTTGCCTCAGAGTACTAGCTGAGGGCCACAGTCTGACAATACTTCCCACCCAGTGAGCAGCATGCTGGGAAAAGCCTGGTAAGGGCTGCTTCCCCTTCAAGCACATGTCAGCTAGGAACTGTGCAGCCCAGCCTAATCATAGCATCCTGCTGGGGCCTGGCCACACCTCCTTTCAGCTCAGCATTGTGGAAGGAAAGGGAGGGCTCACTCTGGAACCTCCCAGCTTCTAGCCTGAGCCACTGCAGACATGTGCCTGCATTTTCTGAATCAAAAGTGAATGTCACTCCACTTGCAAATCAATTCAATCTCTGCAAATTAAACAAACTGGAAAGACTGAACCAATTCAGGCTTGGGCTTTTTGAATGTCTGTCCCTGACCTGGGTGTTGGGGGCTGGTGAAGAGTTAAGTTTCAAATGTTGCTTGGAATCCGTCTTTTTGGACAGGCCTGTGCACTTGTGGAAACAACAATTTACCTACAAACAGAGATCCCATTACTAATCCTAATTCTAATATCACCAATTACTAATCCATTGGTAGCCAACCTGCAAAGCCCAATCCATCTATTACTGCTTGGAACTGGAAGTACTTGTGACAAAAAAAGGAGTAGTGGTAATTTTGCTTTAGATTATTAGTTCAGGCCTCATGTTGTACAATAATATGGACATACCACCAAGTTTCTTCTTTTTTGTTTTTCTTTTATTTTTTATGTAAAGCTCCAGTCTTGACACTCCAGTCTTGACATTCACCATCAAAAAACAGGAAAAATGAGGCAGGCCAACAATGCATCCCCAGTAATATAAATGATGAAACTGAGCATAGTAAACTATAGACTAGTATAGAAAATCCCATTACCAGAGAGGGTTGAATCATCTTTCCTGGGCAATGATGAAATTCTCAATGCTTGAGTTATGAGAATTAAATTATATTCTAGAACAGTTTTGATTTGGCCCACCTGGTGTTGAACAAGTGACTAATTAACCTTTTCCATTACTAATAGCTATGGAATGTATTGCAGCCCTCACGGGTCAACAGGAAAATTCTAAAAGAGCCATTTGTGCACAGACACTGGAATCTGGAACATCTTTCTGTGCTTACTAAACAACACTTTAAAATGTGTGCATCTGTCTGCAGAAAAAAAAATGTAAGCAGGACAATCTCTAAAATCAAAGTAGGCACCAATTTTAAGTGCATAGTTTTCAAAGATAGTATGCAACAGGTGAAGGAATCATCAATGACCTGCAATATGAAGTAATAAGGAAGTTCTTATGTCTCCATTCTGCCTTACCCTTTTCCTGATCTCTAACAAAATGAGGTGATCCTGGTACTGGTCACCATTCTTCCACTTCTCTAAGGAGCATTAAGGAGTGCTGTGGGGGAGAAGAAAGATCCCAGGACTTCCCCTTTAATTCATGGTCATATGTTATGGACTTGTTTAGTATGTTGAAATTCCTAGGAAAATTATTCTACTAGCATCACATCTCCTTTTTGCATTCATTGTCAAACCTGAATATATCCCTGTCACAGAGCACCCCGGTGCCCTGTGTCTGAAGAGGGGAAAACTGCTAGGGAATGAGCCCTAGCAGTGACTAAGGAGCACAGCTGGGGGGTTGCTGGGGCCACCAGGGAAGGTCAGCTGACCAGAGGGGGCAGGGCCTGGCCCTTATAAAGCCCATGAGCTGAGACCAGAGGCAGTTCCCTGCTAGCAGCCGGTGAGGCAGGAGCTCTGGGAGCAATGACGAGAGGGAAGCCTGACTGGAGGTACTGCCGGCAGCAGCTCCAGGATGCTGCAGCAACGTTGTTATAGCCAGACAGCTTATGTTTAAGTTACAGCCTAGGGGCTTGTGTTTTGCATTGGCATTGTTATGTATGACCGGTGGTTTTGGTGAGGCTAGTAGGGGTCGGAGGAGGCCTCATAAGGGCCCACAGGAGTGTGGAGCCCTAGCGCCCGGGAGGGTGCGATTCAGTGCCAGTGGGAGCGCAGCTTGTGGGGTGCGTGGACCCCAGCCCGGAGAGGGGATGACATTCAGAGAGCTGGGGTATGGGCACAGAGAGCCCCAGAGAGGGGGTGGCATTATTATAGAGCCCAGCATGGGCACAGTGAGCCCCAGAGAGGGTGGTGGCATTATTAGGGAGCTCAGCGGGGGCACAGGGAGCCCCAGAGAGGGGGCACCATTATTAGGTAGGCCTGCGGGGGCACAGCAAGCCCCAGAGAGGGGGCAGCATTATTAGGGAGCCCAGCGGAGGCACAGCAAGCCCCAGAAAGGGGGCAATATTATTGAGAAGCCCAGTGCAGGCATGGCGAGCCCCAGAGGGTGGGTGTTATTGAGAAGCCCACTGTAGGTGTGGTGAGCCCCAGAGAGGGGGGGCAGCACTTACCACGGCCTGAGGAGAGGGCAGCAGTGCTGAGAAGGCCCCAGAGAAAGGGGCAGCACTTAAGAAGGCCCTGAGGGTGGGCGAGGACTCTTGAGAAGGCCCAAAGAGGGGCCAGGTTGGGGAAAAGGCCAGTACATAACAGATATTCCATCTGCGAGGCTTGGGCTGCGGTATTGGGGAGGCTAGGAGCTGCAGATAGCGCCCCCTGGCAACAGGGTGGTAAAATGGCAGCCTCCCGCTAATTAACATCAATTAATTAATTAACATCAAGGCATGACAGGAAAGAAGGTGGGAGGTTGCCTAAGGAACAGGTGAGGGGGCCACGGAGATCAGCCCCGAGGAAGCCCCTTGTCACAATCCCCATAGATGGTCCAATGCAAAACAGTTGCTAGGCAGCCAGGCTTCTCCTCATTTTTCCTATCACAATGAAATAATGAAAAGTGCATACAAACCAGCCAGGACCTTACAGGAACATGTCTGTCTCTAATGGGTTGACTTTCAAAAAACCCAGGATTGCCACTCTCATTTGCAAACAGGTCACAACTAACTAGGGTGCTCATTATGCATGCAGACCACGCAGTTCAAAATGCTGCTAGGCATTTAAAAATGCTGCTAGAGTGTAAGGAAAGCATCATCTGCTGGAGGCAGTAGGGCTAACAAGAGATATCCAGAAGGAAGGAGACCCGAAAGGTATTTGGGTAACTACAGATTATTTGAATTGCTGCTTAATTTTTGCTCTGATTTTCTTATACACTTGCAGATGAATCCACCACTCCCAACACTTCTCTGAAGTTAAACAGACAGCCATTACCTGTGCACAGACTGTTTCAGTTGCTCTGTCAAATGCAGAAAGCATGAATGTGAATACATGTACTCATAATTTCTTTGTTTGATTTTTTGACTGGTGGACACAGCCAGACACGGAAAACTGATTGCAGACCATTTTCACAGGATTCTGAAAAATAGGCAGTAAAGTTGTGTCTCCTCCATTCTCCATTTTGTATGGATCCTTCACAGGGTCTTAACCTGTCAGATCCTTCTTTTACAAAATTTGAGACATGGGTTTGAACCTCATCAGGCTGAGGAGGATGCTAAATGCAGCTCTCCCCCTTCCTGGGTTAGTACTCTGACCTAAGCTTTTATTAAAAAGGGAGACACCATCACCGTCTCCTCTAGCAGCCCTAGTTTAAACAAAAGTAACCATTTACACCATTAGGTCTCTCTGAGCGTGCCAGTGGGACTCGGGCCCCTCAGATGAAACAGACACCATTTCTTTTAAGGATCCCAAAACAGACACAAGGCTGTCCTGGGCACATGCAGAAGGCAGAACTGTAGGCACATAGAGAACTTTTAGGCCAAACAGGGAGTCACAGTGTGAGTTTAGGTGACTCCAAAGCTACTCAGCAGACAAGTGGAATCATTTCAAAATGTAAATTCTAATTCAGGTTCTTAAAATGCACTTAAGTCCTTTATTGAATCAAGTCTTTACTCTCTTTCATAATTCTCCCACAGGTAACATAGGAATAGTATTTCCTTTGTTCCTTCCCAACCTTACCCCAGACCCCTGGCTGGATCCAGACATCAAGCCCTCTTGTGAGCCAGATCTGAGGAGCTAGCAGCAGCTAGAGTAAGATACAACATACAATGTTAAATGCTTTTTATTCGAGCTCTGTAACTAGACTGGATAAGCTGTCATTATAAAATTTTAAGGGACAGATCTCCTTAGGATTAGCTCTTTGGTGGTCAATATGGGTCAGGGGTAACATAAATTTGGGCACTGACAAAAGTGACATTTGTTGCATGACTGGTCCCTTGAAAGCACTCTACAGCTATTCCTTGACAGAAGTGAATGGCTGCAGAGTACTTTAAAAGTGCCTGATTACGTGACAAATTAATCCTCATGTAATGTAGTTTCAGATGAAGGCACTCCAAAGCAGCACCTTCATTAAACACACTTGTCTGTCTCTGTGCATGACTGGGGCTGGGCTGATTCAGCCCAGCTGTGCTCCTAGAGCTGGGGTTGGGGTGATGCAGGCAGGCATCTCCTTCTGGATTGGCTCCAAAGTGCATGCCTGCCAGATTGAGGGAAAACTTCAGAAAGCTCAATTAAACAGATTGAAGTTGCTTTGGTGGGGCAGAACATCACGGAGCAGGTTTAGATAAGGGTCAAGCACTCAGAACAAAATCACAGCACTAAAATTAAGGAGATGTTTGCAGGATGTAGGCCTTTTTGTAATTCTAAATAAACTCCATCACCACCTGAAAATTGAAACTGTTGCATACTATCTTCACCTGTTGCATACTATCTTTGAAAACTATGCACTTAAAATTGGTGCCTACTTTGATTTTAGAGATTGTCCTGCTTACGGGTTTTTTTCTGCAGACAGACGCACAGATTTTAAAGTGTTGTTGAAACACAGCAGTTTTGTCATTATCACACATAAATAATCCCTAATCCAAAATATTTTCTTTTCCTGCCTACTAATTCTTACCAACTGTCCATGTTATTTTTCCTTTAGAGAAACCTTTCCTACCATCACATCTAGCCATCTAAGACTGGCAGAGCTAAATTGCTTCAGCTCCACCTATTTTGCAATGAGCTGCAACTTTGTTTTATTTTTTTTTAACCTGGTAAAATGTGTTTTTATTTCTCCCATCCAGAAAACTTACACAAAAGAGGGATGAGGATGAGATTTTGGAATGAATCATAAAAGGCTCAAGAGTCATAATATCAAGGAAATAAAAGAACAGGGCAATGAATTATTTAGTCCTCATTTCCAATAATTATACAAATATGGAGTTTCTTTTCCATAAGAGCTTTCCACATTGTTGTGATTTGAATAAGTTGACCAAAGTGTCATCCTGAGTTTCACATTCCCTAGTAGCTGGGTTTTTGGTTATAGCCATGATGGTCCAAGGACATAGGAAGGCAAGGTTCTTCAAGTAGATGTGATATGAGTAGATATCTTTTATTAGACTGACTGAGTAGCTGGGAAAAAAGTTTTCAGATATCACATCTACTGAAAGAACCTTGAGTGCCACATTCCCTGGTATACACACTTACTGAGATGACAGATACAATAAGTATTGGTGCCACACCCTGGAGAAATATAAACTCCTGAAAACTGAGCTGTGCAGAAATTCTGTTCCTTGTAAACCTGACTCAGGCCAGAAGTTATAACAACTTAGTTGGCAAAGCAGAAGAGCCATTAGAAGTTCATCTAGAAAAGAGTGGGTGGAAATATTTTCCTGCAAAAATCTTATTTATTTTACAAAACTACACAAAACAGCAGATTCCTTTGAAAAAAGTATGTATGTATTATTTGTGTTATTGTAATAACTCATAGAAGGCATATGCTAACTAACACCAAGGATATCTCTTGCATTTTAAAATTCAGGTATGAAACACCATCAAAAGCTGCTTTAAAAAAATAACTGTTCTGTAAAGATGAGTCATCACTTTATTTCTGAAGTCTTTCATGCCATTTAGCATTTCTTTTCAAGGAATGTTTCCGGTCTGTTGTTATATCATGTTATATACCCAACATGCAGATTCTGTATTTCAGTTACAATGTTCAACTACATCACTAAGAGAAGCCACCACGCCAAGGCAACAGTGTGGAGACACATTAAGTAAAGGGTTAAATTGTACAGTTGTATACAATGTATACCCTTTCAAGGAATTTTGGGAAATTCATCTCTCTCTCAGATCATTTTTCCAAATTTCATCATAAGTACAGTAAATAAGTAAGGAAAAGATAATTTTCACTTATAATTTTTTAAAATCTTTTTTCAGTAAAGGTCATTATGAGAAACAATACTTCTATAGCATATTGTTTCAAGTGTCACATGGCTCTAAAGAGGTGATTAGTAGGGATCCTAGTTCTCTCCGTTTAAAAATGAGAAATTCTCTGATAAAAAAACCCCACACATTATTTGATTAAAAACTCCACAACTCATGATTTTCCATGATTAAAATGAAAGACCACTCTTTATATATATATTGTGTTCAATTCATACCTCTTTTATCTATATCCATACGTATAGAACACAGTGTTTTGTGATATATTTAACAATTTTAAAGCAATTTGGTAGCCTAGCAGGGCCTCTATCATCATAAACATAAATTCATAATATCTATGAGTTCTGGTGAATGATTTTGGGATTTTTATTGTAGAAAACCAGAGCTCCCCATGCCCCCTTCACTCACCAAAATGCATGACTAGTTGCAGCTGTCCTTACCACTGCTTTATGTTGCTGAAGAGCCCTGATATACTGGTACCCTGCCATGCCATGGCATCTCAATTCCCCAGCCACAGCCTGCCAGTGCCTCTCACCCCTCATCTACATCAGTGCCCTTCGCTTCCCTTTCATAGCCCCCCCACTTCCCCCTCCCAGGGTATGAGACCCAGCATGGGAGGGCAGAGCGGGGAAGCTTGTTGCCACCACTGGGAGCTCTGCACCACCATGGCGAGGTACCCACTGCCCGCCTGGCAGCAGCAAGGGGACACAACTCCGTGCCACCAACCACACTGCTGCCAGCCAGGCAGGAGGCACCTTGCCAGGGCTTGAAGCAGTGGCACTGAGCTACCCGGCCCCACTCTGCCCTGCCATGCCAGGTCCCACCCACTGGAATGCAGAAGCCCCTAGGGGAGGGCAGCAGGGCAGGAAGCCCCAAGCCTGCAGTGGGCAGCCTGCCCCTGTCTTGTGCACAAATCTGGGGGGGTAATGCCCCCAGTGTCTCCCCCAGGAGTGTGCACAGTAGCAGGAAGTCAGCCTACCTCCTCCCATACCCCCTGGAAGAGCCACCTGTTGCCCTGTCCCACTCCCCGCCTGGGCCTTGTAGCCATGCATTCCAGTCCTGGGCCCCAATCCCATGCAGTAGCCCCAGCCCCAGCCTTGTCCAACTCCCTCCATATAGGGACCTCCATTCCCTCCCTGCTGCCAGATTTACCTGTGGGGAGCTGCTGTCCAGGCTGCCTGGAGGTCATGTGTATGTGTGAGTCCTGATTCAATAGGGAATCTAGTACGAAGGTCAACGCTCTGGACTAACCTAATTCAAATAAATTTGAATGCACATTGATCCAGAACTATGTTAGGCTGGGTTCTACCATTTTTGGTCCTGACTATGTGCCCCAAATTTCTGTACAGTTATGGGTTTGGTTCAAATTCTAATCAGTTAGTGTGGAATATCTGTACCTAGCCTTAAGCTTGGTCTTGAGAAACAGTTTTAATCACTCGTCTTCTTGGATACAGGGAGGCTGCAAGCCCTCAGCCAGTTGGCTGAGTAAAGCAGGCTGCCAGGAGAAATTGCAGGAGGCCGTGGTAGGGAAGTCAGAAGCAGATTCTGTTTTCTAAGCTGTTGAGTTAGACATGCATGATTGAGTTTAAGGTGTAGGGTAAAAACAAGTCATTGTTCGGCTGTTTTCTGTTGCTTGTTTATTTCTCTCTCTCTCTCTCCACCTGAGAATGTGGTTACTGATTTTTTTATGCTTACAATTGTTCTGTAATAAATCTTTTCATTACTTTTTAAAACCCACTTACTGTCAATGATGACTGATTTTAGAGCATTTGACCATACAGGCAGGCCTTTAGCACAGAATGAAGGATCCATCTTTTCTGATTCCATGACTGGACAAGGGCACGATTCTTTTAGCTGGCAAAATCTCCTTTGCTAATAACTGGCAAGACCCGGTGAAACAGTTAAAGATGAGGAGCCATAAGCAAGGGGCACACTTTGAAGCATCTCAACCCATTCTTAGAGTCAAGCAGCAGACAATATTGAAGGGCATGCTAGTGGGCACACCTGAAGGTGTCAGTACCCTGGGAGCACCCCAGACTGAAGCTTATCTGGAGCCAGAGTGTTAATGTGAACAAGTTTAAAAAAATATATAGTGCTAGATACAGCAAAGATTCATATGCAGATCTAGACAAAACAGTAATATGTATATGCATTTTCCCATCTTAGGCTTGTTGCTGCATTCTAGCATATTTTTGGAACTTAGGTGAGAGTCCTTAAAGGAGTCCAAAACCTCATCTACTGGCTGGGTCTCTTCTCCAAAGTATACTTTCTCCATATACATACCTCAACCCCTTCTCTCCTCACCTTAGATGGTTTCTTCCTTTACTGGCTGGTTTTTAGCTAGCGAAAAATTCACTGCACGAGTTGGTCCTTGATCCTTTCCCCCCATTCAAGCTTTTCTATTTCTATACATTCTCTAAGTTCCTCAGTTCTCTCAGGCTACATACCAGTGTTCAAACAAGCCCATCTAAGTTGCATGGTTTTGTTTAAGTTGTCTAAAGCTGAATCAGTAGAGCACTGTCAAAGTGTTCAGGGGAAGAGATGCACAGGCAGCCTAAAGTGGCAATGGTCCACAGACAGATCCCCGGAGCTTCTGGAGATTTCTAAGAGCAACCAAACTCACAGGGAAGTCTTGGCTGACTGGCTACCAGTGGAAACACCCCCCCACTTTGGGAACTTCAAGCCATAGTAACCCCTCCTTCCCTACTCCAAGGCTTCAAGGAAGAAACCCTAAGCATGGCCTGCCTCCCTCTTGTTAGTTGCAAGCGCAGGAGTTTCCCTCTTCCCATCCCACCACAGATCCCTACCCCTTGCTCACAAGCCAAGGTATCCAGGAACAGCAGCACATCTTCTTGCTGTTCTGTATGACTTAGAGATGGCTGTGGGACATAGCACATGCCTGTCCACAGATGACCAAGATGATAATTGCACTGGAACAGGGCTTCTAGTCCAGGATCCAGGGGCCTATTCTCTGGCACAGGGCCACTCACTATATCCTGATGGTCATCAAACAGTCTAGAATCAGCTGCCTATTTCCAACTGGCCAACAAAGCAGAGACCCCCCCCCACCACTGAGCATGCTGAAGGCCCCCCCCCATTCCCCTCTGGCTCAGTGATTGACTATGGGGGGATCCTGAGTGCTTCCCCAGACCCAAGAGCCACCAGCTGCAGAGCAAGGGGGCTGTTCTCTCTGCAACTTCCCCAGCAGACTTGGAAGTGGACCAGAAGTGCTTCCGGACTACTTCTTGGTCTGCTTCTGAGTGTGCTGGGGAACACCCCTTCCCTCCCCCATGCTCCATCCTGCCCAGCATCTCAGCATTCACAGGCCACCTGGTACCTTGAGGTATATATTAAAAACATTTAAACCTGTGTCAATGTCTGAATTATTGAATCTCTCCGAATCAGTTGAGAGGGTTCTGATTCAATCTGGAGATTAAAGGGTCTCCTGATTTGAGTCAGATTCACAGATTTGGCCACCGAATTGGGCCAAATCAAATCAGTGACTGAAGCTTCGCACAGCCCTATTACCCAAAGAGGTTGTAGAATCTCTATCCTTGGAGGTTTTTAAAACCTGGCTAGACAAATCCTTGGCTAGGATGATATAGGTGAAGATGATCCTGCTTTGAGCAGGTGATTGGTCTAGATGACTTCCCGAGGACGCTTCCAACCCTCATTTTCTATGATTCTATGTACAAAAATATATTCTCCAAATTGACTGTTCCCATCTCACCACAGATCCCTACCCCTTGCTCACAAGCCAAGGTATCCAGGAACAGCAGCACATCTCTGGCGAGTTTTAGTATTGTAGCAACCCCCCCCCACACTGTTTAATGTGTTGTTCTTTTTTATTTATTATTTAAAAATACATTCCCTCCCCTTCCCCAATCATTTCTGACTTTCTCTCTCTCTCTGTTCCCTATAGATAAGTATAAGTGAGCTAAGACTTGTAAGATAAGATTCAGAATTTTATTTTGGTAGCAAGTTGTATTTGTTTTGGAGTTTTTTTCTCCTTTTTTTCAAATATGTGCCCTGCTATGGGTATTCACCGTTTTATATTGTATAATTATTATGTTTATATTGCTTGTTCTATATTACTATTTTACTGACACTATATGATTTAGGCCTACATATGTAAATTAGCATAAGTCATGTCAAGTTTCCATTTTGTTTACCAAGTCTCCATCTTGTGTCTCCTGCCCAAGCATATCGTATTGTAACTCCCTTATAATGGTGCGACTCATACGTACCCCTCCTATGTAACTTGGTTCCTGAATGAATGGAGATGAATTAGGTTGCTTGAGAGACCATGGCAGTAGGTCTAAAAATAGTTCCCTCTGAATGACTGAACCATCAAGTCCATGACCCTGCATTGACCCTCCCTGGCTCAAGATTTGAAAGACAAAGACTGATGCAGATCCCACCCAAGCCACCATTACGGACATCTAAAACTGCATGTCCTGACCAGGAATGCATGGTCAGTGCACCGGGGGCTGGCCCTTGCCTGGGCAGGTCCCCTGCCACTGGGGTCACAGAAGGTCTGCATGTATAAAAGGGGAAAGTGAGGACAGACCCAGTGGGAATGCCATCTTCACCTGGACCAGACCTGCTCCACATCATGCTACCTATCAACCCAGAGGCCCTGCCGGTGACCCCCCCGAACAACACCTGCTGGACAAATATCTTGACTAGCCATTAAGGACCCCCTTCCAGTTATCATCCCCACCTTCTCTTCAGCCGAGGACTTGGATTCTGTTTCTCTTCCCTACCTGGACCCCAACCCTTCCACTGAGTCTCTTTCTCCTGCTACCATTTTGTGTGTGTGTGTGTACACCAATAACTTCATGGGGCTGTGTAGTGTGTTGCCTGTTTAATAAACCTGTTGTTTTGAAATCTCGAGTTGGGTTTTTGTCTGTTTCCTGACTGTTTTCCCCTTGCTACCACTTATCTGCCCCCTGAGCTCCCAGCTGTCTGCCTCAGTTTCCAGCTCCAATCTCTCACCTGTCCACCTCAGTTTCCAGCCCTAAGCTCCCAGCTGTCTGCCTCTCATCTCCTTGCCACCAGGCTTTTCCCCTTGCACCAGTGACCTCAAGTAACCCTGTGCCACTTGACCTTAAGCAACCCCAACTCTCCTCTAGTCTACTGGTTCTAATCCTGGCCCCAGCAACTTTTACTCCGGGCACTTTCCCCATCTCAATTTAACCCCCATCCTTCTCCCTCTTTCCCCTCCTTCTGGAGATCTTTGACCCTTTTTTCCCCCTCCCATAGTCACCAAGCACCCTAGGTATCCCAAGTACCCTAAGCACACATATATACCCCACACCAACCAAGTTAGGAACTAACCTGCCTGTATGTGTAGGTGGGTGGTTTGTGTATGAACTGGTGAATATATAGATATGTCATCATGTGTGTGATATACAAATTAGTGATTCATGTATGTGTATTGGGTGTATGGGTATTGACAATTGTTTTTTTCTAACTTTTGGTATGTATAGTATATAGGTGCTTGAATTGATGATAGGTGTGTGTGCATTTAGGCTGGTAATTTTGGATGCGTGTGTGTGCCTGAGTTGGTAGAGTGTGGGTGTATGCACCGTGTGTGTGTGTGTGTGTGTGTGTGCGCGCGCGCGTGCCTAATTGACTTTTGAGTGTATGCATGTGCAATTGTATACCACACCCTCCTCTCTGACAGCACAATATTGAGATCCTGAGCATTGGCTTGACCCCACAGGGCAACAGTTTGGGAGATAAGATGCACCTGTTGCTTTACACCTTAAAACCCCTTTTCATCCCACAGAATATTCATAGACTTTTAGGCAGAAGAGATCATCATAAACATCTAGTTTGACCTTGTGCAAAACTTATAGAAAGAATATGCTATAACTGACCTGAATACGAGGTGTGTTTAAGTATATAGCTATTTTGCTTTTTGAAGTGTAGTTATAAAACACTCCATTTGGGAGGACCCATTCATGTCAGTAATCCCCAACTGGGAGCAGAAGGCTACCTGTGTAGAGCAATTTGCATGTTCATAGCTGGAGTGCATATTTGTACCGCTTGATTTTCCCAAAGCATTAATACCTACATCTTTGACATTGGAAGTATATGAAATTCTCACTGACTCACAGAAATTCAGGTATGTGTTCCCTCAGTAGAAAAATATGCCATAATTGAGGTACCACTCAACCAAAAAGGTAATAAACAATATGGGACAAAGTCATAACTTTTTAAGTTACTATATATGCATAGCCTGAAACGGTCTAAATATTGGAACAATTATGAATAAGCATTTCCTCAAACAGTATCTTAAAAGGTATCATCGTAACTTATCCTCTTAAAAGTGCATACTTTATATATATTTTTAAAATCTGGATAACAAATGAGCTGAATATTTTCCAGATGTATATAAACAGTTAACCATGCTAAACCAACCGAAGTTACAAATGTCCTGCAATAATTATAGGTATCTGCTGAGTATAATACATTTCTAAAGAAACATTCCTTAAACTTGAACATTTTCTCAAACCCAACAGGAGGCAGGATGTGCTTACATTTGGAATAGGATTTCCTACCTCTGGGAGGCTTATTAATGCTAGAATATACCATAAAACTATTTTAAAGCAATGAGTAGCAATTAGTAAGTGTACAGGAAATCATCAGAAAGACTTTGTTATTTCATAATGAAAGTTTAGCTTTAGTTTTAGCTAGAAAACTTCTTAACAGGTTTTAACATTAACGCCAGGTGTTAATGACCTGATTAATCAGGTGACCTTTTTAATGGTCATTCAACTAATCCAGCTAATCTATTTTAGGGCAATTTTGCTGTCTGCTAGTGCTTCCTATTTCACAGCTCATGCCGCTATGCCTCCCCACCCTGCACCTGGGACACACATTTTAATTTTCACTGGCTGGCTAGCTGGAACTGCCCCAGCCAAATTGAGAAGCATGGTCACCCTATCTACAATACATAGGTGCATATTCCTTGCAAGAAATTACTGTGCACATGTGAAAGCAGAAACAGATACTTCTAGTCCTTTTAGCATTCAAAAACATTGGTTAGTATTAAGAGTTAAAATGTCTAGTGTTTACTCAGTGTATGATCTTGCAAGGCATGGAGTGCTTCTTCACAGACAGCAATTGCTCTCCACTCCATCTGGGACTGCAAAGGGGACATTGTACTAACAAGGTGAGTCTAATGCTTGTTATAGCCCTCATTGGAAAAAGGGCAAATACTAAAGGACCCAATCTACTGCCCATACTTATGGGAAAGTTAGGGATGGGAAACTTATGGGAAAATTAGGAATGCAGTTATTTTTTGCATGTAAAGATGCTAAATAGCATTAGCAAATAGTGGGAACATTTGTTATCATGATGAATGACCATCAAATGTATGGAGCAGCATTACAAAATGGTGCTCTTCGACTACGTCACTTATCTGAATGGCTTGTTTTCATGAATTGAGAATATTTCAACTCCTGGGAACAGCTTTGGGATCTACCCTACTACAATACTTTACAAGATCCAAGATATATAGAAGGTTTAGCAAAAGTTTTGGCATTTTGTGTTTTTATAAAAAGATATTTGACATTATTACGTAACAATTTTCCATAATCCAGGACAGGTACTTTTTAGGTCTATTAATGGCCTCTCCTAATTTATCAACACTACTGGTATTTCTACTTCTGCCACAATTTTAGTATTAGGGCATTGTTTAAAATGTTCTTAAACATTTTTATTGTGACGAAAATTGAGTTGACATCAATTATTTTTGATGGATGGAGACTGAGTTGTACAACATATTTGTAGATCAGAGCAAGTTTTCTTCAGCACAGACTGAATCAGCAGTTAGGAATTTGAATTATCCAGCAGTTTAAATTGTTTCCACATGCTCTGGACATGCAGGTTTGAGAGCCACTCTAAATAAAACACCACATGTCTTGTGTATCAGGGTCCCCGCACTTCAAAATGGTGGTGGGAGTGCTTGAACTAACATATATATTTGTTTGTTATAGAAGCAAAGTGAAAACAATTCATACTGCCTTTTTGGGCATCTGTGAACAGAATTACTGATACAGTCCAAGATAGGGATTACTACCCTACCTCCCACAGGCTGCATATGACCCATAAACAGCTGGGATCTGACCCTCAAGAGCCTGATTTGATGTGGGGGTAGAGGGAAGGAGGAATGTACTGATGTAAAAAGGTCCTGTTGCAAGAAACTCAGAAAGACACAGCATTTCAGAATGTTTTCGACATGATGCCTTCCTGTTCAAAATCTCTAGGTTTATCTTTTGAAGAATATATAGGTATTTAAGTATGTAAGAGTGCTAATGTCGTGCAACACATTTAAAAGGATCTCATTCCCTTTGGTTGAGAATCACTGCAGTAGAACACTACTGATATAACTAAAAAAAAAAGATATTAGCTGAATATATTTTCCATAGGTTGTATAAGTGAAGCATTAGAATTCTTGCCTGTTACCCTCCTAGTGGTATTGCTGTCTACATTGTTAGTTTGGGTTTTTCTTTTTCTTTTTTGGGGGGGTGGGGAGGAGGGGAGGTCATCCCCTGGCCTTCTTCCTTCAGCCTTTAAAAGTTTAAACGTTATCTTAAGATAAAACTACACTGACAATTAAGAAACCAGCTCCTCTGTCTCCATGTCCTTTTTTCCCCTTGCTGTGACTATTAGCTTTTCAAAAAGAAAAATGGGGCAGATTTATGCAGAATAAATTTTGCCTGATTCAGATAAAGAATAAACAATTATTTAATCTCAAAATACTATTATTTTGATTTCCATTTAGGCAGCCCAAGGAAAATAATTTGTGCATGCTCTTTCATGCAGGCCAGATTTACCTTTGACTTTTTACTGTAAGGTCCTGAACTATGATATAGCATAAGCTGAGAAATATGAAGGCAAAAAACAGAAATGCTCCATTGCAGTATGTGTGTGTTAATGGATAAAACCTCTGCATAATGGGCTTTTACTCTCATCATTCTTCATCTGCATTTTTAGCTGTATCAGTCACTGTAGATACCTCAGTAAGAATAGCGGATGTAATATTCAAAGTATATTAGTATTTCAGATGTTTAATACACACATAAATAACAAGCTTTTTTTCCTCCTAAGTGCACATTAGCTCTTCTTTGTTGCGCAGCTGGTAAATGATGGGATATTGCAAAACAGCTATTTAAATGTAAAATCAACAAGCTAATAATAGCAATAGAAAACCCAGAGTCCTCCATCTTAGAAAATTAACCATCTTCTAGGAAGAAATGTACCCCAAGTGCTTTAAGAACTTGCTTCTCTATTAAAATTAATTCAATCACTGTGCATTCTGAACAGAAACAACCTATTCTCAGACAGGGATCACCAAACTACAAACTGTGGGATGGACATAGCCCACAAAAACTTTGACTTAAAAAGGTCTGATTTGGTGGCAGGGGTGCTGATTTAAAAGGGTTCTGGTGCAGAGAATTCAGAAATCCCACAACACAACAGAATAGTTCTGACACCAGTCGAAACCTGGATTTGTTGTTAACCATGTGTAAGTGCTTGCATACCTGAGCATTAATGCTGCATTAATGCTTAAAAGTATCTTGCAAGTTTTAACATTTATATTTTTAATTGGATTCAAGTTTTTTACAACTTTTAGTGTTATATTTTGCACCATCCTCCAGGGAAAGACCAAGCTTAGTTCTAGTGAACACACAGGAGGCTCGTTATGGAACTACAAGACCCTAAGCGTGTATGAAGTAGGCCCTATTTGATTCAGATTTGGCCCAAATCAAGGACAATGATTTGATTCATTGATTTGTATCACTGTCCCCAATTTGATATAGCTGAATCCGAAACTGAAGATTCGATGACTATTTATAGAATCAGTGATTTGGACATAGACACAGCTTTAAATGTTTTTTCTACATACCTCAGGGTACTAGAGCAGCTTGTGAATGCTGCAATGCTGAGGCAGATGGACTGTCTTAAAGGAGTGCAGGTGGGTCCTCCACATGCTCAGCGGTAAACCCAGAAGTGGACCTGAAGTACTTCCAGTCCACTTCCAGGTCCACTGGGGAGCATGCTGGAGGGCCCCCTGGGCCCCCTCAGCTTGGCAATCAGCTGTGGAAGGTGCACCAGCTGCCAAACCTAGGAAGCACCTGTTGTAGTACCAGAGAGGTGTGTGCTCCCTGGCTGACCCAGAAGTGCTTTTGGTCCACTTCCAGGTCTACTGCTGAGCACCCTGAGGAGCCCCCTGCACTTCTGTGGCACACTCTATATGCCCCAGCATCACAGAATTCATGAGCTACCTGCTACCTAGAGGTATGTGGAAAATACATTTAAAGCTACATCTATGTCCAAATTTCCAAATCTCTCCAAACTGATTCAGATGATCCTGATTCGATTTGGAGAGATTAAAGGGTCCTCTGATTGGATTCGGATTTGGAGATCTGGCCACCAAATCAGGCCAAATCAAATCAGGGACTGAAGCTTCACATAGTGGATACACATTAATAATTTTCTATTATCCCTGATGCTATGGGTCTCAGTTGATTCAGGTCATCCTGTGCTGTTTAGACCTCTGACACAAATTACACTTAGGATGTGAATAACCCATTAATCATGTCTTAAGCAATTACCTGGCCACATATTAATGCAATTAACAAATAAACCAAGAAAATATACCACAAACTTAGTACACAAAAAACTGTGATTTTATGGCTGGTTCCTATCACACCATTAATTGAAGATGTGGTCAGTGTTCCCAGCTTCCAGAGTGCATTGCAACCTTTGATTTCCACATGCTCCAGAGGCTAAGAGTGCCAATCTGATGATTGCTGCAACCATCCTTGCAGGCCCATCAGAGTCAAAGGCTACGATGGACCCCCAAGGCTGGGACCCATGATCAGTTGTCACACCCAGGCACAGGGGTGCGTTGGAACCCTTGACAGCAGTATACTCCCTTGGCTGGGAGCAATGGCAGATCAGGGCTCCCAGGCTTCAGGGCGCAGCTGGAGTCAAAGGCTCCACTGTGCCCCTACAGCTGGGAGCTCTGATCAGCTGTGTCCCAGGGGAGAACAGGAGAAAGGACCCCGAACTATAAATGGGGACCCCCAGGGATGAGAACCACATGGGAAAAAGAAAGTAAACACAAAAATAATACAAAGAAAGTACTCACCCACAATAGGACCCGGGGCACAGCTGGAACAAGGGAAGAAACCCATGCGGGTTGTGAGCCACACCTTCATACGACTGGAGCTAGCCAGTGACATCATCGGCAATCACCGGCCACCAGGAATAAAATGAACCACCAGTGAAGGTGGAAAGGCAGAGAGAGCAGAGCCAGAGGAGGCACCGACATGGAGTGCCACCTGGGATTCTCTCTCGGAGAGATAGCTGACAGGGGCTTCCTGCTCCAGCAGACAGCTCACTGGTAGGAATGAGGAGCTAGAAGAGGCTCCTGATGCCAGTGAAGGCAGCAACAGTGGAGGGGCCAGAAAGCCAGACGAGGCTCTATTCCAGTGCAGAAGGGATCGTTGGGGCATCAGGAGGGAGCAATGAGAGGGGTGCAAAATGAGGCAGCAAGAGGCTGGGTGCCAACCTGGAATGTAAGAAGTGGCCAGACTTCCAAGGAGGTGCTGTGAGGCACCCAAAGAGAGATGTCCCTAACGGGAGAGAAGAGGTGTGGTGCCACAGCTTGCAGAGGACGGATTAAAGGGGGAGACAACCCAGGTGAGAGGCCACGGGCTACCCCAGCCACATAGAGGGTTTAGCCCTTGCAGGTTCTTAGGAAGTAAGGTGCCCTGTGCTATGGCAGAAGGACCAGGGAGGAGACTGTATGGGTCCCTCGCAACATAGTAGTGTTTTGTTTTTGTGTGTTCCTTGTGTTTTCCCCTTTCGAAGGGGTTGATGAGTAGGACCAGGTGACACCAGTTAGATAGCTGCAGCGGAGCTCCTTTTGTGCTCCACCTTTGTTTGGGCACATGTCATGTGTTGTGCCCTAGAGGGAGTCAGTCTCAGGTCCAAAGTTAGAGATCGCAGATAACTCTAGGCTAATTAAACGTGTCACCCTCAGGGAGCTAGTACTCCGGATGAGAGGGCTACCAAGGTTGCCATAACCAGGAGTACAACAGAATTAGGAGTACGGCCAGGAAAACTCAGGGATCTGCTGAGGGTTGGTGTGAGGCCAGGATGTCGGGGAGGTGGAGCCCCACAGAGGGACCCCAAGTGGTGAGTCCCCGTGCTGGTATAATATTCAAAGTCATGGCAGGAGAGATTGGCGGAGGCTGCTCTGGGAATAAACACTTTCTTGACAGCCTACAGGAGATCCTAGGCCGAATAACACAGGCCACTGTGGCCAAGGCCGCTTGTGACAGGATGTTTGAGGCCAGGCAGACACAAGCTGAAAGCTCCAACCTTTAGAGGCTCATGGTGCATCCCCTTCAACTGATCCAAGCTCCCAGCAGTGGGAGCTTGCTATTTATCAGTGTAGGGGGAGCCCAGGATCTGATCCTGGGCCAGTAGTATGGCTTGATGAGATCTCATACTCAACCCCACAGTCATGTTCCTGCCATGCACATATGGCATGGCAGGAAGCATGATTGTGGAAATCATACATCAGATCCTACTACACCTTAAATGCCATATTTTCCAGGGTTCACTAAGCAGGACTTCTTTAACTTTGTCTACTTTGAGTCATATTTCAACCACACCAAGCACTTCAGCCTAGGAAAGGAACATGTCTTGAACTTTTAAGTTTGATAAAACACAGTATTATCTTACCCAAACTACCAGAGTGATAAGCCAAGCTGGTACTAAAGAAGCACAAGTCGATATCAATGTCTAGTTTCAGAGTTAACAAAGTAGTTATCATTATGAAGAGTATGAAAACTGGTAGGTGAGTCTCATACAAAACAGGTTAGAGGGAAAAGTTAGTTCCCTAATTAAACCAAAAATTTGGGGTAAATTTTGATTTCAGTGAAGCCTTTCAGGTTTTATCAAAACATCAGTTTTCAATAAAATCCTCTGATGAAAGGTCAGTTTGATGAGCCATCATGATAAATATTAAAACCCTTTCATTACCAATCTTATTATGAGAACATTAGATCTCATCAGCTCTAATGGAAAGTGAATAAACTTCTATTTCTGCACCAGACACAATGCTGGGTGGGAATGGGAAGAGAGACACTGTCAATATAAGAATCACATTAAGGAAAGAATAGAAGCCTTTTCAGAAACAGGAGCAGAGGATCTTAAAAATTACAAAAATAAGCAGGAAGAATGAAAAGTTCATACAGCATCTAAAATTACTCAATCTCTAGCTTAAAGCTTAGTAGTTTTCTAGTAAACAGTATCATTTAACTCCTCTAGTGTGTCTTTGCTTCAAAAATAATATTTGGTGCTTATAGCACTTTATACTTCAAAATGATTCCTTAAGTTGAAGTGCTAGATGGAAAAACTGGTTTGCTCAAACTCCTGCAAAGAGACAGGGTTCTTGACTCCCCATCTTGTGTTCAGAGCAACAGAACATCCCTCTTACAACCATTAATGCTTAGAAATAGGGTAATTACTATACATTTTAGGAATTAAATCTGGGCTTGCATACCTATGAAACATTACTGAACATTTAGCAGTTATTGAAAACTTGATTTTTTTTTTGTTTTGAGAGGGGGGGTTGCTTTAAAAAGAGCATTTCCTCTTCCACATTCACCTGCACCTCTCATCTGAGCAGGAAATAACTTTGCAGTGATAACAGGACATAATTGCCATGGCAGCAAGCTGTTTTGGCATCACTTCTGAATCAAGCAGCAGGAAAAGGTTAGTAGTTAGGATCAAGGCCATTATTCAAAGTATAATAAACTGGTATATAGCAAATGAAATGGTCTCCTTATAACACATTACAAGTATGAAAGTCCCCCTTTAATCAATACAATGGAGTGACATAAAATCATTGTAAAATAACAATTTATTCCCAAGCTTTTATATTCCTAGGATCAAGGTAATTTTTTAAAATCCTTTTTAGCCAGTAATGCTCAACCTTCAGCCCATGGAGCTGTGTCAATGCTCCCCACAGGTCCAAAAATTTGGCAGCAGAGAAGCAGTGGCACACTTCCTCACTACCATATTTCTGCCACACTCCCCCCACCACCAAGTTTCCTGCTTTGTGGACCAGACGACAGGGCCCTATGCACCAGGCCTGATCTAGCATACAAAGGGTCAGGTGTCAGGAACTGAGCAGTGGGCCTAATCCAGTGTGCACAGGGCTGGGATGGCTAACTTGATCTGGCAGGCACAGGGCTGAGGCCAGAAGAGCAGATTCAAACTAGCACACACGAAGCTGGGGCCTGATTTCAGATACAGGCCTGAGGCACTGAACCAGATCACACCTGCATGCTGATGCCATACTGGATCAGCCCCATGGAGCCATCCTATGCACTAGATGTAGCCAACAGACTGGCCCAACACCACTCATTCAGCCCACAACCCAGAAAATCTGGGCACGACTGTTCTTAATTTTTACTACTATGCAGAAAGTCAACCTGTCCAGTCCTTTCTCCACTTCCCCTGTACTAGTAGTCACCCATATTCTTCATAGCTTCTACCACAAAGACAACAAAGGTAAGAAAGTAATTATTCCCACACACCTATGTCCTTAAGTGCTGCCACTACATAAGCAGAATCCCCTGAAAAACTGTATAGTTTTACATCATCAAAACATTACACATAAAGTAATGTAGCAGTGTTGGCTATAATCTGTAAGATCTTTCTAAAGTTTTCCTAACAAAGAGATAGCACAGCACCACGATGTAGGCAAATACCCTGAATCTGGGTTTGCTTAGTGGGGTTGTGTGTTAAATAAACTAAAGTTAGAGACAGCAGCACTCTCTAACAGAAAGTTTCATTCTGCACAAGTAGTAACTAATAAATATGATGAAAAAATAAAAAGGTGATGTTTTTGGTGAGGGGAGGACTAGATACAATTTTAAACAAAGAGACCAATTCACATTCTATGCGAGGACCTCAAAAATCCTGAACATGGGAGGGAAAAGGTAAGATCAGGGAGTAAGAGAAGCACATTGGGCTGGCTGGAGTTAAATGGTTTTTCCTTAATATTTACCATTAAGTGACATAGTGATTGTTTGGCAGACAAGGTTCCTTGGGTGAATTTGATATCTTTTATTAGACCAACCCAAATAGTTGGAGAAAAGTTATTAAGCAAGCTTTGGGGTTCAAAAACCTTCATCAGGGTAAGGAAGTGTCAGCAGTTGGTGTGTGCTCTTCCTGGATGGGATGAAAAGTAAAGAAGCCGGGGGCTGGGCTGGGGAGTCAGTTGCCAGGTAGATTATAATGTATCAAAAATCCAATGTCTATGTTTAGTCCATGATCTCTAGTACCCAGGAGGTTGATGAAATGGAGCTCATAGGCTCATCTCTGGGAAGTGTTGTTCTGTGATTGAACAGTGATTGTTCTGAATGCAAAACTTCTTCTTTTTTTGGTTTTATCTGGCATTTTAACTTCTTGAAATAAGAACTGGAATGACATTTGTGATGCCCATTATTTAATGAGGCCCTCCAAAAAAGATTGTCTCGTGAGATCATAGCAGTGAACACTGTTTTAAATAATGTTCCAGTGAAATTAAATGAATGATATAATAATGGTGATGAAAGAAACATTTCAAGACATTTCCATTAAACTACTCAATAGTAATCGTTAGTCTCTTTTCAGTTCAGTATGTTAACAAATTGATTAGCAATTACTAAACTGGTAAGATACTAGCAATAAACGAGACAAAGGAAAACATGACAATCTCGTTAGAGATAGGAAACATAAGGTATGGTTCAATGGAAACAGTCAAACAAACTGCTTCAATAATCTTTAAAAGTGAACATGCGCACACACACACACACACACCAGTCCCAACTCACATTCTATAACCTCCCATATTTCCATTGCTAACAACATGGGGTTTGCCATGCTAGATAAGGCAAATAGATGCTCACATTTGGTCCCTTTGTTTCTTTTTAATGATGGCTGCTGTCCAACACAAAGAGTTGGTCTCCTTTGAACAGTGGGAATTGGACTAGATGACCTCCTGAGGTCCCTTCAATCCCTCTTCTTTTCTATGGTTTATATATGAGCTTTTTTCCCCTGTGGCACACTTGCTACTATTTTGTTGCTTTTAATGTGGAGAATGATTAATCTCCAATTTCAAGATCAAACTTAGAACAATACTTTCAGATTTCTTCATAGAATACATTTCCTTTGTTTGAACTGGCTTCTAATCACAGAACATGAGGGTTGGAAGAGACCTCAGGAGGCCATCTAGTCCCACCCTCTGCTCAAAGCAGGACTATCCCCAGCTATATCATCCCAGCCAAGGCTTTGTCTAGCCAGGCCTTAGAAACCTCCAGGGATGGAAATTCCGCAATGTCTCTGGGTAGGCTGTTGCAATTCTTTACTACCCTTCTTGCGAGAAAGTTTTTCCCAACATCCAACTTAAACTTCCCTTGCTGCAACTTGATACCATTGCTCTTTGTTCTATCATCTGCCATCACTGAGAACAGTTTTGTTCCATCCTCTTTGGAACCAACTTTTAGGTAACTGAAGGCTTTTATTAAACCCTCCTCAGTCTTCTCTCCTCCGGACTAAAGCCCAGTTCATAGATTTCACAGAAATTAGGGCTGGAAGGGACCTTGGGAGATCATTGAGTCCAGCACCCTGCCCCAAGGGCAGGAAGTCAGCTGGGGTCAAAGGATCTCAGCAAGATAAGTAACCAAATACTTCTTAAAAGAGTCCAAAGTAGGTGCTTGCACCACCTCTGGAGAGAGCCTATTCTAGGCCTTGGGGCTCGGACAATAAAGAAACTCTTCTTTATGTCCAGCCTAAAATATTCTTGGAGGAGTTTGTGACCACTGGGGGACTCTGGTGAACAGATGTTCCCTCAGATCCTGATGCACACCCTTGATGTACTTATAGGCAGCCACCAGGTCATTCCTGAGCCTGCGCTTTTTTCTGGCTGAAGAGTCCCATGGTTCTCCCTTCAGAAGGCCTATTCTCCTGCCCTCTGATCATGCATGTGGCTCTCCTCTGGACTTTCTCAAGCGTCTCCACACCTTTCCTAAATTGTAGAGCCCAGAATTAGATGCAGTATTCCGGCTGTGGCCTCACCAAGGCTGAGTACAGTGGGAGGATGACGTCCTGGGATTTACATGAGAAACATCTATGGATGCAAGCCAGAGTTTGTTTTTCTTTAGCAGCTGCAACTTCACATTGGTGGCTCAGTTCCCTCAGCCTCTCCTCATAAATCATGTGCCCCAGCCCCCGAACCATTTTTCTTGATCTCTGCTAGACTCTCTCCAATTTGGCTACATCCTTTCTGTGGGCGGAGAGAGGGCAAAACTGGACACAGTACACCAGATATAGCTTTACCAGTGCAAAACAGAGGGAAAGAATCACTTTCCTCAATCTGCTGGCAATGCTCCTACTCATGCAGACCAGTATGTCACTAGCTTTTGCAACAAGGGCACACTATTGACTCATATTTAGCTTATTGGTTGCTGTAACCCCCCAGGTCCTTTCTGAAGAGCTGCTGCTTAGCCAGTCAGTTCCTAGCATGTACTGGTACATGGGATTGTTCTGTCCCATGTGCAAGATTTCATATCTGTTCATATTTAACTTCATTAGATTTTTTTTGGTTCAGTCCTCCAATTTGTCTAGAATGCTCTGAATCCTAGCCCTACTCTCCAGTGTATGTCCTACTCTCCCCAGCTTGGTGTCATCTGCAAACTTGCTGAGGGTGCACTCCATGCCATCTTCTATGTTTTTGATGAAGATATTGAACAATCCACTTGATACGTGACAACTAGACATTGAGCTATTGATTACTACTCTTTGAGCCCAATGATCCAGCCAGTTTGAATCATTTCAAGTACACAACTACTTCAATGCAAGCAATTTTTCACACAGGAAAGTTTTTGTATGTTTCAGCCTTGATTTAAAACAGAGAGAGAGAGAAACTTTTAGCAAAAATTTCCCTCCTTTGTCAGACAGCCCTTGGAGATTTTCTTCTGTTTACCCAAATAATACCAAAACTGCAATAGTAGATATTCTTTAAATAGCCCTTTATCCTATTCTATTTTTATCATTGCATCTTTTTTCAGGACTGCATCTTTACACCAGCTTTACTTCTAAAGAATGTGTACTTGTTCAGTTTTGCCGTGTGCTGAGGTTGATCAATAAAACATTAAAAAGCAGAGCAGACAAAAAAATTATGCATCAATTTTGTACTTTTGGTTTCATTATTTAATGAATCCCTTATCCCTTTTTCATTACTCACTCCTTGATTTTCCACTGGGGGGGAAATAAAAAGAAAAAGGTCAAGAAGTGAAATATAGGAGAAAATACCCCATTCCACCCAGAATTGAATGGTAGGTGTTTTCTTTATTTCTTCTGCCTTTTCTATCCCAGACTAGATTTGCAGTGCAAATCAAGCAAGGCAAGTAACAAAAGGACAAAGTGGAACCAAAGGTCAAACACTGAAAATCAAAATTGTTTATCTATAGTGGGATTACATTTATTGGCTAAACTTAGAGTTAAGATAAAACCTCATTTTGGTGGGAAAAATGTGCTTGGAAAGTTTTAAACAGCTTTAACAATATCAGCAAAATATTTTAAGCATAATAGACGCAATAAGCACTAATCCATGATCAGAAGAACTAGGCCTGCATACATGAGGCTGAATTTAGCTCAGTACAGCATGTTTTGGCAATATCAAGATCTCATAGGATAGGTAAACAGTTTCCGATTGCCCAGATTTGTATGCCAATATTTCTCTGAGACTTAAATGAATTTAGGTAGCATAACTCTATGTGCTGGACTATAGTGTTTATTGTAATATTGCTGTTTTAAATGTGTTCACGTTGTTAAATTGATGCATGCAAGATTCTATGTAAAAAACTAGTGCACAGAGAAAGAAGGGTTAATAGGGTCCTTGCTAAGTGCTAGGACTACCTACCTACAGGACAAGATAAGAGAGATCTTCAGTATCAATAGGGTTTTCATAGCCATGTTTCTGGCTCAAATAGGCTCTGCACACGTCCTTTGGAGCAGATTGCCTACAGGTGTCAAATGCAAGAGACTGAACTGAGCATGACCATGGGCAAAGATCGTGAACAAGAAGAGATTCTGCTTCTGAGGACAGAGACCACTGACACAGATTTGAGGACTTGTGGATGGGCAGACTGGAGAGGGGACAGTTGAGGTAACATGGGAGGCTTAGGGCTGGATTGAGGACAGAGGGACTGCTTAACCCTTTGGAGGAGGCAGAGCATCTTTGGCTGAGTGGTCCCTGCCCCAGTAAACAGCTTCATTCAAAAGGAACCGTCTGTTTTACTGCTTGGAACTTCTCCCCAACAAGAGATTAAATCCCTCTCAGGAGCAAAACTACATGCTAACAGATAATCTGAGAGGGTCGGGGACTGAAAGGTTAGGGTCTCAGAGTGAGCAGGAGCCAGGGATCCTCCCCTGCTTTAGAAACTAGAGTCACTGTCAGTAAACACCCACCTAACCAGGGGGAAAGGGATGGGGAGGGGAAGGGGGAGGGAGAGGGGGAGAGAAAGGAGGGAGAGTATCTTCATTTCCCAACTTCTCATGCTTTTAACTATCTTCATTGGTGACCTCAGAACAAGTAGTAGGAGGGGCCTAACAAAATTTGCAAATGAAGCCAATTTGAGAGATGACATTGGTACAGAGGACCATTTGAATATAGAGGAAGAAATGTTTTATCTTCAACATACAAGTAACAGAAATGAGATGAAATTCAGTAATAAAAAAATGCATGACTTAGATGAATATCAAGAATTTGTGCTCTAACTTCAGTCCTTATCAATGGGGAATTTCAGAGGAGGAATCAGACCTGGTTATATTTATAAATCATAGGAGAACTAAGAACCACATTGTCATCATTATCATGTGAAATGTGATGTAGAAAAGGCAAATATGATCCTAGTATGCATCAGGAAAAGAATTTCCAGAAGGTACAGGGAAGTTTTAATGCAACTGAACTTTCACACATGAGACACCCTCCAATATAATATAGAATTCTGTTGCCCCATGTTCAGGAAACATGAATTCAGCGTGGAACAGCTGTAGAGAAAGGCTACTCAGATAATCAGCAGAATAAAAATCCTGTTTCACAAGACAGTTAAAGATGGTGGATGTAGCAAAGCAAAGTCTGATATGATAGGATTTCCTTCTATAGAAACATGGCAGGGTAAGGGGTGAAGGAGTGAGAGAAACACAAAAGGAAGGAGAAGAGCTATTTCTGATAAAAGTCAACACTGTCAGAAGGAAAAATGGCCAAAAATTGTCCAAGGATAAATTTAGGCTGGAAATTAAGCAACAGAAAAATGAGGTCTGGAGCAATCTGCCAGTAAATCTGTCAATAGCGGGGACAAAAAAAAAGGAAGTAATTTTTCTGATATGGTTGTCCTGTCTCAATAGTACCTGTGTGGTATCAACAAAGCCAAGACAAACTGAATTTGAACATACATCTTCAAATATTATAATATAATGGAATGAAGGTGTCAATATTGTAAAGACAAAAAATAAAGTTGAGAGAGATTTTATTTATGTGTTTGTTTAAAGTAAGTACTCTTTTAAAAAACTCAAATGCAAAGAAGATTTGCATCTTTAAATTCTTCAGTTAATGACCAAGAGAATGGTTGCCAGGCAGTAGCAAAGAATAGGTGGTCATGGAAAAGGGGATGTTTAATGGCAAATAAAATGTTAAAAGCATGACAAATGAAACAGATATCCAAACTGTTGATCCAAGCCAGCACCAAAAATAGTGAATACTTTTGAAAAATGTACTGACCATGCCACAAGAAATAGACAGTATTTTTGTCTATATAGAAACACCTTTGTAGTTTAGAATGCGTAGGTATCTCAAATGACAGAAAGACATCTTGTCAGAACAAATATGAAAAGTATAAGAGTGCAATGAGACAAACAGGAGTATAGGAGGAGATATGACACCAGAGGCTAAAGACACTGTCTCAGATACTTTGCCTGCTGCATAGGTCTTGGAGGAAGTACATACCACAAAGAAAGCATGCAACCTTCAGAAGTGGATGCTAAGGACAATATTCAATACTGGTGTAGCTTTTGCAGACCATAAATTAGGCATTGGGCTTGCTGTACATTTCAACCTGTATTATTTCCCAATTCTGTGTATTTTTTCCCAGCTCTTAACAAAATCTGTTTGCACAATCAACCCCATGGTTCTAAGACTAATGTGGGAATTTCATTCTGTAAATGCTGAACAGGAAGAACAATGTTTGAAAAGAGGCAGTTCAAAAACATGCACACTAAGACATCTTTTTTAAAAAAGGTGGTCAGATCTAAACATACACGTATGACGTGTAATGATCATGGATGAGAACACAGCTGAAAAAAACAGAAGCTGGTAAGTTGCTATGCATAACAGGGAAACATTCACAAATTCACAGAATATACTCCTACTCCATTACTATAAACTCTAAAAACAAGGAGCGTAAGTGTCTTTACATGTATAGAATACTAGCCAATTGCCGGTCAAGAATGATGGGCAGGGGGAGGAATGGCTGGGAACAGAGGTCTGTGTACACCCCCGCCCCACCCACCAACTTTGGAGCTGCGCCCACTCCCCCTCTCCCCCCACCCCCACTGCTTTGGGGCTGGGCTAGGCCATTCCACTCCCTCTATCTGCTGGCCCCACATCCCCATTCGCTCTGTCATTGCCAACTGCAGGCCCAGAGGGAGAGCATGGCCAGTGGCACTGGCCGTATACCCCCTCCACCCCATACTCTCCATTTTCACAGCTGCAGGGAGCAGGGGGGACAGGTCGAGTGCCCCCCCTTCATATGCTCCGTCACTGCTGCTGCCTGCAGTGAGGCAGTGGCCTGGGGCCAGGCTTGCTCCCACACCCTTGCCCCTTTGCGTTGGGGCCAGGGCCAGAGCCACTCCCTCTAAGTCCCTGGGAGACCAGCTAGAAGACAGCCCCTTGTCCACCCCCCACCCCCACCAAATTCAGGGCCAACTCTGTTTCCCTCCAGGAGTTTGGGGTTTGGGTTCAGGTCAGCCCCGGGGAAACTCCCCACATCACTCCCCCTGCCATGGTGGCCCCAATCCCCTTCTCCACCCCCTCATGCCACCACCACAGCCACAGCCACTGCCACCACCTCCTCCATGGAGCTGGGGTGGGGGGAAGCCAGGCCAGCCCCAACCTGTGTCTCCACTGTCATGGCAGTGTTCCATCACCTGCTGTCCCTAATACTTTATTTGCACTCTGATTGGTTGCCAAGACAGTATGGATAAGTGCAAATACTATATTAAGTAGCCACACTCAAATATACAAATATAAGAAGGGGAATGATGGATTAATCATCACTTCTGCAGTAAAAGACTTGACGGATTATAGTGGAAAACAAACTAAAGATGAGATAAATGATATTATATGGCTGCAAAAAAAAAAGGAAACACCATAGTGGGGGTGTATCAATAGGAGTGTCATAAGGAACATACATGAAATAATCCTTCATCTACTCAGCCGTAGTGAAACCTCAGCTGGTATACTGTATCTAGTTCAGGGCACCAAACATAAAGGCTAGAGGCAGACATTAAAAAAGCCTGAGACTGAATTGATTCAGTCTTTGCAGGTTAGTCTAACCTGGCTACGCTGAATCAGTTTTGTAACCAGACAGACATCCCAGAAATGCAGGCACATGCCTGCAGTGGCTCAGGCTAGAAGCCAGGAGGCATTAGAGCAGCCCTCCTTTCCCTTGCCTAGGACTGAGCTGAGTGGGGGAGGGGGGGAGGAAGAGGTGTGAACAGGCTCTGGCAGGATGCTCTGATTAGCCCAGCAGGGCATTCACAACAGTGTTTATCACCCCATTAACTCAGCACAGACCATAGCCAGCATGTTGTTTGCTAACTAATACAAAGATACCTATCAAGGCTGTGGGGAGCGGGGTGGGGAGGGGAGGGGAGGAGAAGCCTGCAGTCTCTGCTGGAGCTGCAGCCAGAGAGCAGAGGGGAGAGGCCAGCTTTGCTGTGGAGCAGAGCCCTACCCAGTTTAGAGAGCATGCCAGGATGTTGGGGGAAGTCTGATTTATCTTAAACCAGCAAGGGGTTTGGGACAGATATTGAAGAAACCAGTTTGAGCCAAATCAGTTAAGTTTGATACAACATTCAACCAGATTTACCTCAAACCAGTTTCAGCCATTTTCAAACTGGTTTATGTCCACTGAGCATCTGTTCTGTTACAGGTTTAAACCAGTTTCTGATCATTTAAACTACTTTAAGTGTAATGTCTGTCTCTAGCCCAAAATAATGTGCTAATGGAAGTGCATTCAAAAATAAAAGTCTCTTGGAAAGAGTCTAGTCCTGATTTGGAGTTTAAAGATGAACTAGCCTCTTAAGGTCCCTGGCAGCCCTTTTTTCCACTAATTAATGTAATGTCTTTCTATTGTAGGCCTTGATCCTACGTATACTGGTATTCACGGGTGTTTATGGGGCTTGTATGATCAAGTCATCCAGGAACTGGAGCAGGCCTTTTTTGTAGTACTGAAATGTGAAATGAAACTAATATGAATGAGAGACTGAACAGAATACTTGACTTGGTGATAGATAATTGTCAATGCTTTCCTTGTCCTCCATCTTTGCTAAGTAACCAAGAAGTCACTGATTACTCTTTGCCCCTGTACCATAAAAGAGTAGCATTTCAGCTGGAGCTCCTTTGATACAGAAGAGAAGGCAATGGTATCTGGCTCCCTGAGATGGCCTTTTCATTCTGGAATGTGTCTTCTCTTGGGTCAAAGCCCAATATTTTGTCCAAAGGATTAAAAATAATCTGCCCACCTCTTTCTTTTTGCTAAGGTACTGTCTGTTGTGATCATCGTATGAGATATTTGACTACTAAAAAGTAAAGTGGGGAAGATAGTGTTTTTGCAAATAATCTATTATGACTGTGGCTAGCACTGGCTTTTATTAGATCAGTCACAGTGCAGGAGTTAGTTATAATATTTAAATTATGTAAGCATTTAATTGTCAGCAATATTTTAGCTGGTCTTCCCTTGGCCTTACCAGCCCAAATCCCATTAATCCTACCCCAAACCCCAAAACATAGCTGGATAGTTCAGAGAAACTGAAACACATTGGAACAAAATTCTAGCCATGCATCCCATTAAATTTAGCCACAGCTATTTGCAAAACAATTGAGCAGACTTTTCTTCAGGCTGGGTTTGCTTCTGGTCTCAGCCTCTGCCTTAGTTTGAAGATGTAACCAAAGAAAGAAATGGGCTATTGAGTCACACAGTGTCACTTTTAATAAGGACCAGAAAGAAAAGTTAGGCGTTTAAAATATAAATGCAATTTTTAAACTGAATGAAATTATCCCTTGATCCTTTATTCAACTTCCAAATGATAGCAACTTCCAAAATTGCTTTCCAGAAGTTTGGATCCTTACCACTTTGTAAATATTTCACATTATCATTAATGCTGTGAAGAAATCCACCTGCATAGATCTTTATAAAAAACATACTATATTCATTGTCTTCACCAGTACCCTGTACAGACAAAACTGGGAGTAGTATAGGTATTAATGAAGTAATACAGAATAAAACTCTGGTCCTGCATTGTGATCCATGTTATAAACAGAGGGCAGTTGGCTTAAAGGCTGCCCAGCATAGATGTAATATTCTGCCCCTGTGGCTCAGTGCAAAACTGGGGACTTGCATACAGGATACTATACTTGCATGTGGAGTGCTGCATGGGGAAGTTTCTGACTGAAGAGATGGAAAGCTACCAAAATATCAGAAGTTAATTCTATTGAAAACTACCTGCCGCATAGCGGTGATGTAGTTTGTTATCATTGTACAGGGATAAAAAAAATCACCTTGGTTAACAACTGGCATAGTACTGTAGACAACATTAAAGCAGTTATTCCTGCTCTGACAATTTCTGTTGGAAGGGGAAAACAGTAGCAAAGTTGATAGCATTGGTTGCTTTCCTTCACTTTACTAAGGCATTTGATTTGGTTGGAGGGAAACATTACTATGTTCCAGGTATGATAACAGCAACTATAAAAATCTATGTACAAGGAGGTCATGTGAAAGTTTTGTGAAAGACATGAGACCATACAAACACCATTGCTTTGCACTGTGTCCTTAAAATGGACATTAAAAATGTCTGCTGTGCTGTCAGGCATGTTGTTGATCTACAGTTAGCTTAACTAGACGTTCCAGTCTTACAATGACACCATTGTAGCATTCACACTGAAATTCATTAACTTAGAGGCAAGGATTTTTGTGAGTGATATCTTTTATAGAACCAACTCTATGGCTGGGATGAAGTCAAGTCTGGAATTAATTATGGCTACTTAGTAAAATTGGTGCAATTTACCTAACCCTACAATAAATGCCAAGACCAGCCAGGCTGCGGGGTCGGGGGAGGACCCAATAAACTTAAAGGATGCATTTAGAAAAATAGACCCTAGATAACATAAAGCAGTAGTGAAATTGCAGAACAAGATTTTTGCATACCTAGGAAGTTTGATCAACATTAAGGCATCTATACAGGATGAGGTTTAAATGAGATGCTCCTGTGGCACAAGTGCTGCAGAGAAGTTAACAAAATTATAGACTGACAAAAATATTATGTTGAAATGTAGGTTGAAATTGAAAATATATTTTAAAAAAACAGTATATCCTGTAAACATCATAGTCTATGGTACAGAAGCAGCTCCAAAAGGTGAAAAGATGGAAGTTCTTCAAAAGATGGCATGGATAAAGAATTTAGAAGGAAAAGATATGACATTAAGTATGGGACTGACTGCCTGTCAGGAGCCAGGGCAATAGGCTACTTAATTGACACCAGCTGGGCCTTGTTACTTGAGTGGACCTAGTTACCAGTGGCCTAACTACCCCATCTAGCCCCAGTCACCTACTGAACAGGGATGCCTGCTTTCAAGTCCTGCTTCCTGACTTCATCCTTGTTCCCAGACTCCAGCCCAGACCCCTTGTGCTTCCAGACTACTGTTGCCTACTCTTTGAGCCCGTGTGCTTCCAAGCTTTTGTCCTCTGACAGCCCATGTCCCTGGTCTTTTATAGCTATAGCTGCTTGCTTCAGAGCCTCTGGCTCGGGAGAGCAGTTTAGGAGGGTTCCTGCCCATGTTCCTGACTCCCTTGGGCTTGTGGTTCTACCTAGGCTGACCACTGTGTTCCAGTGCCTTAAAGACCTTGGCTTCCTGACCTGCCTCCTTCTGGTCCCTTGACACCCCACTCTCACCTGGACCCATTTTTCCTAACCTTGTATGTTCCTGATCCCCTGATTGTGATCCCCCATGGTCCCACCCTGACTGCCCACATCCCAGCTGTACCCTGACACTATCACTACAATGGAGGAGATGATGCAGAAGACAAACTGAAAACAGAATACCAAAACAAATTCATATATAACCAACATTAGTCCAACCTAGAGATAGCAGGGCATGATTGGTACAGACATGACTATGCTGGAATTAATAAAAGAACAAGCCTGTGGTATTGCTCCCTGGATACAAAGAATACATATGTATTTGATTTGAATCAAATTTGATTTGAACATGTTTAAAATGTATTATACAAAGCTTTTATTCTTCATTCTTAAGAAATTAAAACATTCCCTGAAGAATCATATTTCTATTGATGGTTTTCTTCATCCTTTACATTTTCCCCCTTTTTCATGTAGCATGGATTTTACTTTTATATATATATATATATATATATATATATAGTTTTTCATTAAACAAATTTAATTGGACTACTACACAGAATTTAGAATAATTAAAAAAAATCCAAAATAGGCAGGAATGAAAGAATAAATGCTCAACAAAGTTAATAGGTAGTTGAAATAATTTACAACAGAATTAAAATTAAGGGGGCACTGCATAGAAACTGCCTTCTCCCAAACAGAATTGTTTTAAGCTCCAAAGAAGCATGTGTAATTTTCTTCTTAAAAAAAACAAACCCGTTTTTTTCCATTCATATCTGAGTAATAACACACAATATATAGAAAGGCAGGAAAGGTTCAGTTATAGAAAACAAGTCTGGAACTCTGAAGATCTAAATTCACTCCCATAGATTTCCCAGATGTGGCACTGCTTCTTTCTGTACCTCAGTGTCCTTGTGTAAAGATAGGTATTATAGCACTTACCATAAGTAATAGACTCTTGACGTCCCTATGAAGTAGGTAAGTTCTGTCCAAGTACCAAAGATAGAGGGCATCATACTAGTAGTACAACACTTTGAACAGAACTTCATTGAAATGTAGAGAGAAATCCAAGAGGGAAAAGAGAAGGAAAGCTTGCAAGGAGGTGGAGTTGCTCCAGAAAGACTTTACTGGCTTACTGTTTGACTTTTCTTCTAAAAGGAAAAGGAAAGAGGGTCTAACACAGTGAATCTCAATCAGGGTGTTGTAGCGCCCTGGCGTGCCTTGAGATCCTGTCCAGAGTGCAACAGGATGCTATGCAATGTGTACAAATATACATAGTATATTTTGGTGTACAAACATGATTCAGAAGATAAACCTACAGACTTGACATAGGAATCCATAGTGTTAAAACCAGTATGAACTGTTTTGGTCTTTCTACATTCTTTGCAACAGATGAATAGCTCTATTATTTTTATGTAGTCAAAAAACAAGGAAACCCAAAAAGTTTCAGATGTGACAATCTGCTTTTGTAGCCAAGATGGGAAAGTGCAAAACTGACAGAAGCAAGGAAATGTGAAGAAAATGAGAAAGCAGGAAAATTGGACAGAGATCTGAGGAGTCAAGTTGAAATATATTCAGGTTTTTGACTGCTAGGACCAATAAGTTTTATAATTGTTCTTAGTACTGCTACTGTTTTATATCTGTCATAAACAGTCCTGTTCAACATCTGAAGAGCAAAAAGCAGGACCTCCAACTTCCTGAGTAATGCCTATTCTCAGAGTGGGAAAAAAAAAGCTTGTAACAGTAGTTGGGGCACCTGAACAAGATCTGGTTAACATCTCTAGTCAGAGTTTATATGTACTGTATTCATTATTTCCTTGTAGATTGAAGCAGAGAGAGAGGATCAAGTAGTGTGGTGTGTCTGTGTATTATACACAAGTCTGACTTAAAGCTGGCTACTTCTCCCTATTTTCCAAATCTGTTCTCCACCAATCAGCGCAGTTTCTTTTACCAGACAAAAAAATATAATATTTATAATTAAATATTTAAATTATGCACAAAAAACAAATTCTAGCAGCAACTGAACACAGGGACTTTTAATGGCATGAATTAGACAACCTTATGAATAGATAGAGCTCCAACTAACCACATACTCTTCTTCATTGAGGAAGAGTATTCTGCCTCTTTTTTAAATGCCTTCCATTAGATTAAAATTGTCAGATTCTTCCTGGCCTAGATATAGACTCTAGGGTTCCTTCTGGGCCAGATCCATGGGACCACCAGCTGCAAGAGCAATGCATCCAGTAATGGCTGTGGCAGGACCAAGTGACTGTACACCCACAAGGCAAGCAGGGTTGGGTCTGCACAGCTTTCACTCACCCCTCTGCCACTTATGGCCATTTCCATTGGGAGCTAGGGGCCCCGAATTCTGCAGCAAGCCCTGCCCCAGCACCCAGCATTTCAGATAGAAGAGTTCCACAGACTGGATACTTGACAGCACCACTCATTTGATTCCAAAATGTGTTGCAAGTAATCCAGTAACCTATTGGTGGGGTAATAATGTATCATTTTGCAGCCCAGAAAACTGAAATGGAGTTTAAATAAATTTGCCTTAGATTATGTTAGAAGTCAGAGAGTGTCAGGTGGGTTTAGAACTCCAGGATCTTGACACTCAGTTTTGTGCTTCAGCCAGAAAATTGGTTCTCTCCAACAAATAAGTTTAGCACCTTGAAATACTCAACTAGACACAAGAATCAGTTCTTCTCAATTTGAATTTAGCCATTTCTGGAACAGAACTGGAACAGAAAGAACAGGAAGCAGAAGGGAAAGACTGTACATATGCATTTGCAACATCAGTGAATTAAGATCAAGCCAAAAATATGACAACTGTCCAAATGTATGTGCGCCATTGTCACTGAAATCATCTAGGGCACACCAGATGATTCAGTGTACATGTACTACCAGTGAAGGAGTAGTAAAGCTAATCTCTACCCATTTGATTTAGGTAGGAACATGTGATTGGGGGGGCACCTACAAGCTCTGTGCTTGGGCCCTACACATCATTGGCCCACCCCTGCCTAGTCTTTCCTGACTCCCCTGCCATGGCTTTGATGTTACAATAATTTTTGTTAAATATGGAAGGCTGCCCTAGTGTACCGGACAAATTACAGAGTTCTGAACCTTCCCTAATACCATGCCCCATGCCTCACAGATAGCATCCAAATCCACTATTACTTCTCTGGCTCTTTTCTGGATTAAACTCAGCCTGTTGCCCAACTTCAGCCTCAGGCACCACTGTGTGTGTCTTAGCCACCTTGGCCCCTCCTGGACCTTGACTTTTCTAGCTTAAGTCTTACTCTGTACAGTCCTTCAGTTCACTCAACTTCACTCAGGCCCTCCTCTGCACAGCCCTTCAGACCAGCTCTGCTCACCACACTCACCCTGTCCCATCCTTGGGACACACACTCACTCTCTGAGCCTTTAAGCCATTGGGCCTCAGGCCACACTCCATGAGCCTGGACCCTGCCTCAAACCTCCCCCCGACAGTGGACCTGTATCCTGTGCTTTTCTGTCAGGGTGTGCTCCCCTAGTCTTTCACTTCCACAGGATACCCACAAGGCAGTGGGGCTAAGGTTTTCTCGTGCCCCATCTTCTCCTTTCACTGGCATGTCCTGGAGACTGCCCCACCACAGGCATCCCGACACACCATCCAACCTCAACAATGTACAATTTTAGGTCTTGCCCAGAACCAAAAAGAACCTCCTCCATCCCCACAGCTCCTACCCTAACCTCCAACTGTTCCCAGAGCTGCTCTCTTCAGGCTGGATGATGTTGTTCCACTGGCTCCCTAGCTGTAACTGCTGGCTGTGCTCGTGGCGCCTGGGCTTATACCCTCGCTGCCCAGCCCTCATCCAATCAGGTGCCCCCCTTGTAATCATCTGACCACCCAGCTGGGCCAGACCACACCTGCAGGCAGCTTCATAGCCTACCTAAACCTCTTACAGTGGCAGGCACAACTTGTGCTCTGCCACAGAGAGTTTCAGCTGTTTACTTGTCTTTGAGCTATCAGGTAGCAGGGCTTTCAATGTCTGTCTTCAGTCCAAAACTTTATACTGATATTGAATAGTTTTAATATTCAATATACACAGACTGGATACTTGGGATGGTAGGTGGAATGTGCTACCTACCATCCCAGTTCGGTGTTAAAATCAAATTTCCTATGATAGCAGACAGATTATTCATTTGATATACAAGGATAGTAGATCACTCCTGTATACTCATCAGGCAGAAAATAGTGATTTGTAGTATGACTTGTCCAAGAAAAGTAAAGCTATGGGGGAAAATAAACAAGAAGGAAATTAAATGCATGTAAATTGAATAGGAAGAGAGACAGAAAGATAGAAGAACATTCATCAGTGATTGGTCTAAAATAGTATGCACAGTTTCAAGCACTTGGATCCATCTAGGAATCAGAAAATTGTCCATAATATTTAGTTGTTAATCCTTCTAATTCACCTGACCACTGTTCACGAGAAGTGGCTTTACATATGCTCTGTGGGTGGGGGGGGCACTTTAATTAGAATGGCTCTTGGGAGCCACTTTAAATAAAGCACCCTCAGCATCAAAATGGTGGTAGGGGCACTTTAATTAAAACTCATTCAATGAGATTTAGTTAAAGCACCCCTGCTACCATTTTTAAATGCGGGGATATTAAATACACGTGATGTGGAGGCTGTTGGACTGTAATAATTAGGGGCACAGACAGAAGTGCAGTTCCCTTCTGTAACTGAGAATGCTTTGCAAGAAGTGTCTTGAGTTACAATGATTCCCCAGACCAAACAGAAGTTCATTATTGGTTCCAGGGGGAAGGGAAGTTAACGCTTACTGGGAGGCTGCAGCCAGTTTCCCTTAGCAATGGCACCTCCTCTCTTCCATCTTGTCCCTGTTTCAGAATGGGATGGGAGCAGAAGCAGCTCATTCTAGCTTTTCACCAGCCAGCGCTGGAGGGCGGGGTGTGAGGGTGGTAAATTGGAACCTGTCTCCCCAACTCAGGAGCTGCTTTAATTAAAGTGCTCACAGCATCTTATATATCTAGCATCCCACACTTCAAAATGGCAGGGGGGAAGGCTCCAATACACCTGCCCACCACTCCAGTGGGTGCTTAAAAAACCCAAACCAAACTCCCTCCATTCCATTTCCCCCTTCCCATTCTGAAAAGAGCTCAGGCTGGCAGGAAGTGCAGACACAAGTTACAGAAGGCACTCTGTATTGAAACATGTTCATCTGACACTTCATGCAATGAGGGTTCAGATTTTCACCCAATCAGCCATTTTTTAAGCAGTCTGCAGCCATGCACTCATGTTTGGTCATGGCTATAGACCACTTTCAGTGGCCAGATCAAGCAAAAATTGTCACTTTTGTCTGCACCCTAGCACACTCCAGAAGACTCAATTAATTATCATGTGCTGGACTAATTAGCACATGTTGGAGCAGGCGGCAGGCACGTGTACAGGTGCCCAAGATGCCATAGCTGTCTTGAGCCTGTCAATGTCAAAGCTGCTATTAAAAGGCAAGGAACTGAGTAACAAGGTATGGAGACTTAATAAGGTGCACACAGCTAAGGGGAGGTTCACGCTGATGAGGTACAAAAGGCTGAAAACAGCCTGCTCCCACAGGATAGAATAGGTCTTCTTAAATCAGCTTAACCAGTGCCTTAAATATTAAATCAGTGGGATTTGGAAAATGGCTGCTGCCATTTACACATTGGAAATGGGTTCCTGCCTTAGAGGTGTCTTAAATGGATCATAGTGTAGTCTGATTCATTTTGGTTACAAAAGAGCAGGATAAAATTGCACCCAACTCCATGCAAAAGGAGACTTCAACTTCCATCTGATGTGAAAACAACTCTGCATATGACTAAGCATACAGTCCCTCCACTTCACATTTCTCTGGAAACATTTCTAGGAAGTGAGATCAATTTTCTTGCTTGCACCATTCATTTGTATCTTTTTTAGTGTGCTGAACCTTTTGGGAGCAGCATAACAAATTAAGATCTGTGTAACCTAACACTTTGTATAACCCTTTTGCAAAACCTGTTTTTGAATTTTCTTCTCAAGGTAAAGCATTAAGCTCATATAAGCAGTACATACTGCTGTTACATATGTATAATAGTTATTAGCATATAATAGTTATTAGTATATTTTAATAAATATATATTGATTTTTATGGTCTTTTCTATCTCCCCTTTTCTCCCTACGTAAGTAAATTGTATGTAGTTAAGTACTGAGTGTTGTCTAAATGAAGGTTTTGAGGCTCCAGGTGTCTTTCTGTAAGAAGACTCTCCACATTCTAGGAAGGAGGGCTTCAAGGCAGAGACCCCAGGGATTCATAATTGGCTGCAGCTGGTGGGTAGCTCCGCCTCCCATGTTACATATCTTTTCAGGAAAAATGGCTGTTCAGCCATATGACAGTATTAACACGTTTTCTTATGGCTGCTGACAAACAAAATGGAGCCTGCTTTTCTAACTGAGTGTAAAATGCAATGAGTCAAGTTATGCCTATTATGGTATTGAAATCAATAGTGTAAGAGTGATGTATCTGTGATGGTCTAAATGCAAGGATTTCTTAGGGTGATATCTTTTATTGGACCAGCTATGTAGCTAGGAAAAGTTAGACCAATTTCAAATGCAGGACATTCTTCATCAGGACTTGCATGACAAGCATTTGAAAGTTGTCTTTCTCCCAACTCCACAGCTGGAGCGCTATAATTTGTTTTCCATTTTTCCTTCCTAAATACAACCACAAATACTTGCTGCAACTCAACCAGATCCCTTATCCCACATTTTTATTTAAACACATGGAGTAAAATTTCAAGTGCTGATCACTTTAATTTGAATTGGAATGCAATTTGTTTTTTAAAATCAAAGATTAAAAGACATAAACTCAATCCAGGTTGCCATTTGTGCTTAGGTTCTATAAAATGCAACTAACTAAACATTATTATTTATTTTGGCAGTGTTTTAACACAATTCATATAATTTGCAAATGAGTAAAATACCTTGAGAATCAAAAGTGAGAGTAATTTTCTTTTAAAAAGAGAGAAAAAATACTAAACTGAGATTATGTAGTTTTACTATAATTTAGGCTTTTAACTCTGAATTTGGTTATTTATTTATTCAATCTATATGCCACCCTTCCGAACAAAGGCTCAGGGTGGCAAATTAGGGGGCAAAAAGAAAAGAACCATTTAAATTTACTGCTTATACTGTCAAATTACTTTAAATTACATTTAAACATATTTCAATCAGATCCCAAGACAACATTCCTCACTGATAGGAAAGTAGGATGGTGGAACAATTTGTCTTGGAAAGTTGTAGAATCACTTTCTGGGATCAGATTTATCCTGAGAGTATGGCTATACTAGTGCAAAACAGACATTTTAAAACAAGCTGTAATCAACCTCATTTGAGTGTTGGAAACAATCTAGTCATAATAAAGTTTGGTTCATGCTAATGTTCCTGTTCCCTACATTGTTAGGTGTGTAAGATAGTTGGAAGAAGCCAATTCAGTTTTCCTCTGGACTATCAGGAATATGTAGCACACTTAACACCAAATTAAACCAAAATGAGATGTGGTCTGTCCATCCATAAAAAAATGGGGTAGCATGCTGGGGCCTGGGAGCTGTCACAGGTAAGTAGGGACATGGGGAATGGGGGGTTTGTGAGTGTGGGGGGCATAGGGACTAGTGGGGGGGATATCAGGAGATGTGTGGACTGTGAGTGGGTTTGTGGAGAGGCTCAAAACAGGGGCCGTTGCATGCCTGCCCCCCGCCCCACCTCCTGGGACACCAGCAGCATCAGGCAGTGCAGCTGTGCCCTGGCTGCAGCTATAGCTGGCAGTGATGCAGCGCTGTGGGATTCGGTCTTTATACATGCTAAATGGAGCTGGCCTAGGTCTCGCAGCCCCTCATTACACAGGCTTTGTACCTGCTGAATGGAGCTGCTAGCACACAGGGTGTGTGGGGTGCAGGTGGGCTGGGTGTATGCATATGGGAGTTTCCCCCTTGCCTGCTCTTTGCCATGTGGCTGATCCCAGCCCTTCCACCAGCAAAGCAAGGGGAAGGGTGAGAGCAGCACTGCCTACCTGGCTTACAGCACTGTAGAGGGCAGGGAATCAGCTGCCACAACTGCTGGCAGCAAGAGGGGAGGAGAGACAGAGAGCCAAACCAGCATCACCAGCTCTCCGAGATTGTGTCTGCTGCTGATTCCCTCTCCTGTCCATAGCTGCTTGCCTGGCAGGGCTTGGAGTAGCAAGCTCCTTCACCCCCTTTCATGCTGCCCTGCCCTGCTCAAGCAGCAAGAGAGTGAGCAGACTTCTCTTGTCCCCGGTGCTGCAGCTCCCCCTCCTTCCCAGCAGTCCGGATTGATGGGGGAGGGAGGAATGAAGGGGTTTACTACTCCCAGGAGATGGAATCAGCAACTAAATCTCTAATATCCCTGGAATCTCTAGCATGATGGAGCTAATCATACGTATGAGTAAGAACATGGATTTGGGGGTATTTTTAAAAAGTGGATTTGGGATGCTGCTGCAGCAGTCCAGCTGGTACAAGGGGCAAGTGTTCCACAATACCACTTAGGCTGGCTCTGTAACTAATTCTTGATATTTTATTAGTTTCACAATTGATTAATTCCTTAATTGATTCAGTGAATATCTGTTTATCAGTTTAACTGCTTCATCTCTAACCATTCTGTGCATTACTGAATATTACTTCCTGTTCCTCCGTATATTTACTGCATGCCAAAACTGAGTCCTCCTAATTGCTTCATACCTTAATTGATTCTGTGCAGTCTTGATCAATTCCAATATAACTCTCTCAGGAAAGCTGATTGCAGTATCATAGCCAGCTATGACTCTCTTCTCATTCTTACCTGAACAAGGTTCTGCATTATAGTCTGGACCCCATTTCCCCTTCTTTCTCAGGTCCCTGCTCTGTTCAATTAACTCATTCCTTGTCTACCTCCATTTCACGCGCCCTATCCCCTTTTACTCCTTTTGTAGCAACACTCAGGGCCTAGATAGCCAATGCATTTGAATAGTTGTAATTTTGCATATTGGATGCAGAGAGAAAAACAAGCAGCTAATCTGCACAGTTCCTACAGCTACTATGCTGCTTTACCACAAGGTAGGGGGAAAACAAACACCTGGAGCAAACAGGTACCCCATCTTGAATTGCAGACTAGCAATACTCATTCTTTCTGGATTAATTTTATGCTAGATTACTGGCACTGACTTTGCTCAGAATGATTTATTTCCTCTATCTGTTCCTGTTTTCACATGAGGTTCGGTCGATCGCTCCAGAATATGTCAACTGTCCAGTCTGCAAATCTGTATACACTACAACTACACTTGTTACTGAACTGCTAAGCACCTTTTAAGACAATTCCATGGCCCTCCCCCTCAGTTTGGCCATACTCCTGGCCAAACTGTACTGTTTTTTATTTTCATTTTTCTAACGACTCGCCAGACCAGCAAACCCATTTACCTAATCAATACTAGCAAACCTTCTGTAGCCCATGCTATTTTAACTCTTTTTCTGAATAGGAGCTGATCAATTTGTTCAAAGAATGATAAGATCCACTGGCTTTAACTCTGCCTTGCAATGTATTGTCTCTGTTGTTACTAGATCTTAATGCTCTTCTATTCTCACACTTCCTATTCCAGTGACCCAAAGGTTTCTCAATAATTCCTTCATGACCCCTCCCACAAGTAATCCTTGCCTCCTTCAGATTTCTTCTCATCACAATACAACTTTGCTTTAACAATATAAAAAGATTCATAAGGTGACTATTTGTGTGTGCATTTATGTACACATAATACAGCACCAGGGGAATGAAGCTTATTTGACAAATTTTAGTTAAAGCACCCCCTCACCATTGTAAAATGCGGGCTGCTGAATATATGGGACCATGAGGCATGCTAGAGTGTTTTAATTAGAGACTCAGTAAATTGGAGTCTGCTGTGATGCATTCCAATTAGAATTCACCCTAAGATGCCGCCCTGTCCTACCTCCTTTTTGACTTCCTCTCTGTACAATGATAGAATTTCCTTAGCAACTTAAATATTTCCAGCAAAATTCTATAATGCTAAAATATACCTTCTAAATCATGACCGTATTGTCCTAGATAACATTACTTACAACAGAAATGAAAAAGTTGTAAATAATTAATGCACATTTGTTTGGAAAATTTTTTACTCAGACTACAAACGGTTTTCACCAAATATTTTTTCCACAATTAAAAAAAAACATTTGGAAAAGGGTTACCATGACCATGAAGTCAGTCATCTGTATGGACAAAGATACATCACAATTATAAACACTGCTTTAGGATTCAGCTTATCAAGGCAGTACACCTCATTTTAGATACTATTAGAAAATTGACAGTGTTAGGTGTTTTTCAGCACTTTTATAGCAAAGTTATTAAAAACACTGCATCACAAGAAAGGCATTTTGCTTTGCGTATTGCTGACTATTTTAATTTTTAATACATCATTTATTCATTTAATTATTTTTTAGTGAGCTAGTGAAGGGGAAAGAAGTTCCATGATAATTATGCTTGGAAAACATTTAACTATTAGAGTCTACAAAAAGGGCTCATGAAATTCAGTATAAAACATCACACTATCTAATAAAGAACATTACATTCCGATGGTGTCTGATGGGTTGAGAGAATGGGGGCAACTTTGATGAATAAGAAATGAAGAGGTGCAAGCTCTGTATATCCTTACCTATATTGTTTTATGTCATTTAGGACTGTAACAGCGTTGGAATCTCCTGTGCTTCAGCTAAGAAAGGTTTAGGCGTCTTTGTTCTACTCCTCTGAGTCAGCAGTACTGGGAATTTAGCAATTCATTGTAGCACAGCTGTGAAGAGTCTAGCAAATGCAGAGACATAAATCTGAACACTGCTTCTCATTATAAGGGTGCATTTAGGGGATGCAGATTTAATCCCTTATAGCAAAATGTATATTAAATAAATTAGTTTAAAATGGGCAACAGATGCAGTAGGCATATCTTGATTACTGTTACAGTACAGAGAAGTGAGGAATACAAGCTTATTTCTTTATATCGATAGTCTTCTTTTCGTGTTTTTTCACCAAGAGTGCTCTTCACTAGTTTTCAATACCTAAAACTGTTTAAAGATATACAAGGCAAGAAAACAGTTGTCAGGGGCGGGGGAGGAGGCATGGAAGAGAAATGAATAGAAGAACACTTTAGTTGAGGACTGCTTAAGGGAAAAAGACCTTAACATCTCTAGCATACTTATTCAAAAGAGTTCTTAGCCATAGGTCATCAAAAGTCTGACTGAAATGACTGACGTAAGTAAGGAGGTCTGAGCAAAAATTATTTTCCATAAATGTTTACTTCAAGCTTTAAAGAAATTGACATCAGCTATGAGAGTTTGTCTTTCACCTTTTCTACTTGGAAAGCAGGATTATGCGAGCCATCTACAGGTTTCCAACATTTTTCTTTACTTTCAAAACCTCTTAAGATTTGCATGTGGATTGTACTGTAACATTCAGACTTGAAATTTCACTTCCTATAAAATATCTAGGATCACTTTGTCCCTAGACAAATAAAATATCCTGGATGAGTAGCAAAGCAATAAAGTTTGGGGCCTGAGGTAAAGCTCACAGCAGCAGCCCACCCTCATTCTGCTCACAGATCCAGAGGGCATATGCCCCCAACCCCATGCTTGCCTGGGAGTGCGGCAGGGGAGCCACCCTCCCCCTGTCCCTGTACCCACCCACAAACAAGTTGCTTGCAGCTCCATCCCATGCCTTGTCCTGGATGAGCAGCACATGTTGGCGCCCCTTCACTTTGGTGCCTGAGGTAGTTGCCGCTCTCACCTCCCCACTTTGCTATGGTAGTGTCTAGCAAAGGGAGGGAGAGTAATGGAAACCCAGGGCATACTCTGGCTGACTTCACATCAGCCTTCGGCTGTTCTTTGGAAGCACAATGACAAACTTTACTGTAAGCCTTAGAGAGTGGGAGGAGGTGGCTAAGTGGATCTGGGCTGGGTCTCACCCTGCCCAGGCCCTTACTTGGCCCAGCCCCCCAGTGACCCACACAAATAGGCTGTGCAAACAGGGGCACTTGTCTGCCAGCACGTGAGTTAGCACAGAGTTTGCGCAAGAGGGCTCGAGGCCCTGCCTGCAAGCACCACCAGGGTAGATAGTCCCAGGGGTAGCCAGCCCACCACCAGCATGACCCAGATGGGCACGCACTGCACCCCAAAGGTGCTTGAGGACTCTGCAGCCCCCACCTCTAGCACCTCAGAAACCACCACCCAGATGGAGCTCATGGTTCCAGGCTCCACACAGACAGAGCCCCTGGCTCTCTGCTGCGGGGGCTGCCTGTCCCTTTTTCAGGCTCTGGGGCCTGGAAGCATGGCTACCTCCCCTTACGGGACCTGCTCCCTATTGGGGTCTCTGGCACGCCAGCTGGAGGAGCTCCAGGCCACAGTTCAGAGACCGCATGCCATCAGGGACTGCAAGCAGGAGATAGACTCCTACTGCCAGGCCCTTCTCCCCTGGGAGCCAGAGGGTAGACCACAGTATCCCTCCAGGACAAGGGAGGACTCTGGGACATCCCATTCTGACCAGCCAGGGGGATGGACCAAGGTGGTCAAGGGCCCTAAGGCCTGCCGTACAAAGGCCCCTGCCCTGCTGGAGCTTAGCAACAGGTATGAAACTCTTGCAGCCCCAGCAGAGCCTGCTGAGCTGCCAGCTCCTGCAAGCAACACAGGCTCAACTGCAACTACCTCCCCTGTTCTCCCTAAGACAAATGTAAGTGTTTGTTGTGGATGACTCCATCCTGAGGGGGACTGAGGAGGTAATCTGCCACCCCAACCCCTTAGCCTGGGAAGTCTGCTGCTTCCAAGGGTCCCACATCTGAGACATTGTGGAAAAGATCCCTAAGCTCCTCCAGTCCACTCACCACTATCCCATGCTCCTTATTCATGTGAGCACCACTGACACAGCTCAGAGCGCTCCCAGCTGGGTCATGAGGTCCTATGGGGATTTGGGAGTGGGGCTAAAGGGTCTGGGGGCACAGGTGGTGTTCTCTTTGATCCTCGCACTCTCAGGGTATGGGCTGAGGAGGGAGAAGAGGATCCAGGTAGTCAACCAAACGCTGCGGCACTGGTGTCATCAGGAAAGCTTTAGCTTCCATGACCACAGCCCACTCTTTCATGAGAGAGGCAGCGAGCTACTGGGAAGAGATGGCCTCTACCTCTCTCCACTAGGGAGGAGGCTCTTCTCAGCCAGACTGGCTGACCTTCTCCATCAGGCTTCAAACTAAGCCCACTGGGGAACAGGGGGACTACCGCCACTGCTGGTCCACTGAGCAATCCCTGCAAAGCCAGCAGGTCAAAGCAATTAAGGGAGCCCACCCCTGCCCCAGCCCTGGTACAATCTGTGGGCAAGGCAACAGCCAACAAGGGGACTCTTGCCTGCCTGTAAACAAATGCCAGGAGCTTGGGGAATAAGCAGGAGGAACTCGTCCTCCTGCTTAACGCAAATAATTATGATGTCATAAAGATAACAGAGATCTGGTGGGACTCCACCCATGACTGGACCACGGGTATAAATGGCTATACACTGTACGGGAGGGATTGAACAGATAAAAGAGGTGGGGGTGTAGCTCTCTATGTTAAGGAAAACCACACATCTATGGAAGCTGATGTTGGTGACCAGAGTGGATGACTGGAGACTCTCTGGGTTAAAATCCATGGGGAATACAGCACAGGGGACACAATGGTGGGAGTCTACTACTGACCTCCCACCCTAAGTCAGGAGCTTGACAAAGAGTTTGCCCAGGAACTGGCTGAGGGTGCATGCTCCAGGACCATGGGTGTCATGGGTCACTTCAACTACACAGACATCTTGTGGGAAGTTCACGCAGCAAAATCCGAGCGGTCGCAAAGCTTCCTATCATGTGTGGATAACCTCTACTCAAGAAGTCTATGGGCCAACAAGAGGTAAAGCACTGCTCGACCTGGTACTGGCGACCGGGGATGACCTTATAAGTGACTTAGGGATTGATGGGAAGCTGGGTGACAGCGCCTAAGAGCTGATCACCTTCACCATCCACCGTAAAGCTGGTAAGTCAGTCTGCAACACTGAAGTCCTTGACTTCAGGAAAGCCAACTTTGACAATCTCAGGAGGCTTGTCAGTGAGGCCCTAAGGGACCATGACCCCAGGACGAGGGGAGTTCAGGAAAAGCGTTCGCTTCTCAAGGAAGCGATCCTCAATGCACAAGCTAATTCTATTCCATCTCAAAAGAAAGGCAGCAAGAGGGCACAGCTACTCCCTGGCTCTTCAGGGATCTAGCAGACCTCCTGAGGCTAAAAAGAAAGGCCTAAAAGGATGGAGGATGGGATTCACCTCTAAGGAGGAATATCCTGCACTGATCTGGTCCTGCAGTGACCAAATCAGGAAAGCCAAGGCAGCAACTGAACTCCAACTAGCTTCGAGCATCAAGGACAATAAAAAGTCCTTTTTCAGATATGTGGGGAGCTGGAGGAAAAGCAAGGGCAACATTGGACCCCTGCTGAACCAGATGGGACAACTGTGAGGGAGATCCCCTGCCCTCCATCAATGCTGACCTCATGAAGGAACACCTTGAGAGGATGGATACCTTCAGGTCAGACAGCCCTTACAATCTACACCCCGGGGTACTGAAGGAGCTGGTGAGCATCATAGTCCAGTCCCTGGCACGGATCTTTGAAAACTCCTGGTGCTCTAGTGTAGTGCCCGAAGACTGGAAGAAGGCCAATGTGGTGCCTGTCTTCAAGAAAGTTCTGGGCGCCACACTTCAAGAGGGACGTGGATGATATGGAGAGGGTCCAGAGGAGGGCCACCCGTATGATCAGGGGTCAGCAGGGCAGGCCTTATG
>JAGPOW010000261.1:135488724-135511082 GCA_030014935.1 Caiman crocodilus
TGACCCCGGTGCTCTTTCCTGCCAAGGCGGGGGGTCGGACTAGATGACCTGCCCAGGTCCCTTCCGACTCTAGATACTATGATACTATGATACTATGAAAGGGAGAAAAGTGGATCCAGCAAACTATTGGCCTATTAGCCTGACTTCCAGCCCAGGGAAGATCTTAGAAAAGTTTATTAAAGAGGCGATCCTTAATGGACTGGCCGATGCCAACATCTTTAGGGATAGCCAGTATGGGTTTGTTGCGAGTAGGTTTTGCTTGACCAATCTCATTCCTTCTATGACCAGGTGATCTATCACCTGGACAAAAGGGAAGAGATTGATGTCATATATCTTGAATTCAAAAAAGCCTTCAACCTGATATCCCATGATCACCTCTTGACAAAACTGGCCAATTGTGGCCTTGGGTCCACCATGATCCCCTAGCTAGGAAACTGACTCCATGGTTGGATTCAGAGGGTGGTAATTGACGGAAGTCAATAGTCATGGTACCCTGTGACCAGTGGGGTCCCCCAAGGCTCTGTCCTTGGGACCCATATTGTTCAACATCTCCAATATTCAATGATGTGGACACTGAAGTCAGAAGCAGACTGGCTAAGTTCACCGATGACACCAAACTTTGGGGCAAAGCAACCACACCAGAAGACAGGAGGGCAATCCATGCTGACCCGGACAGGCTCAGGAAATGGGCGGATGAGAACCTGATGGTGTTTAACACCGAAAAATGCAAGGTTCTTCACCTTGGGAGGAAAAACCTGCAGCATTCTTATAGGCTCAGCAGTGCTACACTGGCTAGTTCTATGGAAGAAAGAGACTTGGGGGTCATGATTGACCACAAGATGAACATGAGCCTTCAGTGTGATGCTGCGGCTAGTAAAGTGAGAAAAACACTGGCTTGCATCCATAGATGCTTCTCAAGGAAATCCCACGACATCATTCTCCCCTTGTACTTGGCCTTGGTGAGGCCACAACTGAAGCACTGTGTCCCCGGGGCGCCAGTTTAGAATCGGGAGTGTCAGGGCTATGGGGGAATCCTAAGCCAAAATAGAAGAGGAAGAAAGCTCTTACAATTTGTAGGGGCCAGATGGAGCAGAGAAGCGTGAGTGGGAAAACTGCCCGTGCGGTTCATTCGCTGCACTACCTGCCTTGCTCTTATCTCTATTGGGCTATATGTTGTTCCTGGGCTGCTCTCACTCCTAGGCATTCTATGGCAGCCTCCTTCTACTGTCTGCTACCTTTATAGCAGTGTACATGCTGACTAGCCCCTATCATCTGCCATCTGTGACGTCCGTCCCCTCAAGAGGACCTTTGGCCTGTTTGAGGCCCTGGCTCCACCTCTAGGCCACAGGGTGCCAAATGGCTCTCCATGGCTCTGGGCTGTCCCTCATGGTGGGCTCAATCACCCTTTGGCCTTTCAGCTCTGGCCCCCTTACACGAACCAACTGAGCAAGCAGAGAGATAACCTAACCTCTGCTGTCCTCTGTAGACCACATGGGTCCTGTTCTGGACCCCAGCATATGCATATGGCCATTTCCCTTTGGGCTTGCTTAGAGCCCTGAATATCTTAATAAAGCAGCAAGTCTCTCAACTGGGCTCACCTGAGCCCTAGGTCTCACCTCTTCCATCTCTTATTAGGGGTTTCCTAGCCCCTGTGCAGGTCCACAAGCTGTTATTCCATTTGCTAGGCTGGGCCTTTCTCTTACTAGGCCCTATCCTGCTTCCTGGGGCTTCCTGCTTACTGGGCCCATACGAACCTCCTGCCATCCCCCTAATTCTTCCCTTACCTCCATGGTGTTCTGTGAGCAGCAGTTCAGCCAGGTGTTGTTGCTCCCTTGGCTGCTTGGAGAAAACTCCTGCCACAGGCCTGAGAACCAGGATCTAAAATGGTCATCTCATCAGGGCTGGCCTGCACCTGCTGGCTGCCTGTTCCCAGCCCTTAAAGTGACACAGCACCAAAGATGCCCCATCATAGTCTCTCTACCTATTTTTACTGCTGTTACACATCTTAGAGATTTACTTAAAGTAGTATGTATCCTCTTTAAGAATAAGAGAAATTCTTTTTTGTTCTTTATAATTGCAAATTGCAAATAGTTCCTCTTCTAAAGGATTAACCTTCTAGCCAGGAAAGTTATGATCAACTGTGTCAATATTCAAGATGAAAAATGCCTCAGAAGTCTTAAGTTCCTGTGAGTGAAAGGTACAGTCCAAAGCTATTTCTGGTATCTCTCATGGAATTGTATTAATCCTATTCTGTTTGAAGGGAAAAAAAAACACAATGCCCAGTTGCCTATGCCATTGCCACCATTGAAAACATAAGATCATCAAGAAACAAATATTAGAAAAGCTGTAAAAAACTAAATTTTTTAACTAAGGGATTTTTAACAGTTAAAAAACTCTCAATTCCAAGGAAAAGAAGGCTTTCATTTTTGTTTCAGTTCCCATTCTTATTTTGTTCATTAGAGGTTGCTTCATGGAAGTTTAAAATAATAATATAATTTTTATAGTTTTTTTTTTTACAACTATTCTATCTAACTTGAGTCACATGAGGCCAACATATGTTGGCAGGTCTGTTGACAACTATGTGATTTACACCATATTATTGAAGTACATTTAAAGCTCATCTTAATCCGAAAGTGTTATATAGAACTGCTGTTTTCTTCTGATGAAAGTCTGAATTGGCAGAACATCAACAGTGTCTACCACCAAATGGTTAACCATGAAAACCAATCCTGTAAAAACAAAGTAATGCTGAATTTATAAGAGGAAAAGGTTTTGCAACTATTATAACTGTATGTAATTGTCATCTAAGCAAATCTTGAAGAGGTTATACACACACACACACACATATATATTCACACACACACACAGGTAAATTAAAAATATAGACTGAAATAGTCCTTCTGGTATGTACAGATACCACTCCTGAAGATCTAGCCAGGTTGTCTGACAATATCTTCTCCTTGCAACAATATTTTATCTAAATTCCTGACTAGTTTTAGTGATGGGAAAACATTTTTGGTAGACTAATTCAAGTTGCGAGTGTTTTGTTTTGTATTTTAAAGATTTCTTGAGAAATGCAGGCACCTTTCATTTTTGTTCTTTGTTGTGGAAGGAGAATTGTTACCATTTTCCTCCAACATTCATGACTTTACTGGAAATAAGAATATCAAAATCTTCAGGGAAATCATAAGCAGGCAAAAGTATGATCCTAACTTAGTGCTTTTGGTAAAGCTCAGAAACACATGAATTTGTCAAATCTCTTCAAATGTTATGGGTTTACTCTCAAAGGTTAAATGGAATCAACAGGAAAACCTCAGAGTTCTTCACGTGTCTTAAAACAATGATGTACTGTTCCACCAAAAATTTCCAACAACTTTTGAATGCCAGCCTTTTATTGTGATGTCCTTTGTCCACTGATTTGAATGTCAAAGATTACACATTTAGAGATAAATTCTATTCTCAAGTCAGATCACCTTACTCTTCTTGGACCCTGCATATTAGCTAAAGACTAGAAGTGACTTTTGATTCCTCATTTGTCTATAAAGCATTAAGTCTCCATCTGAGAGAGAAATTAGCAGTATATGACTATTTATGTATTTTTAGGTCGAACGTGTCTTGAGATCTATAGAGGAAAAATGCCATAGAATGAATTGGTACTAATGATAAAGCTGCCAAACTTTTTAAATGTTCTCCCACCTAAATTTGGAGAAAATCACCATCTAATTCATTCTGCCAGTATCTGAAAAAACACAGTTTATGCTAAGAATCTATGGTTACACCACATTAATCCATAGCATTGTTACATAGAGATTAACCAACAAAATACAGAAAATATATATTTTTATTTTGAAAGCTTAAATTGTTAAGAGAATTGTCAAGTAATATCCAGTACTAAAATATCCATAAAGAGTGTGGCTACTCATCATCTAAAATTCCAGTATGCTGTTCTTAGTAGTTTCTACTTATTTTCCCTGTACTTTTCATGGACCACACAAATGCTCCCGCCTCAATAATGTCACTAAAATCTCCAGGGGTTGTCCCTGGTCTATGTTTAGAAAAAAATGCTCCAAAATAAGACTCCTTTTGTTCACATATTGTCCTCTTTTTGGTGTCCATTGTGGAAATGATGCATCACCAGCAAAATCTGTACCTGGAGCCAATGCAATGCAATGCAGTCATGAGAGGTAATAGTCCAGCATTACAACCAAAACAATGATTTATTACTTTTGCTTATCTCAAATCCATGAAACAAACATGATAGGAAAGCTTAGGAAAGATCCTAGTATATGTTGAATAACCATTAATGCAGTTAGCTAGTATATGACCCAATATACTACTGCTTACTGTAAAAATTATTCTGCAAGTTAAACAATATATTGTTTTCATGCTAATCAACTGCACTGTAGCTAGCATTTCCTTGCGTTGTAATTGATTTTTCCTTCGGATCAGAACTGGATTACAAGTAAAATGCATTGCTATCTAACTTCCATACCATAGTAAACTTTTAGATCCGTAAATCACAAGATATAATGAATCCCCTTCTGAATACTTGAAATACACTAATTTTAGAGGAAAATGTCAATGAAATATTTCCACTAAGAAAACACATACTTCTCTGTATCACCATAGCTTTGCAGCTCTTCAAAAATTGAAAATTGAATGTGGCAAACAATCTGCCTTCACTTATGTGTTTTTCTCTGAAGCTGCTATGGCAAGCCTCTGAGCAGCTGCACTGTGCTGCAACTCAGCGAGAAGGAAACTACTTTGCATTTGAACAACTATAGTCTCTCAACCCAATGAATGTCATACTTCCTTAAATACAAGTTCATCAATCACACTGCAGATTTTCTTCCAGAGATAAAGAAATGCTTGCAATTTAAGCAGTTTTCTCCTCAGAAACTTGCAAAATAATGAAATAAGTAGGATTCCCCTGATAGCCACCTGCTGCTCTGTTGTTTAGGAGCAATTGGGATAAATAGCCATATATAAGCAGGACTTACTATGATACAGTAAGAAAAACACTTTATGCTCCATGACTATATATTTATTTATGTTCCTACCCCAATTTTTATTTCTGAATTTAATGCCAGCATGGCCTGCCAGACAAACTAATGATGTAATTCTGGGAGGATTGCTCTTCATCAAACCCCCATCCCACTCTGGGGGAGTTCTTCCATCTGCAGTCTTGTGCTCTGTCTCCAGTGTGGTTGAAGGCAACAGAGGGCACATGCAGCCCAGTTTTACTACCCCATTTCTAAGGCTGGTACATCTGAGCCACACATGATGAGACAACGAGATGAATCTGCACGTGCCTCTTGCTGTACCTCAAAGCAGTTTGAGGTACAGCAAGAGGCATGTTGGGAACAAAAAAAATTCCCCATGCTTTATGTTTGCAGCACCAGCTCAAAATGTGATACCTGGATATCCAGGTATTGAAAAACCCCAAAACAAAATAAAAACAACAACAGCAAAAATGTAGGAAAAAAAAGGCAGGGCATGGTCCAAGACCATGCCATGAAGCAACCAGAGGCTCAGATCCTCCAAAGAGACTCTCTGGTAGATGGCCAGGGTGTCTTTACACCTGCCCCTTGCCTCGATGCTGCAGAATGCTGCCTGCCCATGCAGGGCAAACAGTGATGCAAGCTACAGCGACCTGAACCCAGCCTGGTAAAAAGGTGATGGGGTGGCTGGGTAAATAGGTGATGGGGTGGCTGGAGGAGGGGGTCTGTGAGGTTGCACTAGACCATGGGAGGGAAAGCTCAGGAAGGGAGGATCCCCTGTCCACTCCCTGCAGGGCCCAGATGCCACCCTGCATATCCCACAGCTCACTAGCAGCAGCAGTGGCTATTAGGGCACTTGAGCCTCCTGGCACAGCCCCCCACCCCCCACATGGCACGGGGCAACATGGTTTGGCCCCGGCCACCTGGCAGCCAGTGCAGCCTGTGCCATATGGTGTGGACCCAGCCCTGCTCAACATGGTGCCACTTGCCTTCGGGAAACTCTGGGCCACTTGGGCTGTCACCCAGAGCCCTGTGCAACTCACAAGGACTGCGTGTCATGCTGGACCAAGTCCTGCATGCATAGTCCCTGCCCAGACTGGTTCCATTCATGCAGGACCTGGCCCAACATGACAGGCAATCCCTGTGTGTGGCACAGGGCCCCAGGTGACAACTTGAGTGGCCTGGACCACCATACTGAGCCAGGCCAGGACCGTGCAGTATGGCATAGGCATCACTGAGTGCCAGGCAGCTGAGGCTGAGCTGTGCTGCCCCATGCTATTTGGGGGGCTGTGCCAGGAGGCCCTAAGCAACCCAATGGCTGCTGCTGCTGTTGGTGATCTGTGGGCTTTGCCAGGGGGGGCATGTGGACCCTGCGGCGGAGGGGCAGTCCATGTGCTCTATTGGGGGGGTCTGTAACCTGTGAGGGGGAAAGGGACCTACCCCTCCTGAGCATCCCCCCCCACAATCCCTCCCACACTCAGTCCCCCCACACCCCACAACCCTCTACATCTACCCCCCTCCTGCAAAACCTACATCCCCCCATTACACACCCATTGTGCCCAGCTGTCAGACAAGATGGAATCTGCTGGCAGGAGCTATGGCTGCAAGGGCAGCTGCCCCTACATCCTAGTTAGTGAAGGGGTCAGGGGGGTTCTAATCATTCTATGATAAGAAAACCAAAAGAAAACATAGACATGCATAGTTTAGAATTAATTTTATTATGATGATAGTGACACTGGTAGGCTTCCAAATGGCTTTAAAATTGTAAATATATCTATAAAACATTGTCCAACTTATCTCTCTATCAGAGATCAAGAGAGAGAGAGAGAGAGAGAGGGACATTCAGTTGAGAATGCATTGGGCAGTGCAGGGCTAGGAGCAGACGTGTGACAAAATTTGGACTGGCTGCAGCCTTCTCCCAGTGCCACCAGATCCCACTCCAAACTTAGCCCCCAGCAAGAAAAGCCCTGCAGAACACCAGCTCTGGCTCCACCCTGCAGCTGCAGCCTGCCCCATGCCACGCAGATCTGAAGGCACATGCTCCCCCTACCACCCCACCCTGGGATGCAAGCAGCAGTGGGAGCTGCCCCCACCCCACAAGCTGCTTCTCCATCCTGCACCCCCACCCTCCTGCTCTGCCTGGGCAGTGCCTGCCACTGTCCCCTCCCTCCTCACCATGGGGGGCATTGATCTTCCCTCCCCCCCCACACACACACCTCTTCCACCACACCAAACTTACCATCTGATGTCAGCTGTATCGGATTGGTATTGGCTGATATCTTAAATAGCAGCATTAGCCCCCAAAATCTATATTGGTGCACTCCTAATTTATATATGTAGTCTTTTGTTTTAACTGTGGAAGAACATGTATTTGGGTGAAGAGTGAATTTGGACTATTTTTATCAGAGATTTTGCAGGTTTTAAATAGGGAACACCAAGATTCCTGCTAGAGAGGCAAGTAGTAGGACCCAGGCAGAGGAGCCTGCTCAAGGCTGGCACCTGGGACCCAGCTGGAGGTGGCTGACCTCCTGGCCACTTGGGGCCAGGAGTACATACTTTAACAGTTCAAAGCAGACCACAACACTGAGAACATTTTCAGGGCACTACCTGTCTAAAATGGCAGGGCAGCAACACACATGGCAGTAGTGCCACACAAAGGCCAACCGTGCAGCCACAGCCCACTGGCAGCTGTCCCAGAGGAACAGATGCCTCTGCTGTGGCCCTGCAGTCTCCTTCTGAGTCTGGCAGTTTCACAGTCTTTGGGCAACATGCTGCCACAAGTGGTAGAAGGTCATAGCCAGGCAGCAGCCCCCACTGCCAGACTGGGTCGAGGGTGCAGGGAACTTTTGGTTAGGGCTGCTTCAGAAGTCCAGCTGGCACAAAGGGGCTAGTGTCCCCAGATACCAATTGGCTGGGCCCCAGAAGCTCGTCTACTTGTCTCATTCAATTACCATGGGCCCTAAGGCTCAGTCAGCTAACTGGTAGCCTCCACTGTATGGGAGTTAATGGATGAATGAAACAACAAAATTTGAGGGACAACAGAGGAAAAAACAGGATGGGAGTGTTGTGTGGACTAAGGGGTCAAAACATGAAAATGAGTGTTCCTGAGGGGAATAACAAGCAGAGCTCCCCAGGCTGTGCCCACCAGTCCTGAGAGATGTCCAAGGAGCAAGGGGACACCACTCAGTGAAACCACCCAGAAACATGTGCATACTAGTGACAGGAAAATGGCCCAACAGTCCCTGGGCACCTTCCCAGCCAAAGCCTCCTTCCTGGTAATGTTCTGTGCCCTCTTGGCCAGGGCCAGGGCCAGGAGGAGATTGACTAGGAGGTCCCAGGACTTGGTGGGGATGCAGCTAGGGTGTCCAAAAATAAAAAAGGTGGGCTTGAAGTTCATCCAGAACCTCAGGAGGAGGTTCTGGAGGTGGAGGGGCTGCAGCTTGGTACACTCAAGCATTATGTGAACCAGGGTCTCCCTCTCCCTGCAGAAGAGACAGACTAGGATGTTTGTACAGCTTGCCATGTACACAACTCTGGCAATGGCTCCATGGAGGAGCCACCTCCCAAGGTTCTTAGTGGCTTGTGGGATGAAGGTGGAATACAGGCTCAGCCACTGGGGTGCCCCAGCTATGCCCTCGCCAAGCAGGTCCTGCCACTTGGTGTCTGGTGGAATGCAAGGGGAGCTTGGTGGATTGTGTGGTGCATAAGCATGGAGGTGGCAGCAATGGGCAGTGGAGAAGTGGACTGGTTTGATGTCCTCCAGCTGGCTCTGGTGGTGGAGCAGGGAGTGCCATGAGGCCAGGCAAGGCACTGGCCTCACACCAAACTCTGGTAGACTGAAGGACACGGCAGGCTGGGGACCACCATCACGCAGTACCTGGTCAACAAAGGCAAGGGTATCGGGAGGTAGAGGCAGATTTCACCTCCTGGACTAGGCAGCAGGTAGCACGTGTCATAGGTAGACCATGCACTGGGTCTGCCTATGACTCCTCCTACTCCTTTTAGAGGGAAACTTCTACTGTTTTAAGAGGTAGCATAAAACAAATATTCTGTTCTGTGCCATCTCTGCTGATTGTGCAAAGCAAGGCCTTTAGCTAGATTTAAATTTCAAACTTTCAGAATACAATATAATTTCAAGTGTTCCCGCTCTGCTGTCTACCTCCTTTAGTGAGATTGAGTTGAAAAGGGAAGAAAAGCAAGACTGTGAAATAAAAAGATCTTATTTTAGGTCTGCCAAACTATAAAACAAAGCCCATAACAGTCACTGGAACAACCCCCATTCAGCTGCATATAGGTCATTTTAGCCAAGATGCCTCTGAATTTAAGATGATCCCCCAATAATTATATTCTGTATGTGGAAAAAATATAAATTTGTTAAAATTATTAACAAATATACCACATAGTAATGTTGCATGTCTACATGTGCGCCCCTATTAGACTATGGTAGCAGCTCCAGCCAAGGCTCTGGGGCCTGGCCAGAGCTGCCACCACTGCACCAGCTGTTATGCGGCTGGGCTCACACTGGAGCAAACACATGCTCTGTGACCTGGGCTGAAGTTGGGCCAGATCCATGCCAGAGACAGAGCAAGGTTAAGGAGATAGGGGGGAGCAGGCAGAGGTGGCAAAAGGGAGGCAGCAGCTGTGGCTTCTGCCCTGCTTCTGAGTCATTGCCAGAACCAGAGCTACTTGCCACTCCCCCTGCCACCTGGTACTCAAATCCAAGATCAGTGGCTTGCCCCCACTATGTTAAATGGGGGTGTAAATTGTCTTGGATTTGAGAAAACAAGTAGTTGGGCAAAACATTCTTCAAAATCAGAGCATGGCCAGAATGGACTTATGATTCATCTGAACCTGTCATGTGTTACTAAAAATTAGTGTTCATGTGAAATAAGTCAAGGTACTCATTAGAAGTTAAGCAAGTTTTTGGTTTTGTTGAATCTACTGATGGCACCTAATACATCATTTTATTTTCATATTCCAAATATCTTCAGTGCTAGATATCATCGCAGCACTCTTATCCGCACAGGTGGTTGGAGTCATTTTATTTTGGAATTCCCTAGTTCAAATACAACAGTTAGTTATATAATAGCTTTTATCTGGAAAAACAGAAGGTGGGAGACGGGGGAGGGGGGGAGGGGAGACATTTACAATTCTACGGAGCAAGAAGAGTCAGAAACCATGTTGTGGAGTCTGTAGGTTGAAGCTAAGAAGAGCTAAACATATTACTTTTTCTTATTCTCATACAGCTCCTTGTTGGTCTTAGACAAAAGAACTTTCCATTATTTTCTCATCATTACCACAGGATAGACAGCCCAACATCTCAGTATGTTATGATCATTCACATTTTCTATTAATAAAAAAGGATATGGTATGCTTCAATAAATGATACTCGTAACGTACACACCAAGCTCAGTTAGGGAAATAAAAAGTGGCTCCCCCTTCCCCGCAAACACTGCCTCAGACTGCGAGTTGAAATTGGGGTGGAGGGCACTGTAATGCTGGTGCTGCTTGTTGTTGTCATGGTGAGTTGGAGTTGATGTTATTATGGCAGCACATGTTGTGCTTTCCTGTACAGTCAATGCAGATTTTTTTTTTTTTATGTGGAGATAGAATTACAGAGAATAAAAAGAACAAAAAGAGGATTTGGGGGGAGAAATAAATTGAAAGGAATGGATTTGGGAACAGGTATTAGGGTATTTTGGAAAGGATTGGATCCCACTTGCTAGGAACAGCCTAGCAAGTAGGAAGTAAGCGTCTTCCTGATGCTGCTGGAGGACACAGCTCAGTAAGCTGACAAAGGTACAGCTGACAAAGCTCATTTCAAACGCTGCTTTTTTGCTCCTTCATCCCTCCCCCAAAGCACTGGGATTGGAAGGGACCTCAGGGAAGGATCAGAGTCATTGGCCAGTTACACATGTCAATATCAGAGCAGTCCTTCCACCCTGTTCCCCTCCCTCTCCTTAGTTCATATTTCCCTGCAAGCCCAGCTTTGAAACTGAAAATTTCAACATGTTTTGAGTGCACTTGTTTCATTGCAAAGCTGTTTTGAAGTATTTTATTTTGTTTCGATTTCAGTGTTTTGAGCTCATAATGTGTTGAAGCACCTTCAAAATGAAACATCTGTTGAAATTTTGCACAGCCCTAAGGCACACATGCCTGGTTGGCCTCTGCTAGGTGTTAGACACAGTCTCACTAGAGCAGAGGCACTGCTTTGTCAAGGTTGCAAACAGTGAGTAGCCCTAGCTCACCTCCTCCAGCTATGGTCAGGAGGATAGCAAGATTATCCTTCCTCACAAAAATCTATTCTGGAGTTTATGGTAAATTTGCTGCATAATAAAGAAGCAGACATGGCCACATGGGATATTATTGTAGAACCTGATCACGATGCAGCAAGGTGAGCTAATTTGCACTGAGCAAGCCAGTGCCCCAAGATAAGATTGGGGAAGGGGAATTAGGAGCAACCAGCCAAGCCCAGAAGCATGGGAAATACCCATGGTAGGAAATAGACATAGCTGTGCTTAGATCATCCCCAGCTAGTAGCTGCCCAACCTCTTCTTGAACACCTCCAGTGACGAAGAGTCTACAATTTCTCTAGGCAATCTATTTGTCTGCCTCACTAGACTCATAGTGAAGTTTTTTTCCAGATATTCCACCTAAATCTACTTTGCCGCTACTTCAAGCAATCGGTCCGCATCCTCCTCTCTGCAATAAGATAGAAAAGTGCTTTCCCTCTTTATGGCAGCCTATTAAGTATTTGAACACTCCAATCATGTCCCCTCTTAAGTGCCTTTTCTGTAAGCTGAACATGCCTAACTCCTTCAGCCTCTCCTCACACGACTTGGATTTAAAGTCCTTGATAATCTTTGTTGCCAAACCCTGCACTCTACCTTCTCCATGCCCATTTTTAAATGAGGGGCCCAGAACTGCCCACAATACCCTAGATGAGGTCTAACCAATTCCAAGTAGAGAGGAAAGGCATTATCACCTCTCATGTCTTGTACCTAAGGCTTCTATTCATGTGTCCCAAAACCACATTTACTTGTGTGTAGCTGCAAAACACTGCAGACTCATATTGAATCTGTGACCTAACAAGAATCCCAAGTCCTCTCTCATAGTGCTGCTATATATCCATGTGTTACCCCTTTTATTTGTTTTTTTTTATTATTTCTCTCAAAGTGTAGCATCTTATATTTGTCTGTATTGAATTTTATCCTGTTAGCTCCAACCCAGCTTTCCAATCTGTCGAGATCCTTCTGAATTGCACTCTCATTCTCCCAGTTCCATTTCATCTGCAGACTTGCTTGAGACGCTTTCTGTGCCAGCACTGAAATCATTAATAACCATGTTGAACAGCACCAGGCTCAGGAGAGACCCCTGCGCGACTCCACTTGAAACCTCCTGCCATTCTGACATTGTCTTATTAATAGCTGCCCTTTGCTTACAGATCTTGAGCCAGTTATGTATCCAGCTTGTAGTAGTTTTAGCCAGCCCACCTTTCTCCAATTTGTTTGCAACAAGGTAGTGCGGGATCTTGTCAAAAGCCTTGCTGAAGTATAGTATATCTACAGCATTCCCTTCATCCCCACAAATAGTTACTTTGTCAAAAAGAGAGATCAGATTTGTCTGATACTATTGTTTTTTTCACAAATTCACGCTTGATGCTTGTGATCAGCCTTTCCTCCTCCAGATGTTTGCAAATGGCCTTCCTTAGGATATACTCCAATACTTTCTCATATATTCAGGTGAGGCTGACTGGTCTGTCTGTAGTTCCCTCAGTCCTCATTCTTACCTTTTTTAAGAGGGGAGCTACGTTGGTTCTTCTCCAGTCCTATGGTACCCTGGCCCATCTCCTACAACTTCATGAAGATCCCTGCCAAGGGCTTGGAGATCTCCTCTGCCAGTTCCTTCAGGACCCTAGGATGAAACTCATCCGGCCCTGCACACTTGTATTGTGTGAAAGAGTGAGACAACTCACAGCATGGAGGGCCAGCAGGGCTGCAGCTAGAGTCCGGAAGGTAAGGAAAATATCCACCCAAACTCCAGAGGAGCATCTCACTCAGGATTGGAGGAGGAAGGCTGCCCAAAGGTATTTCCAGCCGCAGAGAGGGGTCCATTCCCTGCAAGCCACACAGAGGGAGGAGCAGCTGAGTGTCTCCATAGGCAAAGACTATGGAACATGCCTGAGGAATGCTGTGGCAGTGACCCTGAGCAGGAGGCCGGGGGAGGCCTGCACACACACAGCTGGTGGTAATATCCAGAGCAGAGCTGCAGCTGAGGATGTGAGTGAGGGGGTCCACAAGGCCTGTGATAGTCTCCAGAGTGGAATTTTTCAAGAGAGGATCCAGAGGAGGGCCTTGGGGAAAACTACAGCCACAGGTAGAGCCTTCCTGCACATGGGGGAGACTCCAGTGGGACTGCGACTGTTCATGGGGGTGCAGGGCAGGCCAGCACATAGCAAAGACTGGACTAAGGGATTTTGTCTCGATTATGGCGATTGGGATTTGAGAACCTGATCCCAGGTAAAAGGGTCATTGATGGAGCCTGACAAGAAGGGTGAGACAGCTAGGATTTTTTTTTGGTTTTTGCTGTTTCTTTTGATTTTTTTGAGCACAGGCCTAGATCAGCCCTAGAAGTCTGTACCTAATAGAGACACAAGGTCACCCTGGGGGTAGAGGGCCAAAAATAAGACCACAACAGGCAGCACTGTGACCTAGCTGCAGAAGAATATTGTGGACACCATCTGGAGAGGCTAGCTTAGGGTAAAGGTGGAGTTTTGGAGCCCCACAGAAGAAACAGGGATCAAGACTAGGCAGGATCACTGTGGGCAGTGCCTCCTGGGAATATACGTCAAAGTCATGGCAGACAAGAAAACGTAAGGTAACTTCCTGGCAGACCAGGTGATCAAGAGCCAAGGTCCACCCTGTTGCCACCTGTAGGCAGACAAGCTCAAGGCAGTGGTAGCAAGCCCTATAAAACCGACTGCTGTCACATATTTGTTCAGACCCCATGGAATCTTATACAACTACAGAAGTTAATAGTCTCACTGGAATATGGCAAAGTCAGCTGCTAGTTAAACAACCCACCCTAAAATTTGCTTTAGACACCATTAGATTAGTGCACTTCATGTATTCTGGCAAAGAGTGCCACAGCTCATGTTGTCCCATGCACTCTCCTGAAGTCCCAGGAGTGATTCCAGGTGAACTTATGTCCCCATAGTTGACCTTTCTGTCCACTTCCAGACTTAGCCCACAGTTTAGGAATCACATTTACTGATAAGGACTTCTACTTGAACAGACACTGTTCTTCAGTGTCTGCTATTTTTGCCATATCAGATTAGACTAAGTACAAAAATAATATTGGTTTGTTAACTTATAGAGCAAGCACCTTATAATGAGACCACCCCTGCATCTAAGCAGGGTATTATGATGCCCGGACTGCAAAAAGTTTAGCTTAGTTCAGATAAGCTTCCAAAGTGTGGATGTTTACCTGAACCTAACTAGACTTCCTATGACTGTAATATATCAAACCTCATTAGGTACAAGCTCCCCGAAACATCTCATTTTTTTTGCCTGTAGCTTAGTGGCAAATATCAGGGATATCAGTCTCTCTCAGTATTTTTGTACTTCTGCTTTAAATTCCAGCTTCAGCAAGGAAGGGAGGGGGAAGATGCACAAAAATGAAAAAGAGAAAGAACCTCAAAGGAAGCCAAACCTTTACTGTCTTAAATTCTGGCACAGATATTTTGATTCAGACACTGCATAAACCACTCTTTCCACCTTTCATTCTGGTAGGCTCAAAGACCCCACTGGTTTCTATCATTTAATTAATAGAACTCATTTAAAAACTGCAGTTTGTTTTTTACAGTGATTCACTATAAAAAAATCTTTCTAACTATAGCTTGCAGTGCAGACAATAAGCACCAGCCTATCTTTTTCTCTACTGGTCTAGCTGTGGGGAATTCTGTTAATATTACATTCCTTCCAAGGAAATATTAATTTAGACAGCCTCCCACAGAGAATTTTCACTCCAATATCAATGAGTCAAGACGTTTACCTGTGCAAACAAACCAATTGTTCATAATGAAAGCAGCAGAAGTTTTTGTTTGTAATATTAAAATAAAAAGATGCTGCTTTAACAATACAAGATTAGATAAATGGGGTGTTTTTTGTTCAGAAGCATTGTACGTTATATATGGCAGATTATAAATATTAATTCTCCTGAAATATTATCTATACACTGTATGAGCATATGTACTTATATAAAGTGCAAGATGAAGTATATTTAATCATCTGCTCAACATGTCAAAATATGCACAAAATTTTAATGAAAGCTGATTTGTTAAATTGCAGTTAATTGTCATTGACTTCACTGACCATGCTTAAAGGCTTGTTTATAATAATTGAGATCTTTGATCAAGGTTCTAAGCATCCAAATTTTAGTCAGAAATTATAAATTCCAAGCTGTCAAAATTAGCGAGCACTGTAAAGTGGTGTGCCACTATGGCAGGTAAAGTACAAGACCAATATAACATGGCCTTACTAAAAATAGAACATAAACGGCAAAGCTTCACTGCGGAAGCCAAGACCCACGATCACCAATCAATGCCCGACCAGTGAAAAAGCCCACGAAAGCTTTTCTCGCGAGCACAAAAGAACTCCTCACATTTATCCCTAGCATAAAAGAAAGCTCCCGCCCCAAAGGCGGAGAGTAACTCCAGGACCTTTCCGCTGGTCAGACGCAGGTTTGATCACCCTGCGTGTCCCCACAACCTGTAAACCCGCAACTCGTGAACCCGCTAACGACAGCTCACCCAAGCAACCATCACCGGCTGCCTGCCTGAGTCGCATCACTTCTCGTCAACTCCGAAGGACAGCAGCAAAACCCAGGGCAATCTGCAGCACAGCAGCCTGTGAAGCAGCGCGGCCCCAACCCGCCGCTAAAGCATCCGCCCCTCCTCGCTTAAGCTGCTGCCCCTCCACTCGGCCAGCACCTTGCTGGCCAGGCATCTGTAAGTATTTTAACCAATAAAACGCCTTAAAATCAATCACCTGTCTCATTCTTGAGTCCCCAAGCATCCAAACCCAGTAATAGCCGGCTCTGACACAAGCCAAGTATACACCATTTGTAATTACTATATTTTCTGAATGCAATAATTTGATGCTAGTTTATGCACCACAGATATATTTTTCCCAGTTCAGGAAATAGGAAAGAAGATGTGGCAGACTTACTGATAACAGCTTAGCACATGTGGGCTCAGACAACCTTCATTGCTGGGCATATTCCACCAATCACAATTAGGTAACTGCTGTGAGGGGCTTGCCTGCCCCTACCTGGAGTGAAGCGAAGCACTCCAGACCTGGTTGAAGCCTGCACTTTGCTTCAACCCAATTGGTCCATTTGCAATCTGAAGGCAGAGCCTCTGAAAGGTATAAAAGAAGCAGCATTAGCAGCATGTGTCAGATGCACTGGGGGACGAAGGAGATATTAGGGAAGAAGAAAATCTAGGAAGAGCTGCCCAGCAGGTGGAACCAGTACACAGAAGAGCCCTAAAGACTCCCCATGCCAGTCCAATGCTCCAGGCACCCTGGGACCCATTCAAGGTGGCTTGGGTCCTCACCCCTGGCTTGAGGCCAGGCTTCTGGTGTACAAGCAATGCATGGTGTGGACTGGGACCTGCATCCAGCAGCTTAGGCCCCATCCCCCTGGCCAGTGCCCAGGCTTTTTCACTGCATGAACAGTGCACGACTGGTCTAAGGCCCTGGCAGCCTCTTGAAAAGCTTGAGCCCCCAAGTCCTGGTAAGCACCCAGGGCTTGGTGCAGGCTTCACTGCATGGTGGGTCCCCAGTGAGCCAAGACTCTTGGAGCCGCTTGAGGCAGCTCAGTTCTTCAGCTGCTGGCATGGGGCCAGTGGTTCTGTGCAAACAGCGCTGCATGGAGGACCTAGGAGTGGACCAAACCCCAGCACTGCACAAGGCAGCCCAGGCCTCCAACCCCTAACAGAAGGTCAAGCCCTCAGGTGCACACAATGGTGCTCAGGGTCCCCAGCAGGTGGTGGCCCAAGGGTAGCCATTGGCCCTGGGGGCTTCACAAGTGAGGAGCAGTGGGATTAAGGGGATGCTGACCACCCATGGGATCCCCTCCAGAGCCATGAAAAGGGTCTTTTCCACAGGAGTGAAAACACCCCAGCCAGGACCTTCTGGGCAGATTATTTTGATTGGTGTCCCTGCCAGGGCCCAAGGGCAAGAGCACTGGGGGAATTCCCACCCCCCCTTACTGGTTTCTGGAGTACAACCAGTGTTCCAGGATCAGCCTGAGGCCCTGGGAGCTTAAAGAGTGAAGTTTAGACTAAAGCTGATGCATCTTATATTTTGTGAGAGAGTGCCTTACATTTTGTAATATCGTGCCTTGTATTTTGTGTATTTCTATATTTGTGAATTGGTAGTTTAAAGGAGTCTATAAACCTGCCTGCAGGATCTGCTGGAACCCCTTGATATTACTTGCCTGTGTTTACCTGTCACGGTGGTAACCCATTATAGAGAATAAGGATTATAGTTATATATCTGAATATATACTTATGTACCTGTACATATGTTTATATTTGTTTATCTTTTACCTACTTATGTAAATAATAATACATTTGGATATAGGTAAGTTCCAATTGTCCTGGCCTGGCTCCTTTGGGACACAGGGAAACCGTGAGTTGTCTGCAGTTTCATCCACAGCACACCTGCCAGCTAATAACACCCTACAATTGGAGAAGGGAGTACATAGAAATGTACACCTGAGCTACAGAAGAAAGGAAACAATGACACCGAAGTTGTGTAGGCTGGCACAGGCCAATACATTTTTGCTCTTCAAGGTTAGTTAAGAATGGATAATCTTGTGCTCGCCTAAGACACTAGATAAGAATTTCAGAGTGGTCACATAAAGGAAGCATCTAAGTGAATCCTCATTTTCATCTTGATTTGCTTATATCCTGTGGTAGGAGAAGAAAGCTGCTAACAATCTCAAGGAGAATGATTGCAATTACTTTACTAGTGGTTGAACTTAAAAAGTCTTGGACACAGATTCCCTAATGGAATAAAAGGGGAAAGGGGAGCCCCCTCCCCCCGAAAAATACAATTCCACTTCCTCAGTTACAGACTAGGAAAGAACAGATGTCACATTTAGGGTGAGGGGTTTAGTGTGATGTATGTAAACACATCACCAGCTTGTCCAAGGACAAACAATGTCTAGTCCTAGCCTTTATTTTCTCTCTCTTGGCTAGCAGCTCTGAAAGAGAACTCCCTTTTCTCAAGTAAAGTACTTCATGCACCACACAGACACAACCATGAGTAAAGATGGACTGAAGTTCTGTTATTGGTTAAAATAGCTTTATGACAAAGTAGAATTTTGACCAAAAAAAAAAAATCATTTTTAGTCTTAGCCTATATGACTACGTTAAAATTAAACCTTGCAAGCAAAGCTTTACAAAATGTTTTTGCCTGCAAATTTTCAAACTAACTGGTTTATACTTGCAAGGAAAACAAAGCAGAGTATATTACCAGGTTTTTGTGAGGGGTATGGTGAATGGATAAGCCAATCTTGATACACAGAATCACAGAAATTAAGGTTAGAAGGGACCTCAGGAAGTCATCTAGTTCAACCCCCTGCTCAGAGCAGGAGCATGCCTTCCTTCCAGATATGAGAGACTGAAGTGTATGCCAAAGATAGTAACAGTCTGTCGTAGACAGTTTACTTACTGAGCATTTGAAAGTTAGATGTTACTCTCAAAAATCTATGACTCAACTGTTGATGGTACTATCATAGAAACGTGTGTATGAACTTTAGAAACCTATAAACTTGTCATTTCCTTCTCCACCTGGAACTTTACTTTATATTGGCACTAAACATCAGAAAATACCAAGGTTTTGCTCTCCAGCAATACTGACTATATAAGAAGCTCAGTCAACAGGTATTGTGGAATTGATGGAAAAATTCAGTGTGAAGCCAATACAGATTTCTTTTCAAAGTGCTTTAATAAAGAAGTTGTTTGCTCCCTAAATCTTGGAGATTGCCAAGACAAAATTTATCCTAAAATACCAACTTTAAAACTACAATTATCTATTCTTGATTCTTAAAGGGTTCTGCAGTATTTCTTAAAAAATATCTAAAAAGTAACATTTCTAACAGCACAATTAAAGAAAAAAGAAAGAGCTTTGATTCATTATAAGGCATCATGTAATTTTAACAATTAAGACAAACATTTCACAAAAGATCATGTACTGTTTGTCAAAGGGTTGGTCTCTTACAGCAACTTAGAGGGTGTGACAGGCCCCTTGACAACAGACAATTGTTAGCATAAGTCTAGGTTTAGAAGAAAGATTCAACCTTCCTGCTGAGCAGTTTATCGCCCTTCAGGGGATAAAGGCCTGAAGAATGACAAGAAACAAATAAAAAGTAAGAAATGGAAGCCAGTAATGTGCTGTCTTTCCATCTGGAGTCCTCTGGCAACCTGCAATCCACTTCAGAGCCCTCAGGCAAGTCACTTACAGGAGTTCAAAGACACCTGTACAAGCTGTGGCCCCCGTCCACTCAGCAGACTCAGACTCATCATGCTCATGTGAACAGTCTTTGCCCTCAGCCACACTCCTCTACAGGCATGACATATCTTGTAGGTATCACAGAATAGGGCTTAAACCCAGAGATTATCTTTTTATCAACCCAAGACAGGGCTTGTATAACCTGTCTGAATGATATCAACAAGTACAGGAGTATGGTATACAAGTAGAGAAAAAAAAGAGGGGAAGAAATGGCTAAAAGTGGCTCTGTTTTGAACAAGATCCCAAGTGGGTATTGAATACTTGCATGAAAAGAAGATCACCAGGTCCAAAAAGTCAAAAGGCTAAGAAAAGTAGCCAAAGTGAAGAGGGGTGAGAAGAGACCAGACGCTGCAATATTTATTTTGGAATTTTATTTCAGTTGATTGTTATATCTGAGAGTTAAAAACCAAAGTCCAAAAATATATTTCTTACCCTTTAACTTAATATGCATAAAGACATAAAAAAATCAAATTTGCATTATATTGAATATGATAAGGAATATAAAAGATCATATTGTAAAAATGGAAGTCCAAGATTTTAAGGTTCATGATATAAAATCTATCTTACAGCACAATTGCACTCTGAAGAGCTAAAATGTGGAGCTCCTCATTGTGTGCAGTTTGTTGACATTCCCAGCTTCCAACTTCATGACTAGGGACAGACATTACACACAAATCAGTTTAAATGATCTGAAACTGGTTTAAACCTGTAACAGAACAGATGTTCAGTGTGCATAAACCTGTTTGAAAATGGCCGAAACCAGTTTGAGATAAACTTGGTTGAATGTAGAATTCAGATGAACATTTTTCTTCTTGATCAGAAGATCTAAGTTGTCCTGGGGGGAAAAAAGAGTCTCACATTTGAAGAAAGTTGTTGTACGGATCTCAAATTGGAACAACTTTTCATTTACCATATTTACTCATATACCACACACAGATTTTCCCAAGAAAATTAGCCTTCTAAAATTAGGGTGTGTGTCTTAAGAAGGGGAAGTTGATTTCTGCACCAGAACAAAAGCAAAAGGATGTATTGGCTGCTGGGACTCAGCTTCTGTCTGTGGTCACAAAGAGGGAAAGGCAGAGGGCAGTTTACAGCATCATAGCTAGTTTTAACCCCCTCACTGCTGCTGCTGAATTGGCAGTAACTTTTGGCTAAGCAACCAATTTTTTTTTTTAATCCATTCTGCTTCCCCAAAACAAGGTGCATATCTTATTTGGGTGTATTTGACATGCAAGAGAATATGGTACTTAACATTTATAATTTATTTATCATTTTTGCAATACCAAAACAAGTTCATTTTTCTTTCATTTCTATTCAGGAACATAGAAAAGGAAGGAACCTCCTAATGTCATCAGGTCAGTCTACTATGACCATAAATATCTGAATAGTAAATATTTATCTGGAAGGGTCCACAATCTCCACACTAAACAATTTCACACACCACGGCAACTAAGCACCCAACAAAACAGCTCCTACCACGTGGGAGAAATAAAGCAGGAGATTCACAATGGTACCACCAACATCTTTTTCCTATTCCCATCTTGCCACTACAAAAAAAAGGGGGGGGGGCAGACTAGCGGAGGAAAACGGTCAGTATAAGAAAAAGGGCAGCAAAATTTAAAAGCGAAAAATTGCCCCAATTTATCATGTAAAAAGGTAACATGAAACAGAACTTCAGTTCAAAAACTATTTTTTTCAGGAAAAAAAGGTTAAAATACAAAATGGAAAAAACAATATTTTGTCCCCCTCAAAAATTGGCTCTCTACATAAGACTTTCAAAGTGTGCAAAAGCATCATTAAATAAGGTTCATTTATATGCTGCCATTTTTCAAGTGTAAAGCTGTCGTTTGTTTCTCTTTTCTACCTCTAAGTGCTCAGTTTCTCAATGAGACATTCATGGGGGTTTTTTTGCATATAATATTTTAGATACATCACAGAGAGTGACAAAATAATTACAAATACTAAATGTAAATGTGTAATATTTGGAGGCACAGAAATCTAAGGGTTAGAAAATCATGAAAGTGCCAGATAATAGATGAGGCCTGGAATCTTTTATCTTAAGGCTGCCAAGTTACATTCAACCCAGGTCTACAGCAAGCAAAAACATTACCAGGAAGCTCCTGTTAAGTAGCTAATATTAAATGCATGGTGATCTCAAACCAGTCTCACCACCACATTGTTAGGGGTTTTATCAGAGAAGATGAATAGTGGAGGAGAATCAAACTGACCTCCCAATTCACCACTTAAGAAGGACCTTTCTGAACAAGGCTGGCACTGACTTCCATGCTGTTCTATTGTTAAATTAAAATATTAACTTTCATATTGCATGCAAGCCCAAAGGCAGGTCCACATAAAATATTACCTTTAGTCCTTCTTAGTTCTTCTCTGTTCCTCATTTTGCCTTCCCCCACAATGTTTTTATACACTGTAATCATATATACTTTCAGACTGGCTACACTGAACAAAACAAGCTTTTAGTTTCTCCTATAATTGAAGTTCTATTTCCCTGATCACTGCAGTAGCCCTTCTCCCCTATCCAGTTTGAATTCATAGACATTAAGGCTGGAAGGGACCTCAGAAGATCATCGAGTCCAGCCTCCTGCACAAAGGGTAGGAAATCAGATGGGGTCATAGGATCCCAACAAGATAAGCATCCAGTTTCCTCTTGAAGGTGTTGAATGTAGGTGCTTGAACCACCTCTGGTGGCAGGCTGTTCCAGACCTTGGGGGCTCAGACAGTAAAGAAATTCTTCCTTATGTCCAGCCTGAAACGGTCT
>JAGPOW010000261.1:135511182-135567994 GCA_030014935.1 Caiman crocodilus
CTGCTTCTGACTCCAGTGTCCACATCATTAATGAAGATGTTGAACAGTATGGGTCCAAGGACAGAGCCTTGGGGGACCCCACTGGTCACAGGACACCACAATGAGTGACTTCCACCAATTACTACCCTCTGGGTCCGACCACGGAACCAATTTTCCAGCCATTGGATTGTGGAGGACCCAAGGCGACAATTGGGCAATTTCTCCAAGAGATGACCATGGGACACCAGAGGAAGCCTTTTTTGAAATCAAGATCTATGACACCAATCTCTTCTCCTTCGTCCAGGTGATAGGTCACCTGGTTATAGAAGGAATTGAGATTGGTCAAGCAAGACCTACCCGCAGCAAACCTGTGCTGGCTATCCCTTCTGATGTTGGTGTCAGCCAGTCCATTAAGGATGGCCTCTTTAATAAACTTTTCTAAGATCTTCCCCAGGATAGAAGTCAGGCTAATGGGCCTATAGTTTGCCGAATCCACTTTCCTCCCTTTCTTGAAAATAGGCACCACATTGGCCTTTTTCCAGTCTTCAGGCACTACACCAGAGCATCAAGAGTTTTCAAAGATCCATGCCAGAGGCTGGGCTATGTTGCTCGCCAGCTCCTTGAGTACCCTGGGGTGAAGATTGTCAGGGCCGGCTGACTTGAAGGTATCCAGCCTCTCAAAATGTTCCTTCACAAAGTCAGCATTAATGGAGGGCAGGGGATCACCCTCACCTGGACTTCCCTGTCCCATAGCGGGCATGGACGTCCCATAGGTCTGATGAATGACCAACACAAAGTACCTGTTTAATAGGTTGGCTTTTTCCTAGGCATCAGTTGCCCCATCTGGTTCAGCAGGGGGGCAATGTTGCCCCTGCTTTTTCTCTGACTCCCAGCATATCTGAAAAAGGACTTTTTATTGTCCTTGCTTCTCAAAGCTAGTTGGAGTTCAGTTGCAGCCTTGGCTTTCCTGGTATGCTCCCTACATGACCGGACCAGTGTAGAATAATCCTCCTTGGAGGTGACTCCCATCTTCCATCCTTTGTAGGCCTTTCTTTTTAGCCTCAGGAGGTCTGCTAGGTCCCTGGAGAGCCAGGGGGGATGCCGTGCGCTCTTTCTGCCTTTCCTCTGAGATGGAATAGACTTAGTTTGTGCATTGAGGATCGCTCCCTTGAGGAACAACCACTCTTCTTGAACTCTCCTCTCCCCATGGTCGTGGTCCCTTAGGGCCTCACTGACAAGCCTCCTGAGCCTGTCAAAGTCAGCGTTCCTGAAACCAAGGACTTCCGTGTTGCTGACTGACTTGCCATCTTTTCAGCAGATGGTGAAGTTGACCAGCTCGTGGTTGCTGTCACCCAGCTTCCCATCGATCACTAGGTCGCCGACTAGGTCATCCCCAGTAGCCGGTACCAGGTCGAGCAGCGCTTTGCCTTTCATTGGCCCATAGACTTGAGTCAGGTAGAGGTCATCCACGCACGACAGGAAGGTTTGAGACCACTCAGATTTTCCTGAGCGATCCTTCCATGAGATGCCTGGGTAATTGAAGTCACCCATGACAACTATAGTCCTGGAGCCTCAGCCAGTTCCCGAGCAAACTCCTGGTCAAGCTCAGGAATTTGGGTGTGAGATCTGTAGTAGACTCCCACCATTGTGTCCCCTGTACCATGTTCTCCACGGATTTTAACCCAGAGGGTCTCCAGTTGTCTACCCTGGTCACCAATATCGGCTTACAGGGACGTGTAGTATTTCTTAACATAGAGAGCTATACCCCCGCCCCTTTTATCTACACAATTCCTCCTGTACAGGGTATAGCCATCTATACCCTTGGTCCAGTCATGGGTGGAGTCCCACAATGTCTCCGTTAACACTATGACATCATAATTGTTTGCATTGAGCAGGAGGATGAGCTCCTCCTGCTTATTCCCCAAGCTCCTGGCATTTGTGTACAGGCAGGCAAGTACCCCCTGGGGGGCTCCTTCCTTGTCCACAGATTTTACCAGAGCTGGGGCAGGGGTGGGCTCCCTTAGGTGCCATGAGCCACTGGCTTTGCAAGGATTGCTTAGTGGGCCAGCAGTGGCGGTAGTCTCCCCGTCCCCCAGCGGGCTTAGTTTAAAGCCCGATGGAGAAGGTCAGCCAGTCTGGCTGAGAAGAACCTCCTCCCTAGGGAAGAGAGGTAGAGGCCATCTCTTCCCAGCAGCTCGCTCCCTCTCTCACCAAAGAGCGGGCTGTGGTCATGAAAAGCAAAACCTTCCCAATGACACGAGCACTGCAGTTTTCGGTTGACCACGTAGATCCTCCTCTCCCTCCTCAGTCCATAGCCTGAGACTGGGAGGATCAAAGAGAATGCGACCTGTGCCCCCAGACCCTTTAGCCCCACTCCCAAATCCTTGTAGCACCTCATGACCCGGTTTGGAGGGCTCCAAGCTATGTCATTGGTGCCCACATGAATAAGGAGCATGGGATAGTGGTCTGTGGATTGGAGGAGCTTTGAGATCCTCTCTGCTATGTCCCAGATGCGGGCCCCTGGAAAGCAGCAGACTTCCCGGGCTAAAGGGTCAGGGTGGCAGATTGCCCCCTCAGGAGGAAGTCTCCCACAACAAACACCTTACGTTTTGTCTTGGGGAGAGCAGGGGCGGTAGCTGCAGTTGGGCCCATGTTGCCTGTGGAAGCCGGCAATTCAGCAGGCTCTGCTGAAGCAGCAAGAGGTGCATACCTGTTGCTCAGCTCTGGCAGGGCAGGAGCCTTGGTTCGGCGGGTCTTAGGGCCCTTGACCAGACCACCTCGGCCCATGCCCCTGGCTGGACAGTGCGGGAGATCACGGAGTCCTCCTTTAGCCTGGAAGGAGACTTTGATCTACCCTCTGCCTCCCGGGGGAGAAGGGCCTGGCAGTAGGAGTCTATCTCCTGCTCGCAGTCCCTGATGGCACACAGTCTCTGGACTGTGTCCTGGAGCTCCTCCAGCTGGCGCGCCAGAGACCCCTAAAAGGGAGAAGGCCCCAAAGGGGAGGTAACAATGCTCCCAGGCCCCAGAGCCTGAAAAAGGGACAGGCAGCCCTTGCAGCCGAGAGCCAGGGGCTCTATCTGCATGGAGCCCAAAACCAGGGGCTCTGTCTGGGTAGCAGTCTCTGAGGTGCTGGGGGGTGAGGGTCACAAAGCCTGAGGTGATTCTCAGGGTGCAGTGAGTGCCCATCCATTTCATGCCTCTGGGAGGCTGGCTATGGCTGGGACTGTCTACTCTGGGGGGGTGCTCTGGCAGGGTTCTGGACCCTCCCGTGCAAACTCTGTGTGAACTCACACGCCAGCAGAGAAGCCTGTCCGTGCGACTCCCTGGAGTCCTGGGTTAAGTGGGGGCTTGGGTGAGGCTTGACCTGGCCTGGCTCCACTCAGCCACCTCCTCCCACTTACCAAGGGTTAGCCCCCTCTCTCCATAGGCCCCGCTTACCTCTGGCTATGCCGAAAATTAATCTTTATCAATGAGACAACCTACCTTTAGGAAATGTACATTGAATTTTATCTTATTTTCCTCCATGATTCCCCCTCCTCCATTTGTTCAAGGTCTTATTTAAGTCCATGGAAAACCAGGAGGACCAAATTTGCAGTATTGAAAGCATTATTTCTCCTGTAGATATCATTACTCATGAACATTAAAGCTCATTACTGTTACAGGGCACTAAGGTGCCTGCTCCTGTAAGAGCAGATATTACCTGGGGAGAGAGCCCAAAAAGCCAGACAGGACCCCAGGTGCAAATTACCATGGCAACAGGTTAATGAGCAAATTAGCCTGCAGCTGCACCTGGTTGGCTGTCCAGAAGAGGCAGGGCCCTGGGCTGGGACTAGGGTGTTCAGTTCCCTGCCAGGAGCCTCGAGGGAGGAATGGCCCACAGATGCTACAACCAACTGATATGCTGCTCTTAGGAATAATGAGGTACCCTTGCTTGGGAAGGAACATAAACAAGCTTGAGACAAGGGAGGAATGCACCCTAACAGGTAGATGAGAGCTCTCCTGGGAAAAGAGAGATTGTTAGAACTATCCCATGTCAGGGCTCAGTTTCAAAGACAGCGACTATGGTGAAGTGGGGAAAAGTCCCCTGAGAGGGGAGGGGAGGGGAGGAGGACATGGTTGATCTTAAAAGGGAAGAAGCTTGTCTAACTGAAATTGTACCCTATCAAGGTGGGCTAATGTGAGGGAAACTACCTGTGGCGGGGTAACTTCCATCAAATCCTACATGGTGCGTCATTGGGGAAAAGATGAGCAGGAGGCACCTGAAGACATCCTCTTCCATGTTCCAGAATTGTTGGGTGCCAAAAGCAAGAACATGAGAACCCTAAGATGAAGGCTATGAGGTGACAAAAAGGGAAGACCCACCCTGGTGAGTTTGGGTCTTAAGCGGGGAGGTGTGTCACAGGGCACTTAGGTGCCTGCTCCTGTAAGAGCAGAATTTGCCTGGGGGGGGAGCCCAAAGAGCCCAGGTGCAGGTTACTATGGCAACAGGCAAACAAGAAAATTAGCCTGCACCTGGTCAGCTGGCTGGAAGAGGCAGGTCCCTGGGCCCAAATAAACCCCAGGGCTGGGACTAGATATTTCAGTTCCCTACTAGCAGCTGAAGGGGAGGGAGCCTTCAGGAATAAATGGCCCAGAGATGCTACCACCACCCAATATGCTGCTCTTAGGACTAATGATGTACCCTTGCCTACTAGCCATTTAGTGCCAGGAAAGACGTTGGATTCCTTTAAAAGGGGCAGAGCACACCCTGAACACTGGAGTTATGTTATAGCCCAGGGGCTCATGTTTTGTTTGCTGTTTGATAAAACCAGTGGTTTGGGCTGAGGCTATTGAGGAAGGAGGAGGCTTCATTGGGGACCCCCTACAGTGTAGGAAAACCCAGCACCAGCATGGGTGCAGTGTTTGGGGGTGAACAAACCCCAGTGCCAGTGTGGGCATAGTGTTTGGGGTGAACGGATCCCAGCACTGGGGATGCAGTGGCAAGGTGGGGGGGAGGGGGAGAGCAGACCCCAGTGCCAGCGGGCACAGTTACAGAGGTTGGACTCAAGGAGACAACACTGGTGGTAAAGGGGTGGTTTTGGAGCCACACATTTAGCCCATAAGGCAGAGGGTGTACCAGGAGGCACCCATTTTAAGCAGGATCCAAAACGGGATCCAATAACTTATGAGGTTCAGTGGGAGCCAACAGGACCGTGTCCAGACAATAAGTTCAAGGGCAACCTCCCTATATTATATTTACAAGCAAAGATGTGGCAGGTGAGAGAGGGTGCCTGTTGGGCTGGACTGACATGGTCAAGGGGAGCTAGGGTATCACAGCCATCACTGAGGACCCCATCCCATGACAATTAAATATTAGGAAAAAAGAACTCAAGTTACACACCTTCTCATTCTAGTAATTTGTAGTGACAAGATTTTGCCTAAGAACCCAGCATTTTAAATATGCATTCCAATTCATCTACAGTTTATTTGTTCTGGAAATTGTGCTGCATATCTAAAAATCAGTCTGTCTCCTAAGACTTCCAGTACTACTCTGTATTAAATCATCTATATTCAAAGCCCTGGAAGCCAGCTAAATTCCACAGTTTTCTGGGGAGAAAGCTAGAGAATACAGAAAAACAGAAAAAAATACTTAAGTAAATATTCTAATGTTAGTCTGATATTCATGAAACTCATTTTGTCCAAGTCAGAGGTCTAGTTTTTGTGACTACCTGGTAACTTTAAAAAGTTACTGTTTATTTTGCTAAACTCTCTCATGTTTCAGATCAAATAAAACAGAAGTATGCCAAATTCATTGTCATCGTCCTAGTTATAGCAGCAACCTCCTCGAATTTGGCTTGCTGCAGCCATTGTGGGGTAAACAGATGGAGAACTGGCAACTGCCTGCTTACATTTGTGATGTTCTACTGACAAGGATTTCTTGCATTTGCACATACAGTAAACAAAGCCAAGGAAGTACCATCCAAAATGTTGCTTTCAGCAGGACACACCTGGATTTCTGCATCACTAGGGGAAGCTCTAATATACTGAGGATCAGGCTCTAGCAACAAGAAAACTCAAAATTCCTTTTAGCAAGGAATATAAAAAAAGGTAATAGCATATGATGTAAGTTAATATTGAGAGCTCCACTGAGATTTTTTCAAAATCCAAACTTAATGTTTATTGGTGCCTCCATGGGTTTTAATCCTCATTAAATTAAATTGGCTTTTAAATGTTAAACTTGTTTATTTCGGAGCATTTCATCAGTGTTTGCACACACTAGGTTTTCAAATGAATTAAGTCCAGTCTCTGACCGGTGCCACAGGAGAGTGAGACAGTCCAGTACTGGCTCCCTGCCTCCCCCTCCCCCCTGTCTAGGGCCCATGTTTGTGCCCTGCCACACAGCTGTGGAAGAAGGGAGTCAAAGTGCACAAGAAAAAAAAAGCAGAAGCAATTAAAAAGCAATTTATAGGAGTGAATGACAAAAAATGTTACAGCACCATCCGGTGGACAAAGAGACTCATTACATGGCTTTGAGTGCCTTTGTGTTTCCATGCAATGAATCAATGGAGCCAAACTAAACTAAGTCCAAGGAGTTTTAGTTCAATGCACCAGAAATACTTTTAAAGCATCCAGAAATCCTACTCATGCAAACAGTCATGCAGTTGCAGTGTAAGAAAGGGCAAAAAATGTGTATACAAAGGCCCTATAAGCTTTTTAAACTTACATATAAGGTTAAGACTTCTCTTTGAAACACATATAGCACAAAACATCCTTTACTTCAACTGGAGCGTACCACTTAGCAAGGACTACTTATCTTACTGAAATAATCCCCAAGATTAAACATATGAAATGTGAGAGATGGCAGACAAAACAAGTTACTTAATTAGGCATGCTAACAACATTCTACAGTTGATTTTCACTGTCGTTAGAAATACCAGTACCAAAATGTATGTTAGGTTTGACCCAAAAATCAAATTCTCAAGTCATTCAGAAAATATTTATCTTTTTTTTTTCTTTTTGTGTCCCTGCACTCTTAGGTAAAAGAGGATCAAATAGGGAAAAAGCCATATCCCATGCTCCGTAGAGAGGCACTACTCAGGACAGAATCAGCTATTGCACTGTAATAGGCCCTGCCAGAAGTTCTGACCTCGCAAGATTTCCAGACCATTTTGTATATTTGAACTTTAGCCAGTTCATTAGTGCTCCAGATAAAACCACCAACCCCTTCCCACCCACCCCCACACAAAAGCTGAACTTAGACAACCTTCATAGTTTTCTTCTCCTCCATTACTAACAAAGGATACATCTGTGCCATTTAAGCCTGGCCCCTTTGCATATGCAGTTAGACCACAGGGGAAGCTCCCAAAATCAGTGTTCCCCAGGGAAGCATCATTGCTTTTAAGGGAATGAACCTATATTACTGATCAGGCCCCTTGGATAAGGAGCGTAAAGAAGGAGACATTATATTTTTGAGGGACACTCAGTTAGTAGCCTCCATACAGATGGAAGCATAGGATTCCATTCCTTCCCAATTGCCATATGTCATGCCTACAAAAACTAGTTTTTCTAACTAGTGCAAAAATCTATCCTGTTACTGCTGTGTACTCTTGAAAGTGCCCTGTTTACTCTTTAATACTCTCTTTCTTCATAACTATGCATTTTAAAGCCATCAGTAAGTAATGTAGAGAACATTGTGGAATTATGCAGTTTCCATGGAGTACAGTACATCTATCCATCAATCCCATGCAACAGACACTAAAATGATCATTACAAGCAGAGCAAGTCTTGTATATACACAACAGAAAAGGTCATATTTAAACTCAGCGTGGTACAAGGATGACAGACAACTTATATATTTAAAACAGCACTTTTTTTAAATTAAAGGAAGTGAAGTAAATGCCATTTTTCCCCACCCATCCCAGTTCTCCCATAACCAAAACACTCTACACACTTTGTCAAATTAGCTATTCTAAGGACCAATGCAGTTAATATTTCTGAAATGTGATTTTTAAAAAAGGACTATAGTAATATACAAGAAACGTCAAAGTTGCTTGCTATTTGTTTCTGTGTCCTCAGCAAAGCAAGAGATGCTTAGAACAGATTTGAAGTTTCCATCAGAACTTTTACCCCCAAATTCAGCTACAAAATTCTGAGAATTTAGGGGGGGGGGGTCACAATTCTTTGAGAGGAAGAAAAATAATTCCCATTTTCTACCATCTCCAATCAAGTTTTCCTTGAATTTTACAACCCCACCCCCCAGAAGATGACAGTCAGTTTTCCAACGTTTTTTTCAGAAAAAATAAATTGCTAGGTGCAAAAAAGCACACATTGGGTATATCTACACATTCACACCAGGCTCCCCAAGAAATCACAGCCTCAGGCTTTGGGTAGCCGTGTCAGGGGTGGAAGTGCTGACTGGGTCATTAAGATCCTGAAAGTGTAGAGCTGTGTGGCTAGATGGCAGGCAGGAGCCCGGCCCCCCTGCTGGCTAGCTTGAGTGGGTGTAATTTACACCCATGGTCAGCATCTACATAGGCATTTACATGCAGTTTATTGTCCTTCCTTAAGACAGTACTATCTTATAGAAGCATTAGTCTACTGCAGCCTAAAAGCATTGTCAACAGTGATGTTTTACTCTGCAACTACTTAATCTACTCTACAGTTAAGTGCATATGTGGCCATTTTTTTTTCACTGTAGCTGAATGTAAATGTTAGAAGGATGACATCATAAGAGAAACACAAGTGTATTATTGTATGAACTGATCCTTGTATAGCATATTATTAGAAACAAATGATCATTAATTCAATTCTTCACCTAAAAATGGAATCATTTTTCAGTGTCATGTAGGTTTTATATTAAGTTTAAAAGGCCAGAATATCACAACTTGTGTAAATGAATAACTCTATTTACTACAGTGGAACTGCACTGATTTACACTACTTGGCATTCGTGTCCTAGATGTCTAATTCTATTCCCACAGAAGTCAGCAGAAAAGAGACATTTAAGAGGAGGGTAGCTGCTAGGAGACTGCACCTTCTCCCTACTTTAGCTAGGTAGGGTAAGGGAAATGAATGGGCAACTCCTTGAAAAGCACGAGACACTGAGTGCAGCACAGCTGGGAGGCAGTGAAAACCAACACTAGAAAGAACACAGCTGGCTCCATGGGAATATAAGGGGGGGAGGGGGAAAGCAGGAATTGAACTGTGACTCCCAGAATGTCCTAATTTGGTATCTTAACTCATGGGCTAATATTAGTCAAAGTAAAGAGACTTGATTTCTCCATTCATTTTCTGCCAAGTTCTAGCAGGGTGATACTGATTAATTCCATTTTTCTGAAATGACCTTAGGCTTCCTATGTTTTCAGCTTCAGCAAAAGAGGAGCTATCCAAGCTACTGTGGTTCATTAAAAGTCCTAAAACATCTATACTTCCCTAGGTCTGCTCTGAGAACAAGGCTATTAAAAACCACTCTGAAGGGTCTTTACATCAGCTTAACTGTTAGCTCCTCAAAAGCTTTACATTCTTAAGTTTTACTAATGAGGAAGTGGGAAAAAAACATACTTCAACTTCATAACCTTTGTCTTTTTATTAGAAACATGCCATTTTTCTTGAGAATTTGAGTCTTTTCTAAACAACGTATGACAGGAAAATGTTTTACAGTCTGTTTTTAGTTATATGCACTTCAAGGAGGATTAGTGTACTATATCTCCCATCCCTATTCACAAACATCTATGGGAAGTAAAGCAAAATACAGCAAGAGAAAAAAAGCTCTTTTTTTCTTCTCAGCAAGAGAGAGGAGGTTAATAATTAATACAATATATTCTGCTAATATTAAAAAGTTTCAGTTTTGTTCTTGCTGTAAACTCCCCAACACCAAATTTACTGCTACAGTCTTGTATGAAGCATGCATTTAGTTTTGGTTGCAGTAAAACTGATAGAAATTTCAGCATTTCTACCCTTTTCTCTCCTTCTAGTTTGATTATAAGAACCTCTTTGTGCCAATTATTCTAGAGCTTAGGGGATGTCTCTCAATAAATCTCCTTTTAAAATGCGTTCTGAATGATGTTTCCTGACACACCAACTATACGTTGTCTTTTCAATTGTCTATGGCTTAAGAGCCTTACAACTCTGCCGTTAGGCACCCAAGGAAACCAGAGTTCATAGAAAGTTCATGCTGTCGTCTAAGCTTTCAGGAGCCTCAACTGCAAAAAAAAAAAAAAAGAAAAAAAAGAAAATCAAGTAAAGCAAACCTTATTTTGACATGTACATACCTTACCAAGTAACCGCAGGTTATCATCATAATCATCAACCATCACTTCTTCTGCTTGCGAAATTCATTTGTTACATTTTGTTCTATTTTAGTTTAAATGTTCTTTGGGAAAGGACTTATGCCACAGGTTGGCTTCTAAGGTGTTTGGTAGGCCTGTGTGAAGTGTTTAGTATTTGCTTTGGGTTTGGCCGGCTTGGGGAGACAGAGATTCAATTTGGTGATTTGAATCACTGTCCCAAAATTGATTAGACCGAATCAGCTGAACCTTTGAATTGGACAGGTCTCATCCCCCACCTACTCTCAATGGCTGCCCTGCCTGGCCCCAGCTCTTTGGAAAAAAAAAAAAGCTCCCATACACCGGCTCCTACCCAGTGGGGTGTGATTCCTGCTGGCCCTCACTGCCCCACACCATGTGGGGGGGGGGGGGCTCTGTCATGAGCCCCCTGGCCCCTACCCACTCTCCCAGCCCTGCTATGGCCACAGTGTTACTAACTCAGTAAGGTGTCTATTCGTGTGTTACTCTACAGTAACTATCAGGCATAAATTTGATACTTGCATGATGCAGGTATCAAATTTACATTCAAATTGATGCAAGTTGCCATATTTATTGCACTTGAAGCAAAGCAATGGAAATGTACATATGTAGGGTCACACAGCAAATTGATAATTTCAGAACACTCTGCAAAAGAGATTGAAATCCTGAGGGCATGAAGATTAACCTGAGGTAGACAATCCTGAGTCAGTCCTTCACTCAAAAACTATCTTACAAGTGAACTGCTATGGAGCTGGATAGCCAGGTTGTCAGGAAACTAATTAGATGTCTCCCTGGGTACTACCTGAACTCTGCTGAAATCAAATTATCTTTGACCAAAAATCTTCTTAGACAAATCTCCCAGTCAGCTCTACCTGAAAAAAATTGTGGGCTCCAGTGGTATATCTGTATGGCTGAGGCCCCTGCCAGATGTACAGATAAAGGTGCTATATGACCTGGTGTGTGATCTACAGAATCACACTTGCTGACAGGCCACACATACATGGCAAGAGACATGATTGTGGAGCTGAGCATCAGCTCCCATCATGTCTTCTTGCCAGTGCAGTAGGAGCCTGAGACTGCAATGCTGGGTTCCCCCCTACACCAAGTACCAAGCTTATTCAGGCTCCCAGCTATGGGAGTGCATCATATGTTCCTGCAGCTGGCAGCCCCATCAGCCGATGAGTCCCCCAGCCAGGGGGTGCAGCTGGCCACATATTCAAAGATGTGATAGGAATCAGTCACAAAGTCATTATACATATTTTGTAGAATCATTTTGTGGCTTATAATTTGTTTTCTGATGCCATTAATTGTTTTTACATGTGGCCATATTACAACTGGATTAACTGGTTAATCACATTTTAAGTGTAAAAAGTGGCAGGGCTCTGAGACACTACCTTGCAAAACCAGAAGTGCTTTAGCCATGTTCATACTCTGTGTGTATCAGCAGGCTGTGGCTTTTGGAAGAGCTGAGGAGCTAAGGTAGATGGAGTAGGCATAATACTGTTTCTTAGTACCATGCTACTTTATGCCATATAGACATTCCCAATAAACAGCACCAGTCACCCAGATGGGCTTCCCTGTGTCTATTTTTCTTTTCTTTATAATCATGTGAAACTTGTCTTTCCCAAATATCTGGAAATCAGTAATTTTGCGCATGTGCAAGTAGCATTTTCCACCATTGTCTGGTAAAGCAAGTTTGATATTTTGAAATTGATGTCACATTTTTTTGAAGTTAGATAAGGGTAGGCAAGCAAAGTACTTGCTCCACATATTGTTCATGAGATTCCAAGAATCGATAGCTTTGAGAAAAAGAACTATTTAGTGCTAACCTTGAAAACCTCCAGAAATCTTGAAAGCAGTATCTGCCAGGCTTCAAATATGGAGTGAAATGTATAGAAGCAGTTTCAGTACAGTAACTATACAATAAATTCAGTACATGACTTTCAACTGACTATAGGCACAGACAGAATTGACATTTGAGTGTGATCTGGCCCCTAAAAGTGCTGTACAGGCATGTCATAACACACATGCACAGCTGCAGAGTGCTATTTAAATGCCTGATCACACAAAAAAGTAAACTTTGTTAAATTGAGTAGTACATGAAGGTGCTGTAGATTAGAACACATTAAGGAACTTGTATACAGTTCCCTATGAGGGTTGTGTTAAGCCTTTGGTCTGCTAAGGAGAAGACAGAGTCTTCTCTTTATGCAGACAGTCAGCAGGTGGGGGTGCAGGTGTTCCAAGCACCACCCCCTCTCCCCCCAGAAGCAGTGGGGAATATAGTCCTCAAGCTGCCCTCACACTGACCCCCCCACACAGGGGAATGAATCAGATGGGCTCTTAGCAACAAATCAGCAGTCAGGGGAGGGGGAGCAGCTAGACAGTGATTGGGCTAACTGGCTTTCACAGCAGGCTACAATGCCCCCTTCCTCCTGGCCTTGGTCAGTGCATGGATACACCCAGCCCCCACCATCAAACACCTAATATCTGTTAGTTTCAATGATTCTGTAACTTCAAGTACTTTGTGTAAAGCACAAAAAGTTAGTGTCATCAAGGTGCCCTTCTGTAACTTCTGTAAGCACTGTATGGGCAGGTCCACGGATCCAGGCATGTGCACTTGCAGCAACTCAAACAGCAGCACCACATATTTGTATCTGGGAGTTGTGCCTCAGCACGCATGCCTGAACATGCACTTTGGTGTGGGACAAATTGTGCTACTTGGAGCAAATGGACCGTGCCCAGCTCCTCAGCCAGGGGATGCTAGAGCCATCAGTATAAAAGTCTGCTCTGGTGAGAAGGTCAGGGAGCTTCTGAGGCCTAGCCACTTGGTATCTGGGACATGAGTGACTGGTGTCTCAAGTCGGGGGGACACGTGCGACCAGGGAGGTCCCCAGTGACCAATCCCACTGACTGGGGGGGGGGCCCAGTGGCCAATTGCGCTGATGGCAGGGGGGCTGCAGCTTATCTCACTCACCAAAAAGCAGCTACATCACTTCCAGAAGTTCTGTGACCACTTTCATAAGCGGCATGGCTGCTTTCACTGGCAGCCCTGCTCCCTGGACAGGGCTTACAGGGTGGTGGTGGGGGCACTGGTGCTCCTGCCTGCTGGCTAAACAGGGAGCACAACTTGACAGGGGGTGCACCAGTGCTCTCCCCCCGTGCACCCCCTACATGTTGCCACTGATCTGGGGACAATAGACCCTTGTGCCAGCTGGACTGTTGAAATAGCCCTAACCTAGAGTGGACCCTGCACTCTCTACTCACTACAGAAATCTGGCAGTGAAGGCTGCTGCCTGGCTGTGACCTGCTCAGTAAAGTGACCTGCTGCCACTTGTAACAGTGTCTACTATCTTGGACCTACAGCCCCATGGCTGCACGCCTGCCAGACCCAGATCAGCTTGTTGTGGTGGCCCACTTTGAACAGTCAAAGCTTGTCCCGCTGGCCCCAAATGGCCAGGAGGTCAGTCACTTTGTCTTCCCTCCTGATGGGTCCCTGGTGCTGACCCTATGCAGGCTCCTCTGCCTGGGTCTTACCACTTGTCTCACCAGCAGGGATCCTGGTGTTGCCTATTTTAAAAGTTGCAAATTTTCTGATTAAAAACCCCCAAATCTGTCACTAGAATACTCCAAATCCATGTTCTTCCATAATTAAAATGAAATGCCACTATACATAGAGAGAGATCAATTGGGCAATGTTTTATTTATATATTTACCATTTTAAAACCATTTGGAAGCCTTCCAGTGCCTCTACCATCATAATAAATTTTAAATATCTATACACTTTGGTGTTTGGTTTTGGTTTTTTTAATCATGGAAAAAGCAGAACTGCTCCTGCCCCCTTCACTCACTAGGATGTGAGACACTGAGCAGCACTGAGATGCCAGTGTCATGCCCCTGCTCTTGCCCCTCACTCCTGACCCACAGTCCCACCGAAAATAGGAGTGGGGCAAGGCTGCAGCAGTGGATCAGACCCAGGCCCTGCCCACAGTAAGTAAGGACATGGGGGTGAGAGGGAGTGGAGGGGACCATGTGGGAAGGGTGGATCCCCCACCTACTCCCGCACACAGACACAGCCCACCCACAGCAGCAGCAGTGGGCCATTGGGGGTGTTCCTGCTAGTTCCTGGCAGAGATCCCTAGCAGCTGCATATGACACGTAGCACCAGCCCAGACCACTGGTAGACAAGTCCTCAGGCAGAACCAGGTTGGCTCTTCTTACTTAGGTTCTTGTCACTGCACAAGAGCCATGCACACATTGCTCACAACAACTTTATTCAGAATGGAGACAGCTTTGGACCAGGTCCTAAAAAACCCAACAAACTGGGGACCTGCCCCAAACAATAGTTCTTTCCCACATCTATACATTTTGGTTCAGGTTCATTACCATTCACTCCACCTTCATCCCTCCTCCTGTTCCACCCATTTTTCCTCCCACCACAAACTCCGCCTTCATTTACTGTTTACCTCATTAGCATGGAATTGCCTACACATTTCCCTCATTTACATGCCTCTCTACTAAAACTGCATGTGTCGTAAGGCCATGAACTCAGGTACTCTTGGTCAATCACTCATTGCTTCGTTTTTTGCTGACTCCTTCAGCTCCAAGGTCTTGCTTCCGCTTTATCTCCTGATGATAGCTGGTGGGCTGGCTACATCTTGTTCTTCTTATACAATGCACTATGGCTACGTTTAGAAAACTGCTTGCCTAAACATTTTCAAGGTTAGTCTTAATATCATCATCCTACTTTGTGAGCAGCAGCTTTGCTGATGTGCAGACTAAAAGCCTTTATTCATCTGCACATCCAGTGCTCCCCAAAATCCAAATATTGTCACCCTAACAAGAAAGTCTTATCTACATTTAACATTTTGAATGCCTAAAGGAGCCATGAACAAACTCGATATGAACAAACTCATTTATTGATTTTCACATAACATGTCTATTCCATTTTCATACCAAAATACACTACACTTAAAAATCCACATTTTAAATCAGCGCTTCCTGATCTTCACACAATTCTTACTTCTCACTCAAGTTTCTCTCATTGGATAACTTTTTCTAGTTCTCAAGCAGAACTAACTGTACTAAGAGCAATGCTGCCAAACCTTGCAACAGATGAAACGGTCTCACAACAAAAGTAGAGGATGATTTCAGTAGGATCATTTGTCTGCATTTCTACCATTTTTACATGTATTAAAACACATTTTACAAAGAACTGTCACTACTATCCTGAATTATAGGTCAAGTTATCTATTGTGGTGCAGATATTTTACTACTATCACAATCAGTATTCAAGGTTGTTAAACCAGACCAGGGAATCTGATTTTCTCTGTATTCTTTGCACCACAGAATGGATCCACCAAAAGAGATGGAATAAACTGTGCCATCTGTAGAGATGAGGAATCTGTACAGTCTCTCGGCATACTGGAAGCACGAGGAATTACAGATCTGCCAAAGAGAGCCATATATGAATTATACATAGTACCCTACTACTATGATTAGGTTTTACCAAATACCGACTACAAAATACGTTTCTAGTTTTTTTGGTCTTTCCTTTCTATTTTGGCAAACAGGTCAGATTTCTAGAACCGGCCCATGTTCAGAGTTGTTTGACATACTATGCCTGAATCATATTAGCCTGTGGTTTGTTTGCCAGTTAGATTTTATAAGTATTTACTAAGCACTCTCTGAGACTTGTCACTCACTTAAGTCATCTCAAGTTAATTCTTATTTCTTGACTGGAAAAGCAAATCCAAACAAAAAAAAAAATCTTGAGAAATAAAAGATAAACTTTACTTGCAAGTTTATTTAGGAAAAATATCTGCAACTTCTACTATGATATAAATTATAGTAAAAGTATGGTATAGGGTTTTGGGGACCACTGGATGTGCAGCTGAAAATGCAGAGGATTTTCAATCTAGCATTATACTTCTTTCTTATGAAAAAGGTGCATATTCACTCTAATCACTCCTAACATTTCTATTTCCATAAATATTCTGGTGAATGAAATCTAAAACTGAATAAGCAAATCCAGAAAATTATTAAAAACACAGGTAGTGCCCAAGGCTAGGTTTATTTACTATACTTTTTTTATTGTTTTTATCTGAAGTGAAACTATAAGCAGCTGATCTTATCTATATAAATTGCAGGCTATGCATCATAGTTTCCACAATGCATGGTGCCAGTGATATCAATAACAAAACGTCTGAATAATATTGCTTTTTACCACCTGCATGTCTTGTGTTATATTTAATATTTTGTTTGCATTGCAGGCAGAATCCAAGTAGATATAGAAGAACTCTTAAAAATGCCTTAAGAGCAAAGCAGGGCAATTACAAGAGCTAGGAATGTAAGCTAACAAATATCTTTAAAAACAAAACAAAACAAAACACACACAACCAAAAATGGCTTCCATCTATAAGTCACAGAGGCCATTGATTCATAGCATGAAGATAAATGGATATTAGTTTATTCTATGCATGTGCTGTCTTCTGTATAAAGCCTATTTATCATAAGACTCACACACACACAAAAAATGCATGCTTCTTCAATAGAATTACAGTTCATGTAATTAGTTAATAATTGTCTGGATAACCATTCTCATTATTCAATTAATTCCAGCAAAATTGATTTAATTATATTTGTATCAGTATTCAATTCCATAATTTATTCTTCCAAAATTAAAGTGTAATACTATTCTCTACCAACCAGCCATTAGAAAAAATTATGCCATTGCTTAAAGTGCTGAGTACTTCAAAAGCTATCAATCAACAAGAAAGGCTTTTACACTCTCAATGATTATAATGAATCACAATACCAGCAGAACTCCACATTTATTGCAAGAAAAATAGATCCACAATAAGAAAAAAATTAAAGAGTTTGCACAGTTTCAAGCTGGATCAGAAAGTGTTGCTAAATTAAATATACAAAATCAAATGATAGCCTAAAATTCAAATGAGTTCACCTGATAATTTCTCATTCTAACGGCATGCTAAAAGACTGTGAGAAAAACATTCTGACGTCTTAGGTTGTGGCTATGCAGCATAAAGCAAAACATCTTTGTTTCCTACATGTTATCTGCAAAAGTTTGATCAGCAAAACTGTTTGGGATGGCAAAGGACCTTGTTGACCAGGGTTGTTTGCATGCTCTTACAGAGTTGAGCATTTCCTGCTGGAAAGCAGGATAAAAGTCAGAGGCAAAGCCTGTTTCCAAGGCTGCACATCCCTGCCAAGCTTTCTCTGCTTGAGATTCTTTTACTATCTTTCAGCTCAGATACTGGGACATATATACCTCCCAATGTACAAATTACATTGACAGTTAGGCCCATACCTTCTTTGCTTGGTGAAAAGGCAGGACTACTGAAACTATTGCTAGAAACAGTTGTCAATATCTCCTCAAGAATAGCTGCCAGTTTCCATAAAGAAATTAATGTCCCACTCTTGGACTAGGAGCCTTCCCCTGAGAAGCTGAAAGTCTTGCCAGTTGCCACCTGTCTCAGCTGTAGAATCTAGTAAAAGATGGTTAGAAAAGGCTGCTGTGAGGCAACCTTGGCAACATCCAACATGCTCAATTCTCTTTGACCTCCGTAAATTTTGTTGTTGACTCTGGTTTAATGCAGACATGGCAGGGCTTTGTAGTCATAGTCTTGTTAGTGTACAAAGTACTGGCTGTTGGTACTTTTTTTTTTTTATCTGTCACCTGCCTTATTACTGGTGACAATAGGTATGTGCATATGTTCCCAAGATGCAATCTACTTAGCCGGGTGATCATAGATTGGGTCCCAATTGTGTAGACATTCAGTGATCCCAGGAGCAGATAAGGAACATGATTTAAGCAAGTCAGGGTTCCTGGAGGGGTGGGCAGAATCAGGGGGAGTGGGAGGATGATGGGTTTCTGACAGATTTCAGAAGCTAAAAATATCCTGGTTAGGGTGTGGAGGGGTTGGGGGAAGGGGAGCATAGGGAAAAATGCAACCCAAGGGCTGGGGCAAGCAGCTTAGCTTTCCCAGACCTGAACATGTACAGGCTGCAATCTAATTCTGTCCAGATGTTCAATACATTGGGTTAGCTCAATTTTAATTTAGTATACTACCTTAGATCAACTAATTTAGATCAGGCTGGCCATGCTTTCCCTAGATAATCTCCCTGAACCTAACTACAGAGTGACATTTAAATTGACTTAATCCTGGTTACATCAATATAAAAGAAGTGTAGTGTCTGCATGTTCTCCAAAACACATAAGCTAAGTACAGACGTTCAAAAAGCCTGAGGCAGAAGCACTCTACGTATAGCACTTTACTCAAAGCAATCTAGATTAGGTTGAGACTGAACAAGCTGGGGGTGTGGTAAACCACATGGGAGAAAGACTCTGTTTCCCTAGCTGTGACTTGGGGCTGCACTGCTTTTCACCATGTTGGGAACTGTGGCTGGGGGGGCAGGAGAGTCTCTGCTGCATAGATCCCCCTCCCACAGCTTTGGGGGCATGGGTCTACAAGGCAGAGAGGCTCCATTCCCCCATGTGCACCTAGGACATACAGCTTAAAGCTACTCTGCTTTTCACTACACTGAGAAATGTGGCTAGGGAAAGGTGGAGGAGCCTCTCTGCCATATGGACCTGGCCTGGTACCCACCAAGACCCATGCCTACAAACTTGAGGAGGGGTAGAGATCTGCATGGCAGAGAGGCTCTATTCCCATACCCCCATGCCTTGCTGTGTGAGGAAGAGACAGAAAATCATTGCTTGCTGGAATTCATCATCCAGCGCAGGGTGACAAGGGCCTACAGCAAGGCAGTAGCCCTAGACTTCAAGAGGGCCAACTTCAAAGAGTTGAGGAGATTGGTGAGAGAGGCACTGGGGTTCTCGAGGGCAGGCGAACTCAGTGCCCAAGATGAATGGTCATTCCTTAAGGAGACGATACTCAGGGCCCAAGGGGTGATGATCCCAACAAGAAGCAAGGGCTGGCAAGAGTGCCCAAAAGCCTGCCTAGCTCATCAAGGACATCCAAGAATGCCTGGTTGCCAAAAACATGGTGTACACCTGGTGGAAAGTGGGGGAGGAGGACTATATCCAAAGAGGAATACCTTCACTGCTTGGGCCTGTAGGGGGGCTGTTAGGAAGGCTAAGGCAAACATAGAGTTAGGACTAGCATCCAAGATAATAAAAAGTCCTTTTTCAAATATATAGGGAGGATGAAAGCGGCACCAGGAAATGTGGGGCCCCTACAAGATATGCTGGGCAAGCTGGTTGTTGCATCAGAGAAGGCAGACCTCTTTAACAAATTCTTCACCTCTGTTTTCTTGTGCAGGGACCAGGACTCCCCCACTGTGATTCAAGATGGACTTGAGGGGAAATTCCTCCAGACCTAAGGTTGAGGAGGACCGGGTTAGAGTGCTTCTGGAGGGGCTGGACGTGTTCAAATCAGCAGGTCCAGATGCTCTCCACCCCAGAGTGTTGAGGGAACTAGCAGGGGCTATTGCAGGGCCCTTGGCATGGCTATACAAGCGCTTGTGGTGCTCGGGCCAGATGATTGAAAGATAGCCAATGTGGTCCCCCGTCTTTAAAAAAGGGAGGACCTGGGCAACTATAGGCCCATCAGTTTTACCTCAACCCTGGGGAAACTCTTTGAGAAGATCAAGGAGCACATCTGTGATGGGCCAGCATCGGCGATGATGCTCAATGGCAACCAGCACAGTTTCACTGGGGGCAGGTCCTGTCAGACCAACCTGATTGCCTTTTATGATCAGGTCACAAAAGCAATGGATGAAGGTGTCACCGTGGGTGTAGTCTTTTTGGACTTCAGCAAGGCCTTTGACACTGTCGACAACCCCATCCTCATTAAAAAACTAGGCAACTGTGGCATCGATGCCTACATGTCAAATGGATTGCAAATTGGCTGAAGGGTCATACTCAGAGGGTGGTAGTGAATGGGTCATATTCGACCTGGGGGGAAGTGGGCAGCGGAGTCCCCCAGGGCTCAGTCTTTGGACCCGCACTGTTCAATTTCTTCATCAGCAATTTGGACGACAGGGTGAAAAGCAACCTGTTCAAATTTGCTGATGATACCAAAATTTGGGGTGGGATGGGCACGTTAGTAGGGAAGGAAAGACTGCAGAAAGATCTGGATAGATTGCAGGGGTGGGATAACAAAAAACAGGATGCATTTCAATACTAACAAGTGCAGGGTGCTGCACTTGGGCAATAGTAACCAGCAGCACACTTATAAGATGGGAAAATCCCTTCTTGAGAGCACGGAGGCAGAAAGGGACCTTGGAGTCATCATTGAATCCAAGATGAACATGGGTCGAGAATGCGAGGTCATGGTCAGCAGAGCTAACTAGACCCTATTGTGCATCCACAGGTGCATCTCAAGTAGGGCCAAGGAGGTGATCCTCCCCCTCTATGTGACACTGGTCAGGCCACAGTTGTAGTACTGTGTCCAGTTCTTGGCACCCCACTTCAAGAGGGATGTTGACACATTGAGAGTGTCCAGAGGAGGGCACCATCATGATCTGGGGACAGCAGGGCAGACCCTACAATGAGAGTCTATGGGACCTGAACCTGTCCAGCCTTCACAAGAGAAGACTGAGGGGGGACCTTGTGACCATCTATAAACTCACTAGGGGGGACCAGAAGGGTTTGGGGGAAGACCTTGTTTCCCCTAGTGCCCCTCCCCCCCCAGGATAACAAGGAATAACGGCCACAAGTTGTTGAAGAGTAGGTTTACATAAAACATCTGTAAGAACTACTTCACAGTAGTAGGCAGCTAGGATCTGGAACCAATTTCCAAGGGAAGTGGTGCTGCCTCCTACCCTGGGGGGGGGGTCTTTAAGAAGTGGCTTGTTGCCTACCTGACTGGTATCAATTAAGCCCAGTTTTTCCTCCTGCCCAGGCAGGGGTTCCGACTTGAAGATCTACAAGGTCCCTTCTGACCCTATGTCTATGAAAAGGCTCCTCTGTGGCAGTAAAGGGGCAGGGCTGGGTCGGGTCGGTGCAAGCTTGGAGCAAACACCACCTGAGGCTAGTGAGGTGTCCTATAAGACATGCCAGCATAATGCAACCTACCTCAACTTGGGATGGGATGTGGTACAGACATTCAATAAAGAGATCCAACCTAAAGCACTTTAGTCTGATACCACATCAATCTTGGATCAACTTAGAATGCTTTAAAAATGGCAGATACCAGTCTATGTTGTAGCAACCCGCCCAATTTTTTAGGAGGGGGTTGGGGGGTATTTATTTTAAAACGCATTCCCTCCCCTTCCCCATCCATTTCTGACCTGTTCTCTTTCTCTATTGCCTATAGATAAGTATAAGTGAGCTTACACTTAGGATAAGCTTTAACATTTTTGGTAGCAAGCTTCTGGTTTTTGATATCCACTGTTTTATATTGTATTATTATTAGGTTTTGTATTGATTCTTACTATTGTATTATCATCATTTTTGTATTTATTTTTTATTGTTTTATATGGATATTATATGGTTTAGGTCTGTGTTTGTAAGTGAACCAAAGTCATGTGAAGTTTCCATTTTATGTGTCAAGCCTCCATCTTCTGTCCTTTGCCTGGGCATCCCATGTTGCAACTGTATGAGTCACGTACCCCTCCCATGTAAATTGGTTCCCAGATGAATGATAGTAATTGGGAATGATTGAAATACAATGGTAGTAGGCCTCTACTGAATGGCCTGTAATGACTGGGCCATTGCCTCACATTGATTCTTCCAGGAACCACAGACCTCACCCAAGAACAGAGGCAAGAACCCAGCATTTGAAAGACAAAAAAGCAAATCCCAGGACGTCATTCTCCTCTTGTACTCGGTCTTAGTGAGGCCACAGCTGGAGTACTGCGTCTAGTTTTGGGCTCCACAATTCAAAAAGGATGTGGAGAAGCTTGACAGAATCCAAAGAAGAGCCACACGCATGATCAGAGGTCAGGGAAGCAGACCTACGATGATAGGCTGAGAGCCATGGGGCTCTTTAGCCTGGAAAAGTGCAGGCTCAGGGGTGATCTGATGGCCACCTATAAGTTTATCAGTGGTGACCACCAGTATCTGCGGGAACGTTTGTTCACCAGAGCGCCCCGAGGGACAACAACTAGGTCGAGTGGTCATAAACTACTACAAGACCGTTTCAGGCTGCACATAAGGAAGAATTTCTTTACTATCCGAGCCCCCAAGGTCTGGAACAGCCCGTCACCAGAGGTGGTTCAAGCACCTACATTGAACACCTTCAAGAGCAAACTGGATGCTTATCTTGCTGGGATCCTATGACCCCAGCTGACTTCCTGTACTTTGGGCAGGGGGCTGGACACAATGATTTTCTGAGGTCCCTTCCAGCCTTAATGTCTATGAAAAAGACCCTGCAAAACCAGCAACTCTACCATTGTACCCCACCAATACAGACACCCAAAACTATACATCCCTGCATGGAGCACACATGCTCAGTATGCCAGGGGCATGCCTCCTGTCACTAAGGTCACACAAGGTCTGCCCCTATAAAAAGGGGCAGTGAAGACAGACCCAGTGGGACGCCCTTTCCATCTGGACCAGCACCATGCCACACCACCTATCCACCCAGAGCCCTGCTGGTGACCCCCCTCTGGATAACACCTACTGGAAAAAGGACCCCTTTCCAGCCTGGATAGGTAGATATTACTTTCACACTTCCTCCTACAATTTGGACTCTCTCCATCTCTCCTCCTGGTTTTCAGTGGACTTCATCCACTGCACCAAGCCTCTCTAACCCCTGCTTCCATTGTGGGTGTGGATGCAAGGGAACCTATTTGGCATTTTGTCACCATCTCCCCTGTTCAATAAAACCACTGTCATTTGCAACCCCAAGTTGGGTCATGTTTTACTGAATCCCAGTCCCTTCGTTATGTTAAATTCCAGCCTCGTTGTCTCTCTCAGCTCCAGCCCCCACCTCTCTCCATTAGTTTCCTAATCTCCTCTCAATTCCTACTGCCTGTTCCCTGCAACTTTCTGCTTTCTTTCTCTGCTTTCCCATTTACCCGCCACCTTTCAGTCTCTCTTGCTGCTTTTCCTGTGATTTTCTGCTGTCCATCTCTCTGTTTTCAGGCTACCCCCACACCTTTTGTAGTCCTTCCCTCTACCTCTGTAGCTTCCTAGCTCCTTGTGGCTGTCCTGCAATTTTCTGCAGCTCCCAGCACCTACTGCCCCCCCACACCCATAGCCCTTCTTTAACACCCAAATTTCCCTTAGTTCCATTTTCCCTCTCCCCACCTACCTTTTCCGCTCCCTCATAGCTCTGGCTCCAGTCCCAGCCTCTGTGCAGGCATCCCCTGTTCTGCAGGCTTTGGGCATCATCTTTTAACCAATTAAGATCAATTAACCTAAAGTTACCCCTGAGCTTCAGTTCTTCAGCCCAGGCTGCTCTAGTCTACCAGTTCTAATCACAGCTCTCTTGTCCATCATGCCTTGTTGTTAAATGATTAGGGTCTTAATTAGGAGAGAGGCTGCCCTTTGAATGCCCTGTTCTCCTGGGTCTAGGTATGCAGCTCCAACCACCCCTGTACTGCATCCCAAGCCTCACTGATGTTTCCAACAGCTGTGCTCTCCTCCAGCCTGAGGCCAGGTCCAACTCAGCACAGTGTTAGGAGTCTTGTGTTCTGCCCCATTACATGCCACACTTGTATCACCTCCCTCTCACTGAGGCCTCTCTCACTCCACTGCCTCTCACATGGTCTCACTCATACTGACCCTTTTTGGGATCACTCTCATAGCACCCCTCCTTTTTCCTGGGGCCACACTTACCATGGCCTCACATAGAGGGTCCTTGAGCTTGTTTCCCTGCACTTCCCAGACAGCAAGTGTGTAGCCTCTTGGCCCTCTCCTGCAGCCCTCATCTGAGAGTGCTGGGCAGTTTGCAGAACACTGGACTAACTGCCCCTGGTCTCTCACCCAGCTGCTCTCAAAGCAGGGGCTCCTACCTTACCCTGTTGTTTACTTGTTGCTCTTCCTCAGCTGCCTCACCCAATTGGCCTCCAGCCCACCTGTGGCCTCAGGTGCCTGAAGGCTTACCCAGACCCACGTTGGACCCCATGCTGACAGGACCTACTCTCAAGCCCCCTGATCACCCGGGGACCCACTTTATGCCCCTTCCTCACAGGGTGAAAGATGCTAAGCCCCCCTTCCCCCATTCACAAGGCCTCAGTACTACCCCTCTCAACTCATCCCTCTCTTTGGGGCCTCCCAACTGCCCCTCTGGTGCAGGGAGTCAGGTGTCCCTCTGCACCCTGCTCTGCACCTCTGCCTCCAATGAAGCACATACTCACCCCTAGGCTGGGGCCTGGGGTCAAACACCCCTGCAGGCTCAGATGCCACTCACCAGCATGCCTGGCCCACTACTCTTACTCTCTCGGGTCCTGTACCTGACACAGGCTCAGGTGGCCACAGCCATGCCTGGACCCACTATCTACTCTCCAGGGTCTTGTACTCCACAAGGGCTCAGGTATCACACTGGGGTGTGCCTAGCTTTCTACTGCCACTGATGATAAATAACCCACCTGAAGGCAGGAGCTGGGGTTACGGTGCCCCTCTTCACCTTTCACTGGGGAGGTAACTAGCCTGGCATTTTCTGGGGTCTTCTACACCACTAGGAGCCCCACCAGACCACCCTTCCCCAGCAGGGTGCAGTTTTAGGTCAAGCCCAGGACCAAGAGCCTCCCGCAAAAGCTCCTGCCCTTACCTTCTTGTATTATCAGAGCAGCAGATCCACTGATGTTGAGATGTTGTTTCTTCAGTGCCAGGCAGCAGACTACTGACTCCACCCCTGTTAGCCAAAATGGCTGCTCATCAGAGCTGGGGCCACACCTGCCGGTTGCCACGTCACACTCTTAAAGTGGCAGATACCCAAATGTGCTCTGCCAAGCAGTACAAAACTATTTTCTTTTACTGTTAATTGTTTCATTTAAAGACTAGCAAATCTTATATTTTTCATGCTTTTAGTTTGATAGAAGAAGTTTTGGCTCTGCTGTGAGCTTGCAAAACCACAGTTTCACCATTTTCACTAACAATATGTATTTTACTATGGGTATATCCATATATAATATCCTATTGTGTATCCTATGAAACTATTATGCACAGGGTACTTGAGTCTCTGTCCATTTATTGCCTTACTATTAATGCACTTTTCTTAAGTACAGTATTCATGTATCCTGTCACATGGGAGGTAAGATGACACATTTTGTATACAGATTCCCTACCGTTGCAACCATATAACTGAGCATAACTTGGTCTAAGGAATGTCCAAATAATTAAATAATTTCATTTCAGGCAACATCCCTATACACATGATCAGAGTTCTAAGTAGCTGGACAGCAAGGTAAATAATCAGATTTTCCCTTATTTATAAAAGAAAAAAATACTGTATTACCTCCTCAATGAGAATCCCTTCAAATTAAGTAATACATAAAACAAAGAGGGGGGTAAACCATATGTGCCTTGATAAACTAAATAAAATCTATTGAAACACATATCCAAATCCTGTCTTTATGAAATGTTTTTAGAAATATGTTCTGGCTGTCTCATCCTCTTTTTTTCCTTAAGAGTGATAGCTCAGCAAATAATAATGATACCTGTATAGATCCCCAGATATTTCCAAAATGTGTCAGGGGATTTCTCAAATCACACAAGTGTCAGGAAATGACAAAAGCCAATAATGAAAATGTTGTAATAATCTCTAATGTAGTGACCATTTTGGTATCCAAGACTAAGATATGTTACAAGCATTCTAAAGTCCACGGCTATGTCAACTGTAACCGGATGATGAAAAATATTTCCATTCTACTCAGAACAATTGCTGAAGTCAAAGTGCACAGATAACTAGTGTGCACTTTTTGGTCCTATACATTATTCAGATTTTTGCTATTAACGTTAGTAGTGGATTTCCTTATTATGAAAGAGAATGTTTTTCTATGCTTCTTATTGCCATCTCAGAAAACAGATAATAAAGTGACCCACATGTCATCATTGCTAGGATATTCATAGCTCTCAGACAAAATATTCTTATTGGTTAGGTCCATTCTAGAGAATCACTGGGGTAAAGCAATTTCTGCTGGAAAACAACCCCCAGAACTTGGAGAAACAACATAGGCCTAGTTAAAATATTTAACCACACTGTATCAATCTCCTTCACATTAAAATCAGACCATACTCTGGACTTCACTAAAGAAGTTTTAGACCCTTTCACTACCTACCTGTACTTCAAGTCATTGAAGAGTATGAGGACAGTCTCCGTAAGGCCACCAGTGCCACTACTGCAAAGTTCAACAGTGAAAGATCAAGCCAGCTCATGGAAAAATGCTTAATTCAGTTCATCACAGATATGACTAAAGTAGGTAGGTTTACTGACAGAAATTCTACAGTAGCTGACAGTACTATGCTCTCAGATTCATTGCGCCCAGCATTGTGCTGAAAGGTGCATATTGGCAACTACCAATTGTTCAGGGAAATGATTTTATCCAAGTGACAAAGAATTGTTTAAAAAGTAAGCAGGGGAAACAAAACTTATAATTTGTCAAGTCCTATTCTTCCTATACCTGACTCCTGCCACCTGTCCCTCTTCTGTGCCTGCCCTGTTCCTTCCCCATGCCACTTAACTTTTGCTGCTCTGCTCCAATTCCAAGGCAGTCAGCAGCAGAAGTGATGGCTCCAACCTGGCTTCACCCTGCCTGGCCAGGGAGAAAGAGACGCAGAAGCTCTGGGCCTGGCTAGGTCATGGCTAGAACCAAAGAAGAAGGTAAGCAGTGGGGTAGAGAAGGGGGAGACAGATGGGATAGTCTCCCCCAAGCTGCACACCATGGGTGCATCCATGCCTTGTGGCTGCCTATACGTTCATCATGGGGGCACAGAAGGGAATTGGTGAGGTTTTATTCACCAAGGTGCCCCTGGGGGTTATAAGAAATAATGGCAACAAGCTAGCAGAGAGCAGATTTAGGTTGGACATTAGGAAAACCTTCTTCACAGTTCGAGTGGCCAAGGTCTGGAATGGGCTCCCAGGGGAGGTGGTACTCTCCTCTACCCTGGGGGTCTTTAAGAGGAGGCTAGATAGGCTTCTACCTGGGGTCATCTAGACCCAGCACTCTTTCCTGCCTATGCAGGGGACTGGACTCGATGATCTATTGAGGTCCCTTCCAACCCTAGCATCTATGAATCTTTGAATCTATGTGTGCTCACAGCAGCTCAAATAGAAATGGTGCAAATCTTTGCCTCAGCACACATGCTTGGACATGCACTTTCTTGTGGAGAAAACTGTGCCACTTAGGGCAAAATAACCCTGACTGGCTCCTCCCAAATCTGCAGCCAGGGGGAGCTAGAGCCCAGGACCAGCACCTGTGCTGTCCCCAACAGTGTAAAAACCTGCCCTGTCCTAGCCCCATCAGTACAAAAATCTGCACCAGCAAGTATTTTAGGTCTACTTGCTCTCAGGAGCTTCTGGGGCCCAGCCAATTGGTACCTAGGGACACTACCCCTTGTGCCAGCTGGACTGCTGTAGCAGCTCTGAGAGTTCCCTGCACCCTTTACCCACTGCAGCAGTCTGGCAGTAGGGGCTGTTGCCTGGCTGTGACCTGCTGCACAGCTCCCAGACCCACATGGGGACTGAACAGCCAGTAGAGGCATCTGCCCCTCTGTGCCAGCTTCCAGTGGCCTGTGTCTGCAGGGTTGACGTTTGTGTGGCAGTACTGCCATGTGGACCCCTGCCTGGCAATCTGGGCAGCTATTACCAAGAAGATATTCCCAGTGTGGTGTCCTACTTTGAACTGTCAAAGCATGTTCTCCTGGCCTCAGTTGGCCAGGAGGTCAGGCACCTTCAGCTGGATCCAAGATGCCAGTTCTGAGCAGGCAGGGTCCTGCCACTGGCCTTCCTAGCAGGAATTCTGGTGTTCCTATTAGAAAACTGAAAAATCCCTGATAAAAAAATCCCAAAGTCACTTTGTTAAATACCCCAAAATCCATGTTCCTCCATGATTAAAACAAAAGGTCAATATACATATATACAGAGAGAGAGAGAGACGGAGAGACAGTGATCAGTTGGGCAAGTTTTATTGACATATGTACAGTGTTAAAGCAATTTGGATGCCTACCAGTGTCTCTATCATCATAATAAAATGAATTCTGAATACCTATATGCTTTGATGTCCCCCACAGGGGTTACAGCCCCCTCAACAGGGATCACAGCCTCTCCACAGGGTTAACAGCACACCCAATGGGGGCCAAATAGCCCCTGCAGGAGCCACCACCCCCCTGCAGGGCTCACATGGCCCATCCCAGCCCCCCCAGTTGCTGCCTCACCTGGCCCCATCCTCCACCGGCTCCCACAACCCCCTAATGGCTGCCCCACCCATCCTCACCCTCCCACTACCCAGACTCCCTCAATGGCTTCCCTGATTGGCCCCATCCCCCACCTACACCCTCAGCCCCCCATGACTGCCCCCTCAACTGCAGGCACTGGCATTTAAAAAAATGGGGGGGAAGCCTCTAGTCACTGAGCAGGGGCTATGTGGGCTCTGAGGCCTCCTGGAAAAGACCCTCCACCCCGGGCAACACAGGGTAGCACAGGAAAGTGGAGCCCAGGCTAGGGCTGCTGGGGCTGTCACCCTGCCCCATACTGTATGGATAGGGCCCAAGTGACTCAGATGAAAGCCAGAACTGCCAGTAAATGCCAGGGCAGGGTTGGGGGGGGGTTGTTTATTGTGGGGATGCTGACAGGGGCAGGGATCAGGAGCCTCAGTGGAGCTGGGGCTGGGAAGGGCAGGAATCAGGGGTCTTGGGGGGCAGTCAGGGGGTGAAGCTGGGTGGGGAAGGGATGGGGGGCTCAAAAAGGCAGGTGGGGGCAGGGCTAGGAAGAGAAAGGATGAGGGGGCTGGGGGAGTGAGCAGGTCCAGTGAGGGTCCCCCCCATAGTCCCTTTCCCCCTCCTTCAGCCCCCAACCCCTTATTTACTAGCACTGGAACCCTGCCACTGGCACACTGCCTGCATGGGAAGGCACCATGCTTCAGCAGCAGGATGAGAGCCAACCACAGAGATGCTCTAGCAGCCAGAGCATCTCTGTGGAGGACCCAGGCTCTGGATACCTCAGGGCATGGTCTGGAACCAGGGCCATGCCATGCTTTATTTAGCTCCACTTTTTTTTTTTTACCCCTGGATATCCAGGGGTCTAATTTTTCCCCCATGCTGCAAACTTGCAGTGAGGGAAACCTTTTCCTGGTCCTGCACTGTTCTGACCCTTGCAGTGTCTCAAAGGGGTTTGAGATGCTGCAAGAGGCATGCGTAGGCTTGACTGGATGCACTCCAGTGTGCCCAACCCCTGCCCACCATGTGGTATTCCCCACACTCTCGTGACTGCAAGCCCCTTACTCTGGCCACATACACAACCTCATCCCAGGAAAGACAATGGTTCAACTCCAGGTTAAGCTCAAAGCTGGAAGCCAAAGCCAGGTTGAGCTGCCTCAGACTGGTATTTGAATCCAAGATTACTCTTCCTTTCCCCTCCCAATGTTGTTTTGGAAAAAATACCTCATCTTAGATTCAAGTAAATACGGTAGCCCTAACACTACCAGGGACCAATAAATACATTGATCCATGCTGCTGTTGTGTGAGCCATTCTTGTAGTATCACTTAAATAGATTTACTCTAAGAATACTAAGAAATGTGGTATCATCATTCTTTATCCTAAATTCAGTTTAACATGTATTCATTATCCACGTTTTATAGGGTGCTACTAAATTGCTTTTGTTCTTTGTTTGGGGCCATTTCAGCACAGCCAGGGAGCCCAATAAGACAATCAGTACAGTTCCCCCACACACATTAAATACATCTTTACATGTAGATTACACATGCTTATACTATGATTAATATATATTTTAAAATTAGGGGCAGAGATAGAAGTACAAGAGAAATGAAGAATGTACATATCCATTCTTTCATCTAGTTTGTACAGCCTCTTTCCTTTTGGGAAATGCAAATGCAGATTCCACACAGATAGACCTTGCCTCTGATTGTTATTTGTCTGGTAATTCCAGATGTAAAAATAGTCTTGGTTTCACAAGGAGCCATGAAAAAAAAGGATGCAAGAGCAAAAGTTGTGAACTAAATCGGAATTCTTCTGTTAACAGAAAGTCACACAATCTGAGCACATCATTTAGTGCTGAGGTGCAGACCAGCAGAGCAACACATCAAAGCAATGCTTCTCTGCAAGACTTGAGTTAGTTATTAGGTAAGCAATTTTCAAGCTTAGCTAAATTACATGACATGTCAAACTTTCAGGAGTTTGCCTGGAGGTTGATCAGAGAACCCTTGATTCCAGTAGAGTGTTAGGAAATCCACAGGAGGTGCTGAGAAAATATCCTCCTTTATTATGGCATAATAAAATCTAGAAAAAGCTGTTGTACAGGGCTTTTTGTTTTTCATTTAGATCTCCTAGAAGTCACAAAACCCATTCCTTTTCAAAAGGGAAACCACTGGAATTCAGTAGATGTGGCAAGATCAACCCAAAGAACATCCCAGAGGTCTTAACATTTTATATATCCTCCCTTTACCATCTTCTAACCACAAATGTGCTGTGTGAAACACTGTTAAAATTAATAAATTATGTCTTTACAATGGAGTTTGAAAAATGAGCCATAACTAAGGACTGGGGACTCTCATTGAGCAACAACACCAAAATATTGAATAGGTCCTCAGTAAATTGAACAGTGCCTGTTCTTTGCAGAGAATGAGACAAGTCTTGCAGAAAAATAGTGTATCCTTTCATGCAATTATAGACCATTATAACCTCCCTTAATGCATACAAAGAGTCAGAGTAAAATTGCACAAGCAACTTTCATTCTGACATGTCTGAATTTTTGAGCACTCAATTTAGCAAACTCATTAATGTTTTGTCAACATAGCTTTGGGTGCATGATTACTCCGCTTTCTAAATGCAAACTGAACAAACAGAAATGTCATCATTTGGCTTCAATAATTAGGTCCACATGGGTCATTTGCAAGGCTGGAACCTTTTAATTCAACACACTGCGTTCTGCCATCAGAGAAACCAGAGTACCTGAATGTAGTAGTAGATTGAACCCTCATTGTGAATCAGCCCTAGATAAGGATAAGACCCATACTTTCCCTGTGGGCTTCTGTAACAGGGGGCCTCCTTAGGGCTGATCTCCATGGCCTCCCGTTCTTGGGCCAACCACCCACCTTCTCATCTGCCATGCCAGTGATTGATTCACTGATTGATGTCAATTAAGCGGGAGGCTACCCATTTTGGTGCCCCAATGCCAGGAGGGCGCTCTCTGTGGCTACTTTCCTCCCCTACACAACAGCCCAAGCCTCGCAGATGACATCTTGATGTTCACATCCTCACCGGCCCCCATGCTGGGCCCCTGAATCCTCCTAACAGAACCCCTCTATGATCCCTCCACTCAGACAACCTCTCTGCCTTCATTCAGGCTACTAGCCCCCCACACCATTTTCCCCTCTCAGGTGTGGTCCCCCAGGGACCTTCGGCTACTAGCCCTGGCCCACCTCCAGGCCAGTCAGGACCCCAGGCCCCCAGCTCTTGGGCGTCCGTTACAGTGGGACCCTGGCCCTTTTGACCCTCCTGATCCTGGCCCCAGCATGGGCCAGTCAAGGGTACTCTCTTGTCCAGGTCGGGTCTGTAGCCCCTCACTCTCTCCCAGGGTCCACCCTCTGGGCCCCTCAAACAAATGAGGTTACCCACCCAGTGGTAGGGGCAAGAGGCTAAGGTACCCCGACCCGCCTTTCACCGGGGTGGTAACGCCTGGCATTTACTGGGGGCTCCCGTGCCACTGAGAGCCCCACCAGGCCACCCACTCCCGGTAGGGTGCAGTTTTAGGTCATGCACAGGACCAGGAGCCTCCTTACCACCCCTACAGTTCCTTCCTTACTTCCAGATTGTTCTCAGCAGCCCTCCGGCCAGGCGATGTTGCTGCCTGGCCTCCAGCAGCCAAACCGCCTTGTTTATATAGGCAGCCCTTGCCTCCAAAATGGCTGTCCTTGTCAGGCATCTGGTGGCTGCCAGCTCCAGGCCCTTAAAGTGGCAGGCACACACCATGTCCTGCCACAGCTTTACAGATACCAACCAGCAAAGGAACAGAAGTCAGGGTTCTTGGATGCCATTTTGGAAGGAAATGGGCTCTAGTAAGTAGATTCTTGCACATTTGCCCTAAACCTCTAACCTTATCATCGTGCCACCTGGTTTCTTCCTTACCTTGGCTCTGTGTCAAAGCCAACACTTGTCACTGAGCTAGTCAGTCTCTAATCTTCACATTTTTCATCCAAATTCCAACCTCCTTCCATAGTCAGTCGTAATCATCCCCTTGAGCTTGCTGTCCAAGTCTCAATTGTTTTCTTTTCATTGCCAGTCTTCCTCTCTTTCCTTATATAATGCTAATTCTCTTCCCCCAACCTCTGTGTGATCCATCTCTCCCCACTCCAAATCCCAAAGGCTTCCAGTCCACGACTCTCTCACTTGGGTCCAAATTCAACCTGTTATTTTATACCCCCTCTCCCCAATTCCTTATCTCCTATATCATTGTTCATTCTGACCCAGGTTCCAGTTAACAATTTCCTCCATACTAGTCCCTGTATCATGCTGTCTCCCTATCTACATCTCTTCCTTCATTTTACTCCAGCTTTTATCCCTATTGCATTTGAGTCATAGGATCAAGAGAGACTCTCTTACTCAGTTCAGGTGCTTGGGCCTACCCCTGGTCAAAGCAAGGCAGCAGTTACAAGCTTTGTCTTCCTGAGCCACTGTAGCCCTAGTCTGGAGCACATACAGTCATTTTGTAAGGATGACATATGAGGGATGTGATCACAGGGAGGAGCTCTGCAGGTGGTGAGTGCAATGCCTGACCAGCACTAGGAAGGATGAGAAGTTGAAGCATGCTCAGTGAAGATTGACTTTCTGGAGACAAGATCTTTGTTTCTAAGTAAATGCTGACTGAGCATGTGCAAACAGTACCGTCCCCACATCCACCACCCACTGCCATCCCCAACACTTAAAATTTGGAAAAAGTTCATTTTTTTATGGGAACAGCAAGAGGACACCCTTGACTCAAAACTAGTCCCTTGTCAAATTTCCAATTCCAGCTTCAAAGCATGTAGCTGATGCAGGGTTTTTTTTGTTTTGTTTTCTTTGAAAAAGGGTTTCAAGACTATTGTTTTTATCAGATGGGGAACACAATGCATCATGGTCTAACCTCATTCTTAGAAAATAGTGAAATATTTCAGCTGAAACAAAATTATACACATACATACACGAGATAGGCACCCTAAACAAAAACACTTTAACTAAAATATTTCAAGTTCTTCAATGTTACAAAGAATTGGAAATAGGCCTTTAATAGGAAACATTGGACAATCTCTCATCCTCAATCTCAGGATTTTGTTAATTAACATTTTTAAGCAATAAGGGGCCCTTTGGGCATCAGAGCCAGGTAACCAATAAGGGGTCCTTTGGGCATAAGAGCCAAAGGGCAACAAAGGTGCCAGTCACAGGGCTCAAGAGCACTAATGCTAGGAGCATGGGGAGCAAGCAGGATGAACTAGAACTCCTGCTTGCAGAAAACACCTACGACTTAGTAGGGCTAACAGAAACCTGGCTGGATTCTTCCCACGACTGAGCAGTACACATAGAGGGTTATAAATTGTACAGAAAGGATGAAGTGGGGAGGAGAAGGGGAGGTGTGGGGCGCTATGTCGTTCAGCGATATAAATCGACCCTTATCAAAGTGGAATCAGAGGAGGAGGAAGTAGAAGGATTGTGGGTTAGGTTACATGGAGGTCAAGTAGAAAGGGATTTGGTGGTAGGGGTCTGCTATAGACCCCCATGTCAAGGGGAAGAACTAGATTTGGGGCTCCTGAGGCAGCTCTTGGAGACTATAAAAACTAGGGAGGTGGTAGTCATGGGGGACCTAAACTACCCAGACATCTGCTGGGAGACACAGACAGCAAAGTCCCACCGTTCACGTAGGTTCCTATCCTGTGTACAGGACCTCCATCTGATGCAGGAGGTACATGGTCCCACTAGGGGGAATGCCTTACTGGACCTGGTATTGGCAGTGGGGGATCACATGGTAGGAGACCTACAGATCAGTGGTCACCTGGGGGAGGGTATATTCAAATAATAGAATCCAAAAATTCTAATAAATAATAATAGAATCCAAAAAAAGTATCCAAATAATAGAATTCACCATAAGACATCGAGTGGGTAAGGTAACTAGTAGGGTGAAAGTGCTAGACTTTAGGAAAGCTGACTTCAATGAACTTTAGTCAAGGACGCACTGCAGGGTAAGAGTTTTAAAGAGTTGGGAGCTCAGGAAGGGTGGCTGTAACTTAAGGAAATCATCCTTTGGGCACACAGGGAGATGATTCTGATGCAGGGAAAAAGGGGCCAGGAGGCTTCCTTGGCTGACCAGAGAAATCCAGAACAGTCTACGGGCTACAAGGGGGGCATATAAAAAGTGGAAATGGGGAGAGTTTACTAAAGAGGACTATACCTCCTTTGCTCGCGCTTGTAGGGAGGCAGTTAGACAGGCCAAAGCTACCATGGAGCTGAGGATGGCATCGTAAGTTAAGGATAAGAAAAAGTTGTTTTTTTAGATATATAGGGAGTAAAAGGAAGGCCTAGGGTGGATTAGGACCCCTACTAGATGGGCATCAGCAATTGGTGATGGACAGGGGGGAAAAGGCTGAACTGCTCAATGAGTTCTTTGCCTCAGTCTTCCTAAGTTAGGGGCAAGACAAGGCTCTCACTGGGCTTGTAGAGAGGCAGCAGCAAGATGCCAGACTACCAAGTGTAGATCCTGAGATGGTACAGAAGCACTTGAAGGAACTGGATGTGTTTAAGTCAGCAGGCCTAGATGAGCTCCATCCGAGGGTACTGAAGGCACTGGCTGACATCATTGCACAGCGATTGGCGGGAATATTTGAACACTTGTGGTGCACGGGCCAGGTCCCGGAGGACTGGAAAAGAGTCAATGTGGTCCCTATTTTCAAGAAGGGGAGGAAGAAGGACTCAGGCAACCATAGGCCAGTCAATCTCACCTCCATCCTAGGCAAGTCTTTGAAAAAATTATCAAGGCTCACATTTGCGAGAGCCCAGCAGGAAAAATTATGCTGAGGGGAAACTAGCACAGGTTCATAGCAGGTAGATCATGCCTGACTAATGTAATCTCTTTCTATGACCAGGTTACAAAGCACCTGGATGCTGGAGTAGGGGTTGATGTTGTTCACTTGGACTTCAGGAAGTCCTTTGATATGGTATCCCACCCCATACTGGGGAACAAGTTAAGAGGCTGTTACTCAGATGACTACACAGTCCAGTGGGTGGTGAATTGGCTGGAGGGTCATACTCAGAGAGTCATGGTCGATATCGACCTGGATGGGTGTGGGCAGTGGGGTCTCACAGGGCTCGGTCCTTGGACTGATACTCTTTAATGTCTTCATCAGTGACTTGGACAAGGAAGTGAAGTGTGCTCTGTCCAAGTTTATGGATGATACAAAACTGTGGGGAGAAGTGGACACACTGGAAGGCAGGTAACAGCTACAAGCAGACCTGGACAGGTTGGACATGTGGGCGGAAAACAGCAGAATGCAATTCAACAAGGAGAAACGCAAAGTGCTGCACCTAGGGAGGAAAAATGTCCAGCATGCCTACTGCCTAGGAAATGACCTTCTTGGAGGCACTGAAGCAAAAAGGGATCTTGGAGTCCTAATGGACTCCAAGATGAGCATGAGCCATCAGTGTGACGAAGTCATCAGGAAAGCTAATGGCATTTTATCGTGCATCAACAGATACATGATGAACAGAACCAAGGAGGTGATACTTGCCCTTTATCGGGAGCTGGTCAGACCGCAGTTGGAATACTGTGTGCAATCTTGGGTGCTGCACTTCAAGAGGGATGTGGATAACCTGGACAGGGTCCAGAGAAGGGACACTTGTATGGTTAAGGGCTTGCAGACCAAGCCCTCTGAGGAGAGACTAGGGCACCTGGATCTCTTCAGCCTCCGCAAGAGAAGGGTGAGAGACAACCTTGTGGCTACCTACAAGTTCATCATGGGGGCACAGAAGGGAATTGGTGAGGCTTTACTCACCAAGGCACCCCCGGGGCTTACAAGAAATAATGGCCATAAGCTAGCAGAGAGCAGATTTAGACTGGACATTAGGAAGAACATCTTCACAGTTCAAGTGGCCAAAGTCTGGAACGGGCTCCCAAGGGAGGTGATGCTCTCCCTTACCCTGGGGGTCTTCAAGAGGGGGTTAGCTAGGCATCTAGCTGGGGTCACCTAAACCCAGCACTCTTTCCTGCCTATGCAGGGGTTCAGACTTGATGATCTATTGAGGTCCCTTCCAACCCTAACATCTATGAATCTATGAATTTATGAAAATTCAAATGACTATATAAGAAACAAATACAAATAGACAAGATTTTAAATCCACATGTAATAGCACGGTAACATTTAAACTCACTCTTCTTAAAGCTAGAAGCTCATCTAAGTAAAAGGAAAAACAAAAATAAGAGAAAAAGGAGCAGCTTCTGTTATGACTTTCTTCCACTGTTTGGTCTAAACAGATAACATTTACAGCAGTAAATATAGTTCTGAGACCTTCCATTTGGAAAGAAGCAAGAAGAAAATATACAGATTATTAGGACCCTTAATGCTACGCCATTCTTTATTCTTTCCTTTCCCGATCTTTTGAGAGACAAAAGTATTTCAGGAGATGCTTATACTATATATTATGACATTCTGTCTATATATAGATGCATGAAAGCTGGTCACAAGACCATCATGACTGGTGTGTCATGAGGTTAGAAAGAGACAAGTTTTCATAGATATAGGGTCAGAAGAGACCTTGTAGATCTTCTAGTCCAACCCCTGCCCTGGGCAGGAGAGAGAACTGGGTTCAAATGACTCCAGCCAGGTAAACGTCAAGCCTCCTCTTAAAGACCCCCAGGGTAGGAGCCAGCACCACTTCCCTTGGAAGCTGATTCCAGATCCTAGCCATCCTGACTGTGAAGTAGTACCTTCTACTGTCTGGTTTAAACCTACTCTCTAGCAACTTATGACCATTATTCCTTATTACTCCAGGAGGCGCTAGGGGGAACAAGGTCTCTCCCAAACCTCAGTGGTCCCTCCTAGTAAATGTATAGATGGCCATCAGGTCCCCACTCAGCCTTCTCTTGTGAAGACTGAACAGGTTAAGGTCTGTAGCCTCTCCTCATAGGGTCTGCCCTGCTTTCCCCAGATGATGCAAATGGCCCTCCTTTTGACCCTCTCAGTGCTGTCCATGTCCCTCCTGAAGTGCGGCACCCAGCACTGGATGTAGTACTCCAGCTGCAGCCTGACCAGTGTTGCACAGAGAGGGAGGATCGCCTCCTTGGCCTGGCTTGTGATACATCTGTAGATGCAGGACAAGGTACAGTTAGCCCTACTGACCATGTTCTTGCATTGTTGGCCCATGTTCATCTTGCAGTCAGTAATGACTCCAAGATCTCTTTCTACCTCCATGCTTTCAAAAAGGGAGACTCCCAGGTTATAAGTGTGCTGCTGGTTCCTAATGCCCAAGTGCAGCACCCTGCACTTGTCCATATTGAATCCCATGCTATTTTCATTTGCACACTCCTGTAACCTGTCCAGATCAAGCTGTAATCTGTCCTTCCCTTCTAGCTTGCCCACCTCACCCCAAATCTTGGTGTCATCTGCAAATTTAAACAGGCTGTTCTTCACCCCATTATCCAAGTTGCTAATAAAGAAATTGAATAATGAGGGCCCAAGGACTGAGCCCTGGGGGACCCCATTGCACAATTCCCTCCAGGTCAAAAATGACCCATCCACCACCACTCTCTGAATTCAACCCTTCAGACAATTTGCAATCCATCTGACTATGTAGTCATCAATGTCACAGTCACCTAGCTTTTTAATGAGAATAGGGTGGGAGACAATGTTAAAGGCCGTCCTGAAGCCCAGAAAGATTACATCCACCGTAACACCTGCGTCCAATGATTTTGTGACCTGATCATAGAAGGCAATCAGGTTGGTCTGACAAGACCTGCCTCTAATGAAACCAAGCTTGTTGGCCTTGAGCATCATCCCCACTGCTGGCCCATCACAGATGTGCTCCTTGATAATCCTGCTTTCATGAAACAGGATGCACCTGAATCAGTGAGGTCTCAGTTTGATTCCTTACAGGTTTCGTATTTCAAGTATACAGAACATGTATGCACCAAATCAGATGGGAAAAAATGTGAAAAATAAATTGTGTTAGAGTAATTCAAAATGTAATTTACTTACAAAAAGCTATAGAAAGGTACTTATTGAGTCCTTTCATTCTCATCTTATCAGCTGGTTTCATTGTATGCATCTGTCTAGACCTATAATATGTATTGTACACATACAACTTCTCTATTTTATTCTGCTCAAGATTCTTTATCTATGTAGATCTCATTCCAATATGGCCACATTTAAGTTGTCACAGCTACTAAAGTCTATTGCACAGTGCCCACATAACTGTCCTTGATTGTGAGAAATTGGTTTCTTAAACAACTCTATCCCACAATAAGAAGCACAACAAATCAAAACATCTATTAAAAGATCGTGCGGCAATAAGTTTGTAAGTGGAACTAATCCTACAGTTTCATGTTCTGACAACTACCAGTAATATCAAAAGGGAATATTGTGCCCCCCAGGAACTCATTCAGAACTCAGCTAAAAATACTGCATGTGGGAAAATAGCTGAGTTTTACAAACAGGAGGAAAGGCAAGAGCAGAAAGTAAAGTGTGTGTGATCACTGTCTGCCATCAAAAGAGGTGTGTATGCTGCATTAGGTAGCTCTTCCTCTAAGTTGTGCACATATACTTCAAAGTCTTATTTTCAGTGGGAAATAGAGGAACCAAGAAGCTGTAAGCCTGTCATTATTTGGTTAGGACACAGTGGTCTTCCTGGCAGCTCACTGACTCATGCTTCTCACAAAGTTAAATTCATGGCCCTCAGGCTCCTGCTGCTGCTATTGTCCCCATTTCTCTGGCTGCAATAGCAGGCATGACCTTCAGGATCCCTCCCTATCCTCCAGATTTTGCTTACTGCCCCAACCTGGCATCAAGCAGATGTGCACTGCAGTTCAGGGTGCCAGCAGAGCCCACAGCCCACTGGCGAAGCATAGGATGTGCATGTGGGTGCACATAGACAACCTGAGCGTGGCGGTGCACCACCTACAAAAAGGCACTGCTGACACTGTTGATGGCACCTGCAAACAGTCAGTACTCATCACTCTCCCCCAAACTTCACCACCAACACTGTTGGTGGTGCCTGTGGGTGGTCAGTGATTGTTACTGGTCACCACTGCCTGCAGCATCTGGATGGATGGTTGCCAACCCCTGGTTGGTACTCGCTACCCTACCCCACGAACAGTGTCAGTGGCATCTGCAGGAGCTCCCTGCTTGCTGCCACCATGCTCCCACTGCTGCCAGTGCCACCATGTTCCCCCAGCTGCTGGGGGTATGCGTCATTCATGCCACAGCCTTTGGTGCTCATTAGGGCTGTGCAAAGTGGCACTGTTCTGTTTCAACTTCCATTTTGAAGTTTCAATAGAACACTGTTTCATTTCAAATTTTGATTTGATTTGATTTGAAACCGCTGTTCTGTTTCATTTTGTTGAAACAGTTTTGCTGTTCTGGTGCTGTTTTGAAGTTTTGCCCACCCATAGACTATAATGCAGAAGCACAAAACAACTTATAACTTTGTAATTTCTTGCCTGATTCAAATAAGACCTGTGAGGCTGGTAGCCCGTTCTGAGGCCATGAAGTCTGCTGAGTTTCAAGGAGATAGATGTAGGGGTTTCTGGGAAACTGTACCTCAGACTGCTTACAGGCAAAACTCATGATTGTGCGACTGTGTCTGTGTTATGTCACAGCAAGGTGGAAACTGCAGGCCTGCTAGGCCCTGCTGCAGTCATGAAGCCTGCTAGCTATCAGGTAGATAGATGCAGGGGGTTCTGGCTTCTGGGACCCTGCACCTCAGGCTGCTGACAGGCAAAACTTGTGACAAGGATGAGTGACACTGTGTGTGTGTGTGTGTGTGTGTGTGTGTGTGTGTGTGTGTGTGTGTGTGTGTGTGTGTGTGTGTGTGTATGTGTGTTAAGGTGCGCTCTCACTAGAGCTGGGGCCTCTACCCGACATGGTAGTGTGTCCCAATGAAGTCTCCTCCTCCTCAACAGCCTCAGCCTGGCCCACCACTTGAAATAACAATATGTAAAATAATAACTTAGTGAGCAGCTGCACAGTAGTACCTGCAGCATCTCAAGCAGCCAAACTGTCACAGAGACTTTCTTTTTATAGAAGAATTGAATAGAAATACAGGTGTTGTGTTGGATGTATATGAATGATGTCTTACTTGTGCTCTGTGATGTGTTATATTGCGTTTTCATGTTTATATGTTTACTATTTTAAAAAACCCGGAATAGTTAAAGCTTCCTAAGTTATATTTCTCTATGAGGCTGAGTAAGCTCCTACATATATGTGTGTGCGTGCGTGCATGCATGCGTGCGGTTCCTGGATGGAAGGAATAGTAAAGGCAGAAGCTCAATAGAGTGGAATTCTGACACACTACAACCTGCCAGACAACTGATTCCCCAGGTACCTCTTCACTTTTAACTGTGCTGCTACACCCCGCTTCCCCCCACTCCACTCCACCCCAGCCTGTCCCTCACCCTGTAACGCCTCCCTTTCCATTGTCACTAACTGGCCTTCTTGCCTGCATTGCATGCCAGCCTCTTGCTTCTTTACTATTCCTTCCATCCAGGAACAGCAGAAACATCAACTGCAAGTGCTTACTCAGCCTAACAAAGGGGTTTTCAATCTGAGGGCTGAGCTCACCTAGAGCCTCACAACTCCATTGCAACAAGCAAGTCTCAAGCCTGTCAAAGACATTACAGGTCTAGGCTTTCCCTGGCCAGGACTCTGTGTAAGTGTATGGTAGCTGGAGGTTATGCTGCCTCCTACCCACCTTTCACCATGGGATCCTCGGTTTTGGCATTTACAGGGCTGCCATACTGCCACCAGTCCCATCAGACCTCCCTGACTCTGGTAGAGTGCAGTTTTAGTGGTCATGCCCAGGAACTGTGACCGCCTCCTTCCCTATAGCCCCATGCTATACATCCAAGTTCATCCTGCATGGGAGCTCAGCAGGGACATGTTCTTCCCCTGCTGGCTGGTGGTGCAGTGAGTACCAGCTCCGAGAGCAGGGCAGTTACTGATGTAAAAAAATTAAATGGAAATAGGTGTGGATGGAGTGAGGAGGGTGGCACTCACTCTGTCTGCACCTGGAGCGTGGGGAATCCCAGCAGTGGGATGTTCACTTTGAAGAAAATCAGCTGCTCCACTAAACCAGGATCCGAGAAGATGCAGTGGGGTGTCACTGCATCCCCAGCAATGCTGAACACCCTCTTACTTGGAACACTGGTCAGTGGACAGAACAGATGCTTGCAGGTAACCATGGCCACATCTGGCCACATCTGCTGTGGCTTACCCAGTAGGCCAAGGGGTCATACACTAGCACCTCCACAGCCTCAGCAAGATAGGCAGCCACCATGGCCTGAGTGCTGCCTGCCTGATAGTGGGGTCTGGTGGCTCTAGACCCCACCACAGAAGCCATGCCCCTGGCCCACACTGGCAGTGCCTGTCATGGAGGAGGAGACTGGCTAGTGGATGGCATGCTAGCATGGGACAGTGGATCCTCCTGTTCCACATCACCCCACCTCCACTGTTCTGCCTCCCTGAATTTCTTCCCCAGCACTTCCATCCACTGAATCAGGGGTTGGCTGCTGCATATGGTGCCCTTCACCCTCAGGTCACCCATAGTGGCCAGCACGTGGACCATAGTGGACCGCAAGCCATTTCCTGATGCCCTCCTTCAGCCACCTCACCAGTCTCCATACATCTGGTGACAGTGGTTTTCCCCAGCCAGGTACATTAATCTCCTGGAAGCTCTCCATTTCACTCTGAAGTTCCCTCACTATGGAGATCACTTGGCTAAGAAGGGCATCACCAGCACTGAGAGTCTCTGTGGCCTCAAGGAAGGTCTTGAGGACTACCAAGATCTGGGAGATCTTAACTCTGTTTTGTTAAGGGGGCCACTGATCCTAGTATCCCCAACGAAGACCATCTTACGATGGCCTGTTGCTCCATCAGCCTTCCCAGCATCAGGTATGTGGACTTCCACTGATACTCCACATCCTGCATGATTTTGTGCTGAGGGATATTCAGCTCTGTCTGTTTGTCCCACAGCCTCTTGTATTCTGTGATGTTGTGGTGGAAGTAGCCAGCCACCTTTCTGCATTTTTAAATAAGCTTGTTGGTAGTGCTGTCACCATCACAAGCAGCCCTGTCCCCCTCCAAAGCATCCTTGAGAATGAGGTGTATCATGGACTGCCTTGACCATATTGGTCCCATTGTCAGTGACCATGAACACGTAGGTGAGCTCACCCTGCCCAGTGAGCCACCTCTGCACCAAGTGGTTCATGGTGCCCATGATTTCTGTTACCGTGTGGGACTTATCCATCACCTTAGCTTGAAGAAGAGCCCACCAACTGCCCGAGTGACTGCACAAGTGCCCCATAAGGGAGAGATAGGCCTGATTGCCACCCCAGCTGCTCCAGGAGTCCAAGGTGAAGGGTAAGGTCACCTGCAGATCTGCCTTGCGCAGGTCTTTCCTCAAGTACTCCCTGAATACCTCATACAGGGAGAGCCCCACCATCTTGCTGAAGGTGGTGTGTGTAGGCACTTGGTAAGATGGAACCATGAGTGCCATGAGCCACCTGAACCCTGGCCACTCAACTAAGGAGAAGGCCTGGCCATTGACAGCAGGCATCTCCCCTATGCTCTGGGTGATCTCACTCACCCTTACAACACACCCAACTTTCTGTTCACCTTTCCCCCACTGTTCCAGGGTGGCCTGCCTCTGCTTTAGGGGGATGGGGGCTTTGGAGTGAAAGGGGGACGTCCCTTTGGGTATAATTCCACTGGTGCAAGGCTGAGGAGCAAGGGAAATGGGGTGGTGCCTGTGGAGATGCATCAGCATCCCTGTGGTGCTCATATGTTTTGTTCCCTTATCCCGGCTGGTTTGGGCTCCGCAGTGCAGGCAGATCACGTATGTAGGATTATCTCCCAGCTCAAAACAATCACAGACCACACTACCCACTTGCTTCTGGGGCATGGGTTCATGTGTGGATGCTGCTGCACTTTCCACCTCCTCAGCATGCAGAGGCACAGGAAGAGGAGGAGCAAACTCAGCTGAGCCACTTGACTCCATCTCTACTTAGGTAACCTCCTCCAAAGTGCCTTCTGGGGAAGACGACCTAGCTCTAAGGGAATCTTGATGTGTGTGAAGCAAACACTCAGATGATTCCCCCTCGCTTCCCCAAAATTTCCTGTGCTAGGGCACTGAGATCCAGCTCCAGCTCTTCCTCTGGCACTGGAAGGCCCAGCATGGGAAGTGAAATGGGGATGGAGTAGGGTGTCATGCTGGTGCTTGTTGTCATCATGACTGGTGGTGATGGTGGGTGGGGCGGGGGTTATGGCTGGTACTCATGGAAGGAATGCCATCTCGGGCACAGGGAGTGGCACTGGTACTGCTCCCCTGGCTTTGCTGGTTGTGGAAGACTCATCCCTTCTAGCTGGAGGAAAGAGGCTGTATCTCAGTTGGGGGGGAGGAACTTACACCTCTCCCCATACCTCCTCTTTTGCCCCTCCCTGAAGGCTGGTCAGTGTGGCCACCTGCCTTTCCAGCACACTTCATCATGTGTTTCATGTCTTCCTTTTCTACACCTATATAAATGTATTCATGTTCCTATATAAATTCAATAACGTAGGGGTGGTGCAAAGAGGAAATGTGTAAAAACAAATATAAAATGTGCCTTCCTTCCTATAGAAATTAAATTCCATTGGTGGTGCAAGGAAGAAATGAATAAAAATAGAAAGAAAAGTGCCTTTCTTCCCATATCAATTCAATTCTGTTAGTAGTTGTGAAGAAGAGCTTGCTATAAATCAAATACATACAACAGAAAATGAGAGCAAGCAGTGAGAAGAGAAGATGGAGGGAGAGCGCCACTACTGGAGCAGCTGTTCCATGAAGATAGAGCAGCCCCAGAGGGGGAGGGGAGGAGTGGTGCACCAAGGGAGTCAGAAGCGAGAGACAGCTCCATGAAAAGAAAGCCTGGAAGGCTGCTTGGGAAAGGAGAGTCTCTAGGACTAGTTCTGAGCATGGGAGAGTGCTCAACCAGATCTTGTTGAGCCAGGAGTCACCTGCTAAGTGGGTTCATCTTTGAAAAAAAGACTCTCAATAATGAGGGGATGTCAGCTGAGTCAGCCCTGAGGAAAGAAAAATGGCTAACTTCCAGGTTATTGTGAAAGCTGGATTTATTGTTTTCTTTTACCATGAGTGGACATCAAGTGGAGCCAATTGGGCTCTAGACAGTTTGGTGGAAGAGCGAGTCTAAGTGGCAGATTCCCCCCCACCCTTAAAGAAACAGGTGTGCACACACAGAGATCTCACCCAGAGACAGGGCAATCTTTTAAGATAAAGATAGAAATGAAGAAAACCATAAAGATTCCTTGTTTAGTTAGAACTGTTAAGTTAAAAATTATACTAAATAGTATAGTACTTGAGAGTGGAGTTAGCCACAAATTTCCAAAGTTCAAATTATGATTTACCTGAACAGAGTGAAATAACTGCAGTCTGGCTAACTGTGGGTTGGTAATAGATGTAAAAAAAATTAAGAAAATTGTTTAACTCAAATAAGACTGTGATTCAATCAATGATGTAAATTTTGGGGGCATCTGGAAGAGACACTAGAGATTGTAGCCCAAGTAAATCCCCACGTAGATTGCTGGCGTCCGACTGTAGGTGAGAATAAGTAACACCTCCCGACTAATAACTTCACAAAAAAAATAATCAAGACATGGCAGGTGGGAGTCGGAATATACTACAAGGGGCCCAAGACTGGAAAATTGCAGAAATAAAGGGCTGGGGTGAAACCCTTGAACATAAGCAGTACCACTACAGCGGTGCAAAGAAGAAATGTATAAAAACAAATAGAAATACGTATTTCTGCCTATATACATTCTGTAATGCATGCATGCATATTATGTTGTAAAACTTTAAATTTTATAGAAATAAAATATAAATGTAATTGCCTTTCTATATGAATTCTATAGTGTGATCCTATCCAATATAATTATAAAATTCAAAAGAATAATAATAATAATAATAATAATAAAATAAAAGCATCCAGAAGAAAGAAGCCAAAAAGGTATTCTGAAATCCTTCTTGCTAGCCTAGCCTAGTAGGAAATCTGTCAAAAAATCAGAGCCTTCATAGTCTGACGCTGAGCTGCTAGAGCACACAGTTTGGTACAACTGACACTGAGGCAGGAAGCAGGGCAGTTCAAACAATGCTGACTTCTGTGCTGTTTTTTCATCCCTCCCCCAGAGCACTGGGATTGGAAGGGACCTCAGAGAAGAACGACAGTCACTGTCCAGCTACACAGTCAATAGGAGATCAGTCCTTCCCCAATTTCCCCCTCTCTCTCCTTACTTTGTTTCCCTGCAGGCAAGTCCAGCTTACTCAAAATGTTTCAAAAGTTTTGAAATGTTTTGACTGCTCGTTTCATTTTGAGGCAGTTCCAAAACCCTCTGTTTCATTTTGATTTCACTGTTTTGAGCTTAAAACGAGTTAAAACAGCATCAAAACAAAACAGCTGGTGAAATTTTGCACAGCCCTAGTGCTCATGCAGTGTGATGCAGCTTGGGGACCATAGTTCATGCTGGTATGGCCAATGCAGCTTAGAAACTGGACAACCTCCATTTGAAAGACCAAAAAGAAGAAGATGAAGAATACATTTTACCTACTGAGAGACAGGTGTGCCAAGAGAGGATTAGGTTGCAAGCCTGTGCAGTGGCAGTGCAAACTACTTTTCTTGATCAAGCTGGCCTGTGCTCCCTTGTGCTTTAACTCTGAAAGGGAAATATGATTAGTTAGACTGATCTGGCCAGACAACTAGATTTCCCTAAGACTCCACCGCATTTGATAAATACAATTCAGAGGAAGCCACTTTGCTCATCTGCTATGTGCCAGGAAAAATTATGCAGAGTAACATAGACACCATGGGTACATTCACACATGTAAACATGTGCACTTCCAGCAGCTCAAATAGGAGTGACGCAAATGCATGCCAGGAATTTTTGCCTCCGTGGACATGCCTGGACATGCACTTTCATCTCAGGCAAGTTGTGCCATTTGGGGCAAAATAACCCTGCCCAGCTTCTCCCAGATCTACAGCCAGGGGAAGCTACAGCCTAAAGCCAAAACCTGTGCTGGACCCAGCAATATAAAAATGTGCCCTGGGGAGCAGCCTAGGGCTACTTGCCTTCCTCTTAGAGGCTCCTTCCCAAGAATCTTCTGAAGTTAGCCATGCCCCTTCCTGTCCTAGGCTGCTGCTGGTTGCTGCAAGTTTGGTCTCAGAAGCTTCTGGGGAGAGGATAGCCAGGCTACTGCTAGGTGCTGGCTTAGTCTCAGGGCTTTTGATGTAAGTTGGCCACACTACCTTGGGCTGTTGCTGCTGCCCCATCCATGGTGGGGTCCTCTGCTGCATGCTGCTACCCTGCTCTTGTGGAGGGGCCCCCTGCATTGCACTGCACCCCAGCACTGCATTTGAGGTTCTGTACCCCTGTTCCAGTCTGCTGCCCAGCCCACCACCACGCCGCGATTAGAGAACAGCCTGGGAGGGAGCCTGCGCTGCCTGTTGTCCTCTCCCCCACCATCACTGCCACAGCCTAGCAGTGCCTTGCCTGCCCCAGCTGCCTTGGCAGGCCACCCCCACCTTCACCTCCACTTTCACCAGAAGCACACCCTGAGTGCCTGAACTGGACATCTCCTACTATCACTGCTGCTGTTGCTGCCATCCCCCAGCACCAGACGACTCCTTAATTCACTGATTGCTCTTACCCTTCCTCACAGATGTTTCACTGCATCGGATGCTGCTTTGTTTCCCTGCCTGCTGCCAAGTGCCTGACCGGAGGCCTGAGGGGCTTCTGGATAAATCTGCAACAAACAAAGACCTTCCACCACTCCAGCCATCTTTTACATCTGCCTCAGCAGCTTTCCCTGTGCGTTCTTGCCCTTGTATGGTAAGCCCTGTGGTCTACTCATCCCGTCCTGGTGTTTGTTGTGTGGCTAAGTAAGCCAACTTGAGTCTCCCCAGTGTGAGTGAGTGAGAGAGAGTTCCCCCTCGCCCACATTCCCCAAGCATAGTCCTCCCACCTTTTTTCCTGCAGGGATGTAGCTCAGTGAGTTTCATCCCCCTTCCCCCACAACCTCAGCATGCCCCTATTAGATTCACCAGCCCCACGGGTACTGTTTTGGGTTTCTTTGTTGGTTTCCCCTCCCTGATGTGAAGCAATGGAAGGGCAGGAACCTTCTGGGTGGGGAAGATTCCTCCACAGAACTTCCTGCAGCCCCTGCTTTGGAGGCAGATCCCAGCCAAGCCCCCAAGGGGATGCATGCCCCTGCAGCCCCCACCCCAGAGTCCAAATGATGTCCTCCAGGGCTAGAGTAGCCTGCAACCTCCACTGCAGGAGCAGGTGAGACTCCAGCAGGGAGCCAGCAGGGCCAGGGGGTCTCCCCTGGCCAGGACCCTCCCAGAGGAGTTCCCAAGCCCCTTTCCCCACTATCATGGGCTGGAGACAAGGACAGTGGGAAGGGCTCCACAGCTGGGGGGTGGGAATAGCAAGGGACCCACCCCCAAGAATAGACCACCAGCACCTGAGGGGACCAGGTACACCACACCAACTAGTGTACACACTCAGCCTGTCCCTGACCTTAGCCCCAGCCGCACTAATGAAACCCCACAGTGGGGGAACCACAGCTATGCACAGGCAGCTGCAGGGCTATCCACAGTTGCAAGGCATGGAGTCTTCACTGCTGGCCCTTCCAGCTTGGGCAGTAGGGCCCTCTTTCTGGCACTCACCCATAGGCATGGGGTAAAGTGCCAACTGCCCAGCTGGAAGACCCTGTATTTTGAGACATGGGTGCAGGCCCTGGCTCAGATACTGAGGGCCCCCCAAGACTCCATGAACCAGCGGGCCCCACACTGGATGTTGGGAAGCCTGAGGCCCCTTCTGAACCATCTACTCCACTCCTTCAGCCATGGGGTCATTTAAAATCATGACACTCAATGTGCATGGCTGCAGAAAGGGTCTCTGGAGATGCTGGGTGATCTCTTTCCTACGGGGGGGGGGGGGAAGAGAGGTACCCACTGGTATTCTTGCAGGAGACCCTGTCATTTCCAGCCGATGAGCCTAATTCATGCCTGGAGTGGAGAGGCAGGCTCTTTATTTACCTTTTGCGGGGTAGCCACCCTGTTCTCCCTAGGCCCACAGCTGAAGGTTCTCCAGGATGTTGAGGTGGTGCCGGGATGCCTACTGCACCTCTGGGTCCAGCTGCAGGGATTGTTCCTGAACCTTCTGAACATGTACACCCCTGCAAGGGACCCAGAGTTGGTGGATTTTTTTCCCCCACCAAGAGGCCACATCCATTAGCACCCTCAACCCTCGCAAGTGCCTGGTCCTTGGTGAGGAATTTTACATCACCGTAGACATGCAATATCAGTTGGGGGAGGGAGTGGAACCAGGCCACCATGGGCATCCTCAGGGAGATCCTAATGGACTATTCCCTGGTGGATGTCTGGAATGCCTGTCACTCTTCCAACCCCCCCTGCCTATGTGAGGGTGGGGGAAAAGCAGGCATACCACTCCCAATTTGACCCAGTTTATATCTCTTTGCTGCACTTTGCCTAGGCCCATTCCTCTGGCATCTGGCCTATCCCTTTCAGCGATCGCTACCTTGTCTAGGCCCAGGCCATGCTAGGGCCTGGGCTTCTGGGGTCAGCCTACAGGCATTTCAATGCCAGTCTGCTGGAAGATGTGGGCTTCAGGGAGGCCTTCCAGGAGTAACAGGCAGCTTTGCCCTCAGCTCAGAAATGTTAGGATGTGGGGAAGATGCTCATCCAACTTTTTTGCCACAGCTATACTCTGGGGCACACCCAGCAGAGGTGTCCAGAGAGTCCAGGAGGAGCTTGAGCAGGAAGTGCTAGAGCTGGAGAGGCACCTGGCCAACAACCTAACCAACTCATCCCTCTGCAGAGTGGCGGGAGAGGCAGAAAGAGCTTTGTGCTCTAGCCCACCACTCCCATGGTGGGTTTGTCCACTCACACATTCAGCTTCCACTTCTTCTTTGCCCTGGAGATAAGGCAATGGGCTGAGAAGTACATCACCTGCTTTCTGGTGGGTGATGGCACCCCACTCAACAAATTCAGATGACATGCGCCAGCACACATGGCCCTTCCATGAAAATCTCTTCTCTCTGTATCCAACTGATGCCAAAGCCTGTCAGATCCTGTGGGAGGGACTTCTGCAGGTCAGCATGGGTGACAAGGACCAGTCAGAAGCTCCTCTGACTCTGGCTGAATTTCAGCTGCCCTCCACCTGATGCCTGGCAACAAGGCAGATGTTCTAGCAGGCCTTCTAGGACATCCTCAGTCTGGACCTTGCCACAGTCCAGGCAGAATCAAAGAGAAGTGAGGAACTCCCCCTGTCATGCTGGAGGGCCATGCTGACCCTCCTGCCAGAGAAGAGGGATCCCTGTGACCTAAGGAATTGGTGTCCTATGCCCCTCCTCTGCACGGACTACCAGGTGGTAGTGAAGGTCATCTCACTGTGCCTGCAGTCTATGCCAATGGATGTGATTCATCCTGACCAGATGTACTCAGTGCCTGGATGTTCCATCTTCAACAACCTGTATCTGGTTTGGAACCTCCTGGAGCTAACAAACCAGGAGGGCGTCTTTTTCCCTCCTGTCCTTGGACCAGGAGAACACTTTTTTGACAGAGTGGATCATGGGTACCTCAGACACACTACAGGCCTCCTTTTGGCTTTGGGCCCTGTATTGTGTGGACTCTCAAGGTGCTGTATGCCTCTACATAATGTCTAGTCAAGCTCAATTGGACCCTGACAGAGCCCATCTCATTCAAAAGGGGGGGTGTGGGGGGGGGGTTTCAAGGCTGCCCGCTGGCAGATCAGCTGTACACTTTGGCCCTGGAGCCCTTCTTCATTCTCCTGCAGAAGTGGGTTGTGGGGTACAACGGGAGAATGATGTCCTGGGATTTGCTTGAGAAGCATCTATGGATGCAAGCCAGCATTTCACTTGCTTTATTAGCTGCAGCATCACACTGAAGGCTCATGTTCATCTTGAGGTCAACTGTGACCCCCAAGTCCCTTTCATCCATAGAACTAACCAGCATAGCACTGCCAAGCCTATAAGCATGCTGCAGGTCTTTCCCCCAAGGTGGAGAACCTTTCATTTTTCAGTTTTGAACACCATCAGGTTCTCATCTTCATTTCATGAGCCTGTCAAGATCCACCTTGATCACCCTCCTGTCCACAGGTGTGAATGCTTTACCCCAGAGTTTGGTGTCATCAGCAAACTTGGCCAGTCCACTTCGGACACCAGTGTCCACATCATTGATGAAGATGTTAAATAATTTAGGCCCTAGGACAGAGACTTGAGGGACCCTACTGGTCAAGATATACATCAATCTCTTCCCCCTTGTCCAGGTGATAAGTCACCTGGTCATAAAAGGAAATGAGATTGATCAAGCAAGACCTACCCAGAAGAAACGCATGCTTAGTATCCCTCAGGATATTGCCTTCAGCTAGTCTGTTAAGAATGGCCTCTTTGATGATCTTTTCCATGACCTTCCCCAGGATAGATGTCAGGCTGATGGGCCTGTAGTTTGCCAGATCTACTTTCCTCACTTTCTTGAGGATAGGCACAACATTGGCCCTCTTCCAATCATCAGGCACTTCACCAAAGCACCAAGAGCTCTCAAATATGCATGCTAGGGGCTGAGCTATAATGTTCGCCAGCTCCCTGAGTGCCCTTTGCTGTAACCTATCAGGTGTTGATGACTGCTTTTGGTTTTCTTATCACATGATGGATGTGTGATGGGGGAGGTGGCTTGGTGTGCAAGGCAATTACCGGGGGGACTGTGGGTGTGGAGGACTTTGTCAGGGGCCTGCTCAGGAAGTGTTGGTCCCCTGGCCCTCATAGGGTACACCCCCTCCAAACAGAATGCCCATACCCCTCCAGCCAGGGGCCCAGGCACCCTGGAGATCCCCCCCACCCTGGCCAGGGCCCATAACTTACCTTTCACAGCAGCAGCAGGAGTGGGGTGCTCCAAGTCTCCCACTGTAGCTCCTAGTTCTCGGGTACTTATATGCCGGGCCCAGCCAGCCCTGGGGCTGTTCTGCCACTTGGCCAGGCCAGGCCCCTGGTGGCAGGACCCAGATCCTCTGATGCCTTGGTACCCCTCTGCCACCCAGCTGGGCCCAAGGTGGCAAGACCCAGTGTGGCACACAGGACTGTCACCATGGGAATGGCCCAGCCAGGTGGAAGAGTGGCCCCAAGGGTGGTAGGACCTGGCTGGGCCCAGCACATGATCCTCACATGCTGCACTGGGTGGGCCCTGCCACCATGGACCTGGCCTAGCCAGGTGGCAGAGGGACTCCAAGGGTGGCAGGACCCAACTGGGCTCGGTGTGCACCCCACTGTGCCTGCAGGGAGGTGGCATGCACCAGGATCCAGCCCAGCCCCATGCGGCTCTCTAGTCTGTGTTTGCACCAGAGCAGATCACAGCTCCAGGTGTGGCTCCTGTGCGCACTTCCAGGAGCTATGCAACCTGCTCCAGTGCAAAGCCAGACTAGCGAGCCACATTGGGCTGGGCCAGATCCTTACCCCCCGCCCAACCCAGCTGTGGGGACACCCCACCACCACTCCCAATCCCCCCACATCCCCCTGCCATTCCTCACACCCACCCCCATAAACTCTCACCCCCATTCCCCTCTTACCATGGACAGCGCCAGGGGCAGCAGGAGCACCAAAGAGATGCTCTAGACAAAAATCAGAGCATTTCTTCTGGGATAACTGACTCCTGCTGGCTCCAAGCATGGTCTGGGACTGTTCCCTGTTCTGCTCTTCTGTGGAGCAGTTTTTTTAGACCCCTGGCTATCCAGGGGTCTGATTTCCTCCCCTTGCAGCATGGGGAACATATTTATTTCCCTCACAAGCTTCTTGCCCCATCTCAAAGGGGTTTGAGACAGGGAAAGAAGCGTGTGCGCACTCCTGGACATGCCTCATAAGGTTGAAAATGGCCACATGACTGAAGTGTGAAAGCTACACTTCATGCAGATATGCCACATGCTGAACATCCAAAAATTGTAACCTTGTACCACGGTAGGCTCCTTGTATGGGACTGGGTTTTGTCTGTTAATGCTTCAAAAGCTAAGTTGCGTAGCTCCCATAAGGACTAGAGAGCCATGCCAAAGAGTTGGCTGATATAAAATACCTTAGGTACAACTAAAAACATAATTTCTTTAATTTTTTTCAGAATTAGAAATAGAAGCTGTGCATCTTAGTGGAAGTCTAGGAATTGCCACCTCCTTCAAAACAGTAAAAGCTTTCTAATAAGAGTCCTCTAGATTTGTATAAGTTATTTATTCAATTTGTATTCCATCCTTCCCAACAAAGCTCAGAATAGCTTGCAAAAAGAGAAACAAAATACTTGTGAAACGGGAGAATGACAAAAATTAAATGGCACCTAGAATATCACCATAAGACAGTGACCCCCACCTTAAACAACATATCAGCCTTTTAATTTATCAATGATAAAGGACTGAACCCTCCTTCATGCTGGATCTGAAGTGTACAGTAAGTGGAATACATTCTAACTAGAGAAGGGACTGTAAGTCCTGCCTAGCTTCCAGAGTGATTAGAAAACAGCACTGCAGTCGAATGATTTCAGAGCCTGGGAACATTATTACTGTATGGATAAGGTTGTTAAAGATCAGTGAAGCTGTGCAGTCATGGAGGATGCATATTGATTCTATACTTTAAACTTAGTTAACCAACATCACATACACAAATCCAGGTTCTCCTTAATGTGAATGGTTGATCTGTGCCTGCTGCCCCATGAAATCAGTCCAAGAAAAAGGAATGTTTTGTAAGGAAATGAACGCCAGAATCTCCTTAGTTTCTGCTGTAACTTTTAACCCAGCTTCAGAAATTGGTCTCTGGGCTTCTGTGTCTTCATACCACTACCTTTTTCCTCCCAACACAGAGGTATGGGTTCTGTACCACAACATGCTATTTCTCCATGTCAGATAAACTTTTGCTTAAAGAAAGATGGCTATTTTCTAGTCAAAGAACAGGCAGCAGTTCTTGGCAGAAATATCAAATGCCAATTCTTTAAAAAGGTTTGTTTCCACCCACCCCCACTTGGCTCCCAAAGATTAAGCTAGGCATCTTGACAATAAGGTATTACATTTTACTCAAGCACACTGAATGGTGAAGAGGCTTTATTGTGGGGTAGGAAAGATTCAAATACTTTTTCCAGGCTCAGTGGCTTGAAGCCATTTGTATGCATTCTAAAAACATGTTTGTTGTTCCCATGTATCTATAATGATGGAGTTTAAAAAGCGTCTTTATTAGAGCTTTGGTGGGAAGTGGGTCCCATCAAGGGAAGAACTCTTCCTAACACATCCCTTCAATTCTGCCAGATTTTAACTATATAAAACCCATATGTGTACACATATGCACTTGTGTAGCTATTGCAAAAAAATGAAAGGTTCAAAGAATGTCTGGCCATGTCATCCAGAGTTGGTATTTAATTGACAGGCAAGCTGAAGAGAGTCCAACAGGATCTAGATTCCTTTTAATTGCATTCAGCCTTCTCTTTGAGAAGTTAGTCTTAAGAGCAAACATTATAGGATAATGTGCACTCACTGCAGTGAAAAGTTTTAGGTATTTCAGGTATAACAGACTGAAGATAACCCAAATTTTAAATGCAATACACCAAATCAATTTAGTGAATCTTGATATTTTTCCACATGGAGCTAAGTATTTCACACATTGTTTAAACTAAGCAAGAATTCAGTTTGCCACAGTCTTTGTTGTCAAATCACAAGGATTGGTAGTTCTCTTTTAATTCTACTTGGCTGCTATCATCAATACCTTAAAATATTTGATATCCCATGGTTCTTCAGCATAGTTTCCAAAAACCCTAGAAGCATTTTGTATTGGAAATACATGTAGCAAATATCAGCTAGATTCTATTAAACAATGTCTTTACTTTTGCAAGGAAGTTAAGTTCCCCCAATCATGCCTATGAATCTGCAAGATATAGTTTATAGCCAGAATCAGAGCTGTGACTGATTAGTCATTGGTGGCAATCCCTTGATTGGAAGATTATCTCTATCATGGCTAATTGATGAGTCTTCAGGTAAAATTTAAGAGTTCAATCCTTCAGCCATAGTTGCAGGCTTTTCCAAAAGGGAGCACAGGTTGCAGGCTGGGGTTCCTTTCCTTTTCCTTAGTATCTTGCCTTTTAAGACAACAAACTCAAAACAGTCTGCTGCTGCCGCCTGGTTGAAGTTGCAGTGCCATTGGAGTTGTTTAGCAGCCTGCTTCTCCCAAATTCTTGATGTCAATATCCATTTTCTTGAAACATGCCTTCAATGCATCCTTGTAGCATTGTCTCTGACCACGCTGAGATCACAGGCCATTACTAAACTAGAAGTGGGGATACAGACATCCACACGATGTCCAGTCCTACAAAGCTGGTGCTTGAGGAACACTAAATCAATACTGGTAACAATGGCTTCAATAAGGATTCTAGCATTTTTGCAGTGATCTTCCCATTCGATGCAGAGGATTTTCTGGAGGCATCATTAGCGATACCCTCCCCAGAATCTTGAGATGGCAACATAGGTCACCCCCATTCCACATCTGTAGAGGAAGTGGGGATGATGACAACGACAACTGCATCATAAACCTGAATCTTGGTCTCTTTCTAGAGATTATGATGAAAAAAAGAAAGCACACCACAGCAGTTTTCCAAAGGAAGTACTAGCACATTGGATCTTGTGCTTTGATCTCCTCAACTGTCCCTCTCCAAGGGAGGTAGCTACCAAGGTAAGGGAAGTGCTCAACTACCTCCAGGCTGTTTCCCTCTGTGGTAAATTTAGTGGTGGGGTGGCCACATTTCTGGTCCCAGACAGGCTGATAGAGCACTTGAGTTTTTTCAACATTGAGAAAGAGGCCCAAAGTTTGATCTCTTCAGAGCATGGTCTGGAGATTTTGCTCAGTGTGTGCAAGCATGGCAGTCAGAGTACTGATGGTCAAGGGGGTTGTTTTAAGTACTTTAGTCTTTGAACAAATCAGTCCTGGGGTTGACAGGTAGCATAGCCAGTGGATTCAATACAGGACACATGAACCACAGTTTTAAACCCCTCCCAGAGTTCCTCAGTGTTGCTTTCATTTGTGAACAGTGCAGAGAGCTTTCCATGGAGACACTGTTGGAGATCCTTACAGACCTTCAGGTCTTGAAGAGATTTGGTGTTGACAGTCCTTTGCATTGCTTTTGGAGCAAGCTGTTTGTAATAATAGTTGAACAAAGTAGGGATCTGTCCAGCCGTCATCAGTTCTGCACATGGGTCATACGATACAAACTTCCATCAGACTCTGACGACAATGTGGAGGTGCCAGTGCTTTGAATGAGGATGTCTCCAGACAGTCTGGTATTTGTCACTCTGTCTGAAGATAACACTATGTAGCACAAATTTGCTTAGGAGGAGGATGCCAGAGTTGGCTTTCCCTACTTCTTCTTTGGTGACACTCCAGAGTTCCAGGTCATAACCTCTTCTGGCATTGAGACAGAGGAGAATGCTCTTGTCTTCCTTGCTAGTATTAGTACACGATCAAGAATAGGAGTAGAATGTTTGTGGACATCATCAGCATCAAATCTCGGGGCACTGATTACCTATTGGTTATTGCTAAGCTTAAGATGGAGGATCATAAGACATTCATTAGTGCCCATAAACAGTTCCATAAACTGACTGATGAGCTCATTCTTGATGGTGAAGCCAACACCAGGAATATGTCTGTCTTAATCTAGTTTCCCCTTCCAAAACATGTAGCCTCCACCTTCTTCCCTCAGCTGACCCTCATCCAATCATCTCATCTCACTCAGAGTAATGCCAATATTGATTAGTGCAAACACAAGATATTCCTGACTATTTTCCATTCACTTTGATTTTTGACATACAAACACCACTGTTTTGATAAATCTGTAACTGAGTTTAACTGGCTTCCTGGAATTGAATGTGGTCTTTTAAAAATCAAAGAGGCTATATAAACTAAACCTTCTCAGTCAGCAGACATCTCAACTTGTAATTTTGGACAAATACTCTAATTACTAAGCTACAGAGATTTCCTCTTTTTTAAAAAATCACTTTGGCTTGCAAGTTTTTGTTGGTTTTTTTTTTGGGGGGGGGGGTTATGAAGCTTTTCCCACCAGCACAAAAATTTAACAAAATTTTTTATTTAAACCTAAATGTTGCGTTAAAAACGAATA
>JAGPOW010000261.1:135568094-135594181 GCA_030014935.1 Caiman crocodilus
CCACCCACACCACCCCCACACCACAAACCCCCACGCCCGCCCCCCAAACCCCACCCAACATAAAACCCCCCCCCCCAAAATCATGATTTGCCACCATCAACTCTATTTTACTAATATTTTTTATTCAAGCCTACTGTTGCTTGTAAAAAGCTATCCATCAAACTGTCAAGTGAAAATCTATCACATTTGAAGAAAGAAATCGTTACACTACTTTAATCCAACCCAAATTCAGACCATAGCAAAAAAGATAAAATTAGCTAAAGCATTTTCTTGGCAAGAGTCTCTGCTGTCTACAATGGCTTTGAAGTGGCCAACAACCATCACATGAAAAGTATTAAAACTAGTTCAAGCCTAAATATATTTATTAATAATACAATGCAACACAGAACACACACACACACACACACACACACACACACAGCTTTTCAGTGTGAATGTAGTTAGTAAGGTTGTCATTGCTCCCTCATGGCCCAGTCATTTACCTGTGATTCAAGGAGATTACAATTTCTAGTCTGTCTAGAGTCAGTGCCTCTGTTTATATCTGATCTCATCAGTGGAAAAAAGTCCTAGCAATAAGATTGAGTAGCCCAGATAAATAGGATTATACATATAATACATGACTGCCTCCTTAAGGATGTCAACTGTTCTGAATAGTCCATTGCACAATCTAGAAAAAAGCATGAATTACTAAAAATAGTTTCTCTATTGGCTAAATCAGTCAGGTTCAGGTAAGCCTCATTAAACTCGGAGTCTTAAAGAAGATAGTCTACCATCAGGAGAGTGAAAGGAGGGATTGCTGACCAGGAGCTATGGAAATATTAAAACATTTATGTTGATATTACCTTACATCAGAGTTGTCCAACTATCAGCCCGCAAGCAGCCTACAATACAGTCTTTGGGTCCCAATGACTGCCCTCTGTCAGGCAACAGGGGAGAACCAGGGAGTTTGTCTGTCACCTGTGCAGCCCATGCAGCAGAGGGTTCAGAGAGTCCTGAGGGGACAGGGTATTCACAGCCACCCCTGTTACAACCCCTAGAGTCCCTTCATCCCTAACCACTCTGGTGTCTGTGGGCAGTCACCCCTTTGCTTGCTTACCACACCTTGATGTATTTCGCCTTTATGAGGAGGGGATGTCCCAAGGCTTTACAATCCTGATCTCACCTCTAACGATTAACAGGTGTCTGTGGTCATTGCTTTAAATCAGTGGTTTGCAACCTTTTTTTGCCACAACCCACTGCTGGGAGTGGAATGTGGTAGAGGCAGGGCCAAGGCAAACTTGCGGCACAGCTCATCCTTTGTGTGCAACACCGCCAGCATTGCTCCCGTGACCCTCATTTGGTTTGTGACTTGAGAATGGAAACTGTTGCCTAAAGTTGATTGCATGGCTCTATCCTGAACCCCACCCCTGCAAGTGTCATCCCTCACTAAATGTGCTCTCTGTACTCTCATTTTGCTCTGAAGTATCAAACCCTCAGGGCCCACTCAGCCCCCTTGGGCTGCGAATCCCACTGTCGCTCAGTCAGCCATTCTCTGGGCTCCCAGACCCACTGGTCCCACTCACAGCCCCTCTGGGCTTTGCTCCCCTAACTGGGCCTCTGGGGACCTCCTCCAACCCATAGATCATTTCCAAGTCTCCAGACTATTGCTGGCTGTAATCTGTGTTGGCAATCCAGAGCTGCAGCCATCCTGCTTAGGACATATTAAGATCCTGGGGGCTGCTGATGAAATGCTTGCTCAACTCAAGATCCAAACATATATTCTGTCTAAAGCCAGCCTTCTCCTAGTGAGGAGAATCTCTCATTAGCCCCCTTTGCCAGGTACAGGCTGCCTTTCCTCTTAGTGTTTCCCAGCTGGGCCAAAGTTCGACAGCCCTGCCTTATATTGTAGGAGTATATTGTTAAACTGCAGGAAGGAGACATTGGCCAGAAAAATCAGAATAATTCTCTTTTGAAAAGAAAAAAGAATTTCGTTAATAAGCTGATAACCCTAAAGTATGGACTCAAATTTGAGCATGGCGATAGTATCCGAGAAGAATACAAACAACCCCAAAGTAGAGCATTATTTTGCTTGAGCTGGATTTCCTATGAGCCTCCTTTTCAGCTGCTAAAACTTCAGAGGTCTATGGATCTCAATGTATGCAAAGAAATGCATGCTCACCCACAAACACACCTGCACTCCATTGCAGCTACAAGTTGGACATAGATGATAAACAAAGCCCAAAGGATGACCTAACCAAAGCATAACGGAGTACACCTACCTCTACAGCATATAACAAATGCACAGCACACCAAGCTGAAGAAAGTCTAGGCAAGTAGAAGCACTTATCCAATTGGTCTGTGGGTATAAAATTAAATTCAGAAAGCTTTTTAAAGAATAAACAACAAAAAAATTCAACTGGGGTTTTGCTTCATGTGCCCTTATTGGAGACCCATCACTACTTCCATTACATCTCCATACTAGATAATGCCTCCTCCTTTGCATAGCATCAAATCTTCCTCACCTCACTTTAGCGTTGCTCTCTTATGAGAATGCTATCAGGAATATTAAGAATTAGGCCAAACTCCTAGAAGACAGCATTTTCTTATTTGAGTGGTTTGTTTTTTGTTCAGAGTAACTGGTTTATTGAAGTCACCAGCTTTTTTGTTTGTTTGCATTTTGATCCACCGCTATGCAAGCCATTCTTTATTCCAGAAATTCTCATTCATGAGATGATCGTTAGAAATCTTAGGCCCACAAATTACCAAATGAGTGACCTTTCAGGACTTGAAGAATCAGTCACATCCTGGATGATGAAAATCATTTGCAGCCTTTAAAGAGTATTTCAGCGTTTTTCTTGCACTTGGAATTCCTTATAGCATTTGCCTCAAACTCAGCATCAATCCACTCCTGCATTACTTTGATTCCAGAGAGATCTGTGCGCAGATAAACTTTTGTAGTGAAACTGTGCTTTGATTGTTCTGCAAGAGATTGAGTGTCTCAGCCATTCTAGTGCTATGATGAGAAAAATACCTTTTCCACAGCCAGTTCTACACCTACAAGTCCCACAGTGCTGTAAGTTATCCAGTAGGGTTTTTAAAAACATGTTTTTAAAAACCTTGTTGGGGGGGGGGAGGGGAGGGAGATGGAGGAAGGAGGGGAACAAGTCCTTGTTTGCAAGGCATTTCAAAGAGTTTAGTTCAGCCCGAGTTCTTCTACTACTCTGTAGTAAAGAATTATAAAGCACCCCTTATGGAAAAATCCTATGAAATACAATTCAAAAAATTATATCCTTTCTATATAGTTTTACCCATTTTATATTGTGTAATGGGGAGTTATTTCTGCTATAGGATTTTATGGGATGGTTCATAATGCTGTAGATGTAGAATACAGCACTAAATGAAAGCTTTAGCTTCTCAATGGAATTGCTGCAGAACCTTTTCAGATCCATTTATTCTCTGCCTATGGAATTGCACACAACCATTACTTAAGGGATTACCAACTCAGAGTTTGAGACAAAAGTCACACTGTGATGCCTTAATCCTTGCCTATCATGATTCAATCTACAGTGCAAATGGGATAGACCAATTTACAGGATTTCTCCAGCCTATTGTTTCAAGCTTGCAGAACAGCCACAACACAAGAGAAATTCCTTGCTCAGGAGAGCCTTCTATCACCCATCCTACTGTGAAACATGAAACATAACAAGAAAGCAGCATAATTCCACATCTTGCTTGCCGTCAGACAACTCTGAGGTAAATGGACTGTTCCAACTTTTACCTGCACCTATTTTGCATAAAATGAACTTTTCCAACCAAGAGATCTTAAAACCCCTTTCAGCTCTCCTGTGAAATATGAATTTCCATTTCCACCCGAGAGAAATTTTACAATCTTTGCACTCTCCTATGCCTAAGGAAGCATGTGCGTGCCTGGAAGCTTGCACATGAATTGTTTTTGCAACTATCTAGTTGGGCTAATAAAAGATATCACCTCTCCAAGAGTTCCAATTATTTTTCCTTTGCTGTGTTCTAGCTTTGAGTTCACATGTTGGCTGCTGCTAAAAAACCAAAATTAGGCTTCTAAAACCTAAGACGTATAGGACATAAGTCTTCTCATAACAAATTCCCAGTTCTATTTTCTGCTTGTGCTTCAGTTCTCACAAAAAAGATCTCCTATGTCTAAGGCATATGACTGAGAACAAGTAACAAATAATAATATCGTTAATAAAATTAAGTTAGAGGCCAGAGGAGCAGTTAGTGATATTGTGACGGGGCAGTCCTCAGGCCAGTTTCAATGTCAGCCCACCCACCTGACTTGTCTGCCACACCTTTGTTGTAATTGAATAGTTGTTCCTAGGCAGGAGGCCTAGGATATATCCTGGAATAATATCCTGATATCAAGGGCATAATGCATGGCTCCAGCCTCCCCTTTACTATGTTCCATGCCTTGCAGATGGCATCCAAGAGACACTTCCAACTCTCCTGTCCCCATTGCTGGGCTGCACTCTGTCACTAGTCCAAACTTGGCCACAGGCATACTCTGGGGCCTCTATGCCCTCATACACTCTGGGCTTCTTACTTCTCATTAGGCTCTTTGTCCCTTACACTCGACCCACTCACTGGGGTCACTACTCCTGTCCCTAACCTCCTCTTGGGCCTCAGCTGTCTGTCAATGTGCTTGGATCCCCTAACTCAGTGCAAGCCCACTCAATCATCAGGTGTCTGTCAACATACCTGGACATCTCTCATTCAGGCCTTGGGCCCTCCTGGCCATCATGTTGCCACTCAAGTTGGCTGCTTTTCTCTCAGGATGCAATCCCCTAGCCTTTCACTTCCACAGGGTCACCCACAAAGCAGTGGAGGCTGATGCTTTCCAGCACCCCATACGTGTCTTTCACTGGAGAGACAAGTGTGGCATTGCCTGGATAGCCTCATGCAAAGATTTTATTGAAACTACCTATTTGGCAGAAGCCCAGTAAAGTGTCAATGCTAAGTATATCTTAGTCACTTTCAACCATTCAGGGAACTGAGAGCCTGAATGGTGGCAAGATACTGATACTGCCACAAGCATCCCCACCATACCATCCTCCCCCACAGGGTATAGTTTTAGGTCATGCCCCAGAAGCCCTGTGGGCCAACCTGTCCTGGTCTCTCTGCTTTCTCACTGGATGTTCTTCCTGGGCTGCTCACTCCTGGGCACTCTGCTCCAACCTCCACCTCATAACATGACTCTGTCGCTGGCCCCATGTCTTTCAAGCCCCTTACAGGATACCTCCCATCAAGTAGCTGAGATTCAGCCTCCATCATGTCAGACTGGTTGCTGACTGATGCCCTTACCTTCTCACTGGTGGTCTCTCCCTTGAGACCTTTGCTCAATTGAGCCTGATCCCACTCTCTGGCCAGTCCAAGTACAAGGGCTCTCTGCCACCCTGGCCTGCCCCTTGCAGTGAGCATACTTGTCCTTCAGCCTGGACCAGTTGAGAACCTTGAGTCATTCCACAAACAGCCGACCCTTTCATTTAATAGGGGTCCCCTCCTGGGCCTCATCTATAAATCATTTGTCTCACACCAGGCTTACCTAGAGTCTAAGAGGTCATGTAAGCATCTTGCAATCCTTTACTTCACTAGGCTCATCTGAGCCCCTCCACCGGGCTATCCACACTCTTAACAGTTCTAATCAGAGGTTTACCTAACCCCTATATAGGTCCACAAACTCTAAGCTTATTTTGCTTGGTGTGACAGGGAGCTTACTTGGGGCTGGGTCTCATGCTGGCCCACCCCCCTGTCTCTATGGGGCAGTCAGCCCAGTCTTTCCTGCCATAACTTTTCTGTTCCCATAAACTGGTAGTATAATGAAGGAGACTGCCCATTTCCTACCCCAATGCCAGAGGACACTATCTTCAAATCCAAACCTTCCCTACACCACAGCCTATGCCTTGCTGAAGGCATCCATGTGATGCAATTATAACATACTCCAGGGTCTCACAGAAATGGTCACTCCCTCCCTGGAGCAGCAGGTCATTGTTCTTGCCCTTTAAGTCATACCACTCTCAGCCTCTTTACCATGGAGGACTTACCAGGGTCAGGACCCACCCCTAAGTCTCTGGCTGAACCCCCTACTTGGCCTCTGCCCCAACTACAGCATCAGTTACCCACAACCATGCCTTGGCCTCTTCCCCAAACATGGGGTTCCTCTAGGGCCTCTACACTGCACCCTACCATGGGGTCTTCTCATCTTCATGATCAACTATTTATTGGGCTGGCCCTTGGGATGCCCTTCAGGCTTACTCCCACTTTGGCCCTGCTCTGTACAGGGCCACACAACTATGCTCCTCACACTACCCCCTCTGGGATCTCCAGGATCTCACATCACTGCTGGGCTCAAGTGGCACTCTGCTTGCTGTGCTTGGCCTCACTACTCCCATAACTGCCTCCAAAGCCCTCCCAAAGATGGGGGCTAGAGTTGAGGCACTCTTCCTCACCTTTCACAGTGGAGGTAACTGGCCTGGCATTTCCATGGGGTTCCCATGCCACTAGGTGTCCCACCAGGCCACCCTTCCCTGACAGGGTGCAGTTTCAAATCATGCCCAGGACCAAGAGCCTCCTGCTCCTACATGCTAGTTGTCCCATGCACCTCAGTCAGATGATGTTACTGCCTGGGACGGCAGCAGCAAACTGCCTAGTGCTCAGAATGGCTGCCCTCATCAGGCACCTAGCTGCTGCCTGGTTTTTACCCTTAAAGTGGCAAGCACCCAAAGGTGCACTGCCACACTTGGGCTGGCCCATGTCTTCTCTGGGCCCTTGCCTATCCAGCCTCTCTCAGTAGACCATCCTGGCCTTTCTCTGGGGCCTCTGTACACATGGCCCCATCTTCTTCCACCTGCAGGCTGGTCTGCAGCCCACTTAAGTCCTTAAAGTGGTAGGCTTCCAAAGGTGCTCTGCCACAAATAGTTTAGGTGGGGAAGGAAGTATTATTATTTAGTTTTATTTAAGTTAATTTGCCTGAAAGCCACCTGTCTGAAGAGATAATTGGAGACCCTAGAACTAGGGAAATAGGATAACAGTGCAATTTCAAAAGTACTTCCCAAAAATTATTTTATTAGTAGGATGGTGCTATCATGCAATAGACACACATTTGCTGTGGCATGGAGGTTAACATTTCCTTTGATTCAGCTAACACACTGTAGAAAAAAAAAACCCCCAAAAACAAAACTTTGTTCTTTTTTAAAAATGCATTTTGAAAGGTGTTCCCTCCCCTTCCCTAACCATTTCTGATTTTTTCTCTCCCTCTCTATTCCCTATAGATAATATAAGCAAGTTAAGAGGTAGGATAAGCTTTTACACTTTATTTTAGGTAGCAAGTTCTATTTTTCTCTCCCCTCTTTGAAAATGATTGCCCTGCTATTTTGATATAGATATCCACTGTTTTAAGTGATAATTATGTGTGACTTGATTTTTTTTTTCTGTTTTTATATTGTCCAATTACTGTTTTAGGCCTATATATGTAAGTCCCATCTTGTAATGCCAAGCCTCCATCTTATCCCCATGACTGGTTGTGTAACCTATGAATCATACTACCCCTCCTATGTAACTTGGTTCCTGAATGAATGGGATGAATGAGGGTGCTTGAGAGACAATGAAAGTAGGTCTAAAAATAGCTGCCTCCAAATGACCGAACCATCAACACCAATACCTGGACCAAGAACCCAACTCTTGGAAGCACCCTCAGCATTCAAGAAACAAAAGATGAGGCAACTCATCATTGTGCCAAGCTGCACATGCTCAGTAAGAACGCCTGGAAACCTCAGGAACAAGACTGACATTGATCTCCTATGAGGAGGACCTGTCCAGGCAGAAGTAGTCTGCCCATAAAAGGGGGAGTGAAGACTGACTCCTTGTGATGCCCGCTATCTGGGCCAGCACCATGCCACATCACCTATCCACCCAGAGGCCCTGCTGGTGATCCCCTTCTAGACAACTGGACAAAGTCCCTTTTCCAGCCTGGATAGTTAGCCATCACCCCCTACCCCATCTTCAACAAAGGACTTGGACTCTGCTTTTCTTCCCTACCTGGACTCCAACCCTTCCACTAAGTCTCTTTCTCCTGCTGCCATTTTGAGTTTGTGCATGTACCAATAACTTCATAGGCCTATGTGGTGTGTTGTCTGTTCAATAAACCTGTTATTTAGATCCCCAAGTTGGGTTTTGCTTTACTATGGTTCAGTCCTGCTCCAATCTCTGTTCTTCACCCCTCTAACTTCTGTCTCATTTCTCACTTTCCTGCTTCTGGCTCACTGCCACCTCCAACACCTGTCCTGAGTACCTTTCTGCCTCCAAACCCCCTGTTTCTTTGCCATTGTCTTATCCCCACTGCCTTTTCCCCTGAGCAACAGGTTTTTGCCTCAGTTTCTTTCCTGGCGGTCTCCTCCTTGCCACCACTTATCTGCCTCCTGACCCCCCCACCCCAAATATAGTTTCATAGTTCAGAAGGGACCTTGACAGATCATCAAGTCCAACCCCCTACCATGGCAGGAAAGAGCACTGGGGTCAAATAACCCCAGCAAGTTGTTCATCTAGTCTCCTCTTAAAGACCCCCAGGGCAGGAGCCAATACCACTTCTCTTGGAAGTTGTTTCCAGATCCTAGCCACCCCGTCTGTAAATTACCACCTCCTGATGTCTAGTCTGAATTTATCCTCTGCCAGTTTGTGACCATTATTTCTAGTCGCTCCTGGCAGTGCTTGGGGGAACAGACTCCCCCAATACCTGCTGGTCCCCTCTGACTAGTTTGTAACAGGTCACTAGATCCCCCCCCTCAGCCTTCTTTTGTGGAGACTGAATCGTTCAGGTCCTGTAGCCTCCCCTCATAAGGCTTGCCCTGCTGCCTCCTGATCATGCAGGTGGCCCTCCTCTGAACCCTCTCAATGCTGTCCACATGCCTCCTGAAGTGTGGCACACAGAACTGAACACAGTACTCCAACTGACCAGTGCCACAGAGGGGTAGGATCATCTCCTTGGACCTGCTTGAGATGCATCTGTGGATGCATGATAAAGGTATTGTTGGCCTTCCTGACGGCATCCCCATGCTGTTGGCCCATGTTCATTTTGGCATCAATAATGATTCCAAGATCCTTTTCTGCCTCTGCACTGACCATATCTCAGCTGTCTGCCTCAGTGTCCAGCCCCAAGCTCCCAGGTTTCTCTCTCTCGCTTTCCTGGCTGTCTCCTTCTTGCCACCAGGCTTTCCCCCCCACCTTGCACCAGTGACCTTGAAAGCCCTGGGGCCACTTGATCCTAAGTAAACCCAAGCCTCAGTTCCTCGCTACCTGGACTTTAGGCCACCGGTTCTAATCCCAGTTCTGGCAACTTTCACTCTCTACACTTCAACTCTGTCACCTTAATCTTCTCCTTCCCCCACATACCCCAGGAACCCCAAGCACACACATATACACTTTACCATCCAAGCTAGGAACTTACCTGTGTGTATGAGTAGGTGGGTTGTACATGTGTGAACTGGTAAGTGTGTGTATATATATATATATATATAGCATTGTGTGCGTGATATACGAATTGGTGATCTGTTTATGTGTACTGAGTGTGCAGGTATGAACAATTGATTTTTGTCTAATTTTGAAGGTGTATAGTGTATGTGCTGGAATTGGAGCTAGGTATGCATGTGCCTAGACTGGTTTGGATGTGTATATGCCTGACTCTGTGTGTTTGTGTGTACCTAACTGATGTGTGTTTGTACATGTGCAATTGTGTCGCACCCTCCTGTCTCACACCACAATATTGAGATCCAAAAAAAAAAAAAAAAAAATCGCCAAAGAAGTCTTTGCCTCTTGCAAACATTTTATTGAAACTGTCAATGGCAAAAGCTCAATAAAATGACAATGTTAAGTACATTTTAGTCACTTTAACCTTTTGGAGAACTGAGAACCTGAATTGAATGGTGGCAAGATGCCAATAAAAAAAAGATTCCAGCAAGGTTGACCTTAGTCTTGAGTTACTGCCAGACACTCTTCTACCATATTTTTTACCTGAGAATAAAAAAAATGATATGTAGTCACTGGACACTTCAGCCACCAGCTGACATGGAAACTTACCATTTCCTGCTGTATTTCTATTTTCTTCTCTGCTAATCTCAACTTACATTCAGTCAAAATACTGCTGAAACTGCCTGCAAAATTTATCCTGAAGTTTTGTTTAAAACTTTTGTATAATGGCTTCTCATATAGGGTCAAGTTAGAGAGAGGTGGGGGTAGAAGTCTCAAACTGCTTTTTCAGGCCCATGACAACTTTGTTTCAGCCTCTTGAGCTTCAGCTTTATATGTTGCCACACAAGCATTTGAGATGTTCCGATATGAATTTTTTTCTTATAATTGGTTTATCTCAGAGCAAAGAGGTAACACATGGAGTAATACCTGAAAAGCTCCAGAATATAACAAGGATAAAAACAAAATCTTAAAAGGACTGTTTACCTTAGATGACGCACTTATTTAACCAACAAAGTTTAAGTTGTTAGTTGAAAGGATTTCTGCTAAAGTATTGTAATTAATAGAAAAAGTGTTAAAGCATTGGGTATTATGAGACAGCTAATGACACATGAATGGGTCTCTAATTCACTCTGTATATTTCTCCCCTTGTAGCAAAGCTAGCTGCAAACCAGTTGGTTTTAAATTTTATATGAGAGAACTGTTGTTTTTTTGTTTGTTTGTTTGTGGTTTTTTTTTTTGAGAGAAATCAGATTCAACAGAAACTTTACAGACTTAAAAAGAAATTATGTCTTAATTATACCATTGCAAACATCAAAATGTAAAAATGGAGATCACTAAAGCTTGATCTTGTATTCTGTCGTTGTTATATTCCATTGTGCTCACCCATTATATGCAATGCAAACTGACATTCAGACAACCAGAGAAGAAAACTTCTTGTACCTTAACGATGCAATCACAGAAGCAGCCTGCTGAGTCATTCTGTTTTGTAAAGCAGTCAGGCAGAGTCTGATTCTGTCTCAGGGAAACAGTTCCCTCCCCCTTTCCTTAGGCCTTCATGTCATTTCCCCCTTGATGTAGTTTTCTTCTCCAGGCCACTTTCTAGAGACATTTGGAAAGCCCCTTCTTAGCTCATCTGAAAAATGGGTGGACAACACAGAGACATAGCCCCATGTGTTTTCTCTCTCTCAATATTTCTTTTTAGTAGATCATGATAATATATAAGGTATGCCTATAGCAAAGAATAGACAATCTTCTTAACCTTCATGCATTCAGTAACTCATGACACAAAGACAATAGGCACATTTGAGTATCATCACTGTAATTGTAAAAGACATTTATCAAGTCCATTTTAAAGGACAAAACCATACAGACAATGATGATGGCCTTTTTGGAAAAACTTTGAGAAATAGAAGATGTGCTAAACAGTAGGAAAAACATCGATTTGCAGAACAAAACAAATAATGTATATTACCCCCAATAAGTTTCAGAGTAACACTGACAAAAAAAAAGTAATTGTATAAAATTATATTACTGAGTACAATTGTTGATTTCTTTATAATAATGGATGTCTGAAAACACAATCTTGTGGCTAAGAGCTATGATTTTCTTGCATTGCCTAGCAACCTGTGCAAATATAGAACTGCAGATGCAAGACTAGTGACCTTTCTTCTGTGCCCAGCTTTCAATGCTTAGTTATTTCTGTACTGCACATAAAAAGAAATTCAGAAAAAAGTTATTCCAAACACTGAATTCTTTATTCAGTTAATAAAATCATAAAGCAGACCCTCTGGCTATTATAAAACCTGAACTTGTGTCTATTATTGCTAAGGCTACTCTGCCTGCAAGGTTCTCGTGCTGCAGAAATCAACAAGGCAAATAAAGTGGCTACTTACTCTACAGTAATTCTGGTTCCTAAGGAGCTGGCCACATAGATTCCTTATACAGAAAACTGGATTCCTCTGGCCAATTGCCTCTGCTAGGGGCAACACCCATGTACTAAAGTTTCCCTGCAGCCTACTCCCTACTCGTGGGCATGAAGTATAAGAGATTTGGTTGAGTCCACCAATTTCTTCCCTATAATACACCTCTACAGTAAAAGCCCACAGTGATAGAAAAGGATGGAGGCTCCCAGAACCCATTAGTAACTGCCCCTCTTTTCAGCAACAATCCATGTGAATCCCACCAGGTAACCAGCATGTTTTCATTGGTTTGACATGACCTGCCCCTAATCTGATTGCCTTTTACAATCAGGTCATAAAAGCATTGGATGCAGGTGTTACCATGGGTGTAGTCTTTCTGGACTTCAACAAGGCCTTTGATACTGTGGACCACCCCATCCTCATTAAAAAAACTAGGTGACTGTGGCATTGATGCCTACACTGTCAAATGGATTGCAAATTGGCTGAAGGGTCATACTCAGAGGGTGGGGGTGGACAGGTCATATTCGACCTGGGGGAGAAGTGGGTAGCGGAGTCCTCCAGGGCTCAGTCCTTGGGCCTGCACTGTTCAATTTCTTTATCAGGGATTTGGATGGCAGGGTGAAAAGCAACTTGTTTAAATTTGCTGATGATACCAAAAAATTGGGGTGAGGTGGGCACTGTAGTAGAGGGAAAGACTGCAGCAAGACCTGGATAGGTTGCTGGAGTGGGCTATCAAAAACTGGATGCATTTCAATACTGGCAAGTGCAGGGTGCTGCACTTGGGCAATAGTAACCAGCAGCACACTTATAAGATGGGAAAATCCCTTGAGAGCACGGAGGCAGAAAGGGATTTTGGAGTTATTATTGACTCCAAGATGAACATAGGCAGACAATACAAGGTCACAGTCGGTAGGGCTAACCAGACCCTATCATGCATCCACAGGTGCATCTCAAGTAGGTTGAAGGAGGTGATCCACAGTTGGAGTACTGTGTCCAGTTCTGGGCACCCCACTTCAAGAGGAATGTGAACAACATTGAGAGGGTCCAGAGGAGGGCCACCAGCATGATCTGGGGACAGCAGGGCAGACCCTACAATGAGAGGCTATGGGACCTGAACCTGTTCAGCCTTCATAAGAGAAGGCTGAGGGGGGACTTTGTGACCATCTATAAACTCACTAGTGGGGACCAGAAGCGTTTGGGGGAGACCTCATTTCCCCTAGCATCCCCTGGGATAATGAGGAATAACAGCCACAAGTTGTTGGAGCGTAGGCTTAAATTAGACATCTGTAAGAACTACTTCACAGTTAGGATCTGGAACCAACTTCCAAAGGAAGTGGTGCTGCCTCCTACCCTGGGGGTCTTTAAGAAGCCACCTGATGCCTACCTGGCTGGGGTCATTTGAGCCCAGTTTTCCTCCTGCCTGGGCAGGGGGTTGGACTTGAAGATCTACAAGGTCCCTTCTGACCCTGCTTCTATGATTCACTTCTGGTGAATAAATAAGCAATTATCTGCTTACTTGGAGATAGAATCAAGAGGTGTATATAAATGCCCCACAAGCCAGCTGCAAGAGAGAGAGAGATTAGTGACCTTCCTAGCCATAATAAATGGGACTGCTAACATAAAAGACTGCAGCACAGAAAAGCCACAATCAAGTACTGTAACCTTGTATTAGTACAGGATGGTCCATTAGCATTTGGGAGCACTTTTACATATGTATGTGTCACAGTGCCAGGTGCTTTGAAAAGGTTAAAAACCTGCCTGTCCATCTCATGTAAAGCTTCAATAGCATCCCTGAAGAACAGAGAAAATGTCTACACTGCCTAATGCCATGAATCCCAAAACTTCAAGTGAAAGGTGCAGAGCTCATTATGCTTGATCCCCATGTATACAATACACCTGGGTAGAAGTTTCCAGAGAATATGCCTATATTGATGAGGTCTCCTACATCTACCATTTAAGTACTGCTGCCAAGGGCAAAGCAAATGGTCACTGCATTGTCTTGTGGCTGGACCTTGGATAGCAGAGCTCTTGTCACCTCTGCCATTTTTCTCTGTCCAGGCCATTGACAGAGGCCTCCTAAGCAACAAAATACAAACATAATCCAAGAGTTACATTTTGAGTCCTATCTTCAATATAGGATTTACTAGTCCTTGGCCACTGTCCAAAGTTGGTACTGCCCCTCACATCTCTCCACTGGCTTCTGGTAGTGGATCCTGAAAGAAACAGCAAAGTCTACCCTTTACAATACCAAGCTGCTTCTCTGGCTAGGAACCCTCTCTCTTTATGTCGTCCCAGCAAGTTTCCAACTCCCTCACACAGGTTGTCCAAACTGTAGAGACTGTTAGCTCCTATGAACAGGAAGTGAGATTCTGAACTGAACAAGGTTCAGAAGGCCCGCTAGGGCTAGCAAGTGGTCCACTAGGGGGGAAAGCACATGGAGGTACAGAGAGACAATACAAATACAAAATTAGATGCAAGAGATTTTTCGTAAGGCAGAGCCTTTTAAAGCCCCCTGCTTTGGAGACCAGTCTCAATCTTAGCTGAATAACTACTTGGGCTGTTGGCTATCAGGCTGTCAGGTGTAAATTCCTGGGCCAGAAACAGAACCTGGTTGTTGCAATGCAAGGCTGTTGAGTAGGGTAGAGATGCTCATATCTCTTTCTCGTGTGTCCTATAATGCAGGACCTGCAGGTCCTACGCAGTTTCTGTACACCCTCAAGATGCTCTGTAAGTGATTATTTATCTTTTTGTCAAGATCTGTAAAGGAGACCTATACTACTTGTAATCTTATACAGGAGAGCAAAACACAAAGGAAAAGAGCAAGCTTCTCCAGCTCCCCCTCAGGTGGAAGAAAGGAGATGAGGCTATTATGGTATTATGTTGTGAAAAGTGACATTGAACCCATCCAACTCGTGTTGTTCCAAGGAGTCCAAGCTTGGTCATAGACATGCATACAAAATTTAAATAGGCAGTTTCAACCAGGTAATACTTTCTTTCATCATGAAAAATATAAATAAACAAACAAACAAAGCAATCTGCATGTGTATAGCATGCTGTCTCCTACTATCAATGTAAGAGGCAAGAGAAAAGTACTGCTAATATTTAAAAACAGGAATAGATATCCAGAAGAATAAAATTTACCAATAGTTTATCAGATGACCAGAACTCAGACTCTCTAGCAATAAGAGCAGTGATGAAATTTCCTTCCCCAGTCTCAAGGAGGGAACTCACTAATGTGATAAAAAAAAAAAAAAAAAAAAAAATTAAAAAACTTTTCAGCATTTCACTGCAATATCTAAATTCCCTGGATGTACATATAAGATTTGTTTCAGCACATTTGCTTTGGGGGAAAAAAAAAACAAAACAAAAAACACACCACCTTCAAAAGGTTATTTCATCTAAATCCAAAAAAAAAAAAAAGCTGTGCTGGCCCTTCAGTGGAACCAGGTTTAAACAAAAACAGTCATTTAAAATTGGTTTTAGTTTTAGAAGGGTTTTATGGAACTGAAACAAAATATACCCACCCTTATTTATTATACTAAAAGGTATATTTCTATAGATCGTTCAATGGAAGTTCAGGTTCATGTTTATGCCCACATCACTCAATTATATACACAAGAGCTATAGTGAAGGCTTGCTATTATGAAAACTGCTGCCCACAGGTTATTGGGAGCAGAGATGGACCCAAAATATTTGGCTCTGAGAAAAGAGGTTTTCCAAGCTGTGCTAGAACCAGGTTAAAAAGACTCACATTCAATGAATGTGTATTTTACACAAAAATGGAACCAACAACAGAACAGACTGATGGAAAGATGCATTAGAATATTTTCAGTTTGACTTGTTAGACCCCTTAGAGGGGTGCAAGACCTGACTTTCAGACCCTGCTTCAGTATATAGTTAAAATATTTTTACAAAGTAGAACACTACCAAGTGGAGAGATTAAGGGCAGGCCTACTTCATATCACCAGTCTGGTGGTCTGGGTGTTCTCCTCAGCTGTGGGTTCATATCACTCTGGCAGAGGAGAGTCTCAACACCAAGTTTCTCACATTTGTGCACCTATACCCTAAACACTGAACCAACTGGCAAAATGGAGGCTAAAATGGATAAATACTCCTCCAGAAGTTTGCAAATCAAAACCCTTTTTTCTTTATTTTCTTTCAAGTGCTTGAAAGAAAATGCCTTTTTTTGAGCCAAGTTAAATATTTCATGGTGAATGAAAGGAGGCACCTTGATTTCACATTGTAACAAGAAAAAGGTCTCTTTATATAATTGATTTTTTTCATCCTGATTACTGGATAAAAGAAATAGTTATTCGTATAAGCCTAACTAGGACTAAGAAAGCATAGAGGTGCAAAGTTGCAAACATGCACTGATGTGGGAATAAGAGACTGCCATAGGAAAATATCACAAGTTATAGATCTTGTATTACAGGTATTGTTTGTTTGAACCAAAATAATTCAGTCGCACTACCTGTATGTCCAAGATACAATATTAGAATTTCTCTTGTTCAAAAAAATATTTAAAAAGAAATATTCAGGAATGACTATATAGGCAGCTGGTAAAGACCAAGAATGAATATGCTAATCCTACTCAAAGATGCACAATGATTCAATTCTTTCATATATGTTCAGTCTCTCCCTGCTAACAGAAATTTCTAGCAGTATACACTTTCAGTTCTTCAGGCATACATCACACTAATGAACTGAGCCTCACATATGCATGTCATTTTTAAGACTATAAAAATTACATAAGCAAAATAGAAGCAGTGAAAAATACTTTTAAGTGCAAGATTCCTAAAGTATATGGAATGAAAAAGAAAATAATGAAATGAAAAAGAAAATGCTGCTGTGCAATTTGCTTTAAAAGTTATCCACACAATAAAATGATACAATTTATAAGCCGCATCAGGTACAGATAGATAAAGCTGAACTATAGCACATTGCACTAGTCATGAAGTAGTGTAACTTGTAATAATAAAGGTTAATTCCCTTCCAGGTCAAGGAATCAGATTCCAGAACCTGCCATAGATAATCTGGTAATTCACTCATAAGACATGGTTTTACAGTAGGAGTAGACAATTTTTTGGGCCCAAAAGACCACATAGGGAGTTTTGGTGATCCAGCCTGTGGCGGCTCATTCTTTTTCTCATTGTTGCTTTGGTCTCATCTATTATCTTATTAGCTATCTATAGGCCCAATCCCATAACTGCTGAGCTATAGTTAGAAGCATTCAATGCTTCCTGGGATTTGGGGTTCTGGTTCTGAAAGTTTGCTTCTTTCAGGTAGCGATATATGCAAATGCCATGTACATTTTAATGGTCATAAACTGAAACTAACCTTGGCCTTTGAATATGTATTGCCTTCGTTCACAGACTAAGTATTAAGCACAATAGTATTCCATTTAAAATAGTTATACCATGAAAGATTGCATACAAATGAAAACTGAGCTCATCTACCTGACTGGAGAAAAAAGCCCCAGCAAAAAAACTGACCAGCTCATCCTTCATTTCACAAACTTCTGAGACAATGAAGTGAGTTGCACACCATCCAAATAAATACACACAGAGCCTAGGGCTTTGGCCTGCAATCCCTTCCCTCACAGTCTAAAAACAAAAGTATCCAGTGCAACATCATCCTGCCGAGACCCCTGCTGGTACCCCAGGAAGGGGGACTAGCAGTGTCACAGTGCAAGGACTAAATGGCCACCCTTGACACTGCAGAGCACCCCTTGAATTGCCCAACGTGCCTGGAAGGTGGGCACTGTCTGCTGGAGGACAGCGTGCTCAAATTCCAGTGACAGGCATGCCCACACCAAAAGCTGGAAGAGTCGCAGGGCATCACCTGAGCCATCCGTGGCAAGCCAGTTCCCGCGGCTCTCAAGGGTGGCCATCTTAGCCTGGCCAAGTAAGAAGTTGACCAAACAGATGACACCCCCATTGGCTGCCCGGTAGGGGAGGGAGAACAAGTAAGTTGCCTTTGAGAAGGCCAAACCTAGCACCTCAAGCAAAGTGCCAAGGGCAGCAAACAGCTGCAACAGCATCCGAGGAAGGCATGGTTAAGATCCTCCTCCACTCCCCACAGACAAAAGGGACAGGCCGCCCTTGCACCCAGGTCCATGTGGCAGACAAGAGTGCTGGTGGTCAGGATCCCATGCAGCAACTGATACTGGAGGTCTCTGGTCTTTTTGAAGTTGGGGGTTTATAGTGTGCGCAACCCAGGGCAGGCTGGTGTGAGCACTAGCACTGCTGTGTGCCTCTGCCACACAGTGTTGAGCCAAGTGGCAAGGACATGGGCATGGCAGACCCAAGTCATCTACAGATATAGGGCCTTCCACAGGAGCGCATCAAAGTGGATCCCAGTATCACTGTCAGGAGACAAAGGAAGAGCCAGTAAGGTGGCAGGCCCACCACGCAGGTTACTATTCACAACCAGGACAATGAGCAGTGATGCAAAGGATTCACTCAGGACAGCCCCAGCAGGGAGAGCTCTCCATGCTCAGAGGTACTTCTGCAAGGCAGCCATCACATCCTCTGGGAGAATGGCCTGCACACATCCCTTAGAAAGTGAGCAGCACAGCAGAGAGACAGAGGGGCCTTCTTTCTTATAGTAGTTACAGGGATACCTAGGCTCTTGGTTTAACTTAAGTAGTTCATGTATGAAATGGCACAAAAGAAGTAGTGAAAGCCCTAGTAATTACCATTTCAAACACACCTGCATTCAAAAAAATTAAGTTCAGTAAAGATTACACAAAGTGCAAAGCTTTATTAATGAATTTCTACCTTTTGGTTTGGAACTGAAGTCAATATGATATTCTGAAGGATAGATATCTAGAACATTTTTTTTTTTTTTATCACCACATAAAATTAAGACAGAGATAAGATGTGTAAACAGGTAGATCAGATCATGAACGATGCATGCTACTGGAGGCTGGGGTAGCACAGCAACCACCCACAGGCAATGGCAGTGGGGGTGTGGCAGCAGCAAGCGAGGAGTTCCAACACCACCGGCAGCGGTAGTAGTCAGTGGCAATCACCCGTAGATGCCACCGGTAATGAGGGAGTGGGGTGCTGAGTCTTGGTGGTGCACCCTCAACCTCAGGGGGTGAACATGCACCTGAGTGCATCCCCTGCACGTCACTAATGAGATAGATTATTGTAGTGTGCTTATAGCAAAAAATGTAAGTTATAAACTATACAAATATTATAATTCTATTACTTGTAGTACATAAATTGTATCATTTTAGTACAAGCAGTAAATTAATAGTAGTTAAAGAAAATTAGGCCTGAGAGCTTAGCTTTTCAAAAAAATATTTATCCACACACAAAAAAAAAAAAAAAAAATGCATGCAACACTTAAATGGTGTTCCTTCATAGTAACACCCGCAAATACATTTATATAGCACCCGTCACCTTTGGACAAGGGAGAGACATTGCACAAACTGGTTTAAGTGATCAGAAACTGGTTTAAACCTGTAACAGAACCGAAGCTCAGTGCACGTAAACCAGTTTCAAAATGGGTAAAACTGGTTTGAGATACTATATTCAACCAGGTTTATCAGACTTAACTGATTTGGGTCAAACTGGTTTATGAAAACTTCTGTCCCAGAACTCTTCCTGGTTCAAGTAAAATTACAGTACCACAGCATGATTTGCAGCCCTGAACCGGGCTGGGCTGTCTGCTCCAGAGAGCAGAGATGGCCCTGCACCTCTGTTCCCCAGCTAAAGTAGTGAAGGCTGGTTGATGGAGGTGGTGGGGGTGAAGGGTCAAGCCCAACTGGGGATTTGGGCCTAGTCTGCATGAGGACTGCAGGCAAACCCAAGCTGGGGTCTGGGGCCAGGGAGTGGGGTTAAACACCCCTTCCCCTGGTCAAACTTACTGCTGCCTGCAATTGTGGACTACAAATTCCATAGTTTCATAGTAGCTCGGGTCAGGAGGGACCTGAACAGATGATCTAGCCTGACCCCTGCCACAGACAGGAATGAGTGCTGGGTTCACAAGACCCCAGACAGGTGATCATTCAACCTCCTCTTGAATTTGCCCAAGGTAGGGACAAGGACCTGAGAAGTTGGTTCCAGATTTTGGCCACCCTGACTGTAAAATATTGCCTTCTGATCTCTGACCTAAACCTATTCTCCATCATCTTATTACTATTGTTCCTTGTCACCCCAAGTGGTGCTGGGGAGAAAAGGGCTCTGCCTATTTGCTGTTGATCTCCCCTGGTGAGTTTGTAGGCAGCCACCGAGTCCCCCCTCAGCCTCCTCCTGCTGGGGCTGAACAGGTTCAGGTCCCTCAGTCTCTCCTCATAGGGCCACATAAGGCACCTAGAAGCAGGAAGAAGTGATAAGTAGCCCTACAGAGTCCCACAGCTGTGATTTTGGAATATACATCCCAGAGAGATTGGGGGCAACAGGAAAAGGAAGCAAACACAGCCTATACTAGCTACACGCCAGAAAGCCACAGGCTAGTACCTCCTGTCTCCCAGCCTGAGCCACTGCAGGCATGTGGTTGCATTACCCGAATCAGAAGATAAATAACAGTTCACTTCTGTTTCAGTTTAATCTCTGCATCTTAAACCAACTGAAAAGACTGAATCAACTCAACCACAGGCTTTTTGACCATCTGTACTTAGCTGAAAGGAGAGAGGTGGAAGTGTGAGGAAAACTTCTTGTCTTTTTCTGCTCAGATAAAGTACTTACTGGGCACATCTGCATGTGCACTAGACTGTGCAGTTGTTACTACACAGTTATGAATAAAAACCCACCATATGGGTTTTTTCCCCATGCTACTGTGTAGTGCTGGCATCAGTCTCATGTAGACATGCCCACTAATGTCCAATGATCAGATCCAATTATCTCAGTTTCTTAGGCCCTTGGGTAGATGTTAAAAGAGCAATAACATTGTAACCCATGGAATTTTAAACCAAATCATAAATATCATGCCTTCTGCCATGCCAGGACATGTGATGTTTGACGTAAAACTTATTCAAATTGTATTGTTGCAGACTAGACAGAGGGCAGCCCCACCTTAGACCCCAGCACTGCCCTGTCCCCGATTCCAATGTTTAGCATCAGTTTTGCTAGAAGCTTACACTGTAAAGCTTTACAAAAAGAGATACCTCCTATTTTACTTAGTTAGATAAAAAAAAAAAGGGGGGGAAAAAGTGACAGGCTTATTTAATAAAAGCCTTTGTTCATAAAGTTAATAAAGCTGATCTACTTGCTCCAGATGTTGTTACAATGCCTGCATATCTCTATAGACAGTTTGCATTCTGTGTCAGGACAATGGAATAGAAATTGGATACAAAGAGCAATGCAAGAAAGGTCTGGGAACATCCAAAGCCTTGTAAGGTGGAGAAAGGCATGGAGAGCAAAATATTCTGTTATTCTCAAAGACAATAGAGGCTTTGGAAAGTGGGAAGAGCTAATAAGTTGGAAGATGTTACACATTTTGGCGAGTAGCTAGAGTCTTTGGCTATTTCTTACTCCTTGTTGAGATCAGGCTTTAGTGGCTTATAGAGCTTCCAGTTACTTAAAGAGTAAAACCCTGTTTCACAAAAGTAGTCAAGACTGTGAAAGGGGAGAACAAAAAATGCCCATGTAGTTCAGTTACAGAATATTGAAAAGGTCACCACAGTAAAAGCAGTATCTTTCAATTTTAGAACATTTTTAGTTAATGACAATGGCATGTCAGCAAGTCTGGATGCAACCAATCCTGCCACCAGCAGATTCTCTCACAGAATAGAGGTGCACAGTTCTTTAACCTAACTGCCATGGTGCACCACTCCTTGTGCGTGAAGGCTGCTGGGGAAAGCCCCAGCAGTGTGATAAGCAGCAGAGCTGAGGGTTGCTGAGGCAACTAATGAGAGTCAGCTGACCTAAGGGGCAATTTATATATATATATATTGACTTCAATATATATATTGACTTCAGTTCCAAACCAATCTACACAGGAGGGGTACAATGAATCATGCAGCTGCAACATGGGATGCCCAGGCAGAGGACACAAGACAGAGACTTGACATACAAAATGGAAACTTGACATGACTTTGGTTCACTTACAAATGCAGGCCTAAACCATACAATATCGCATATGAAACAATAAAAATATATTATTAGGTTCGTATTGATATATATAATACAATATAAAATAGTGGATATCCAAAACCAAATACTTGCTACCAAAAATCAAAATGTTAAAGCTCATCCTAAGTGAGAGCTCACTTATGCTTGTCTATAGGAAATAGAGTGGGAAAGAAAGAAAAGCCAGAAATAATTGGGGAAGGGAATGCACATGATAGATACACATTCCCTTCCCCAATTATTTTTGGCTTTTCTTTCTCTCCCTCTCTCTCTGCATCTACATCAAAAAAGCTGGAGGTTTTGCTACAATCCCATATAGATGGGTGCAGCATAGTACTACCACAGCAATGACATGATCAGTCATGGATTAGGTAGAGTTTGATAGAATTATATTAGCATCGCTAAACTCTAATCTCTTCTTTTTTCTAGGGCGTTGGCAATATGTAGGGAATGCATGTGCACTAACCCGAGACCAGCCGTGCATCCTCCTGAAAGCGCCAGAAGTGCACTTCCAGGTTGGTGACTAGGGGGAGTCCCCCAGAGGCAGATCTGGTGCCCCACCACCCAGACCCGGAAGGCACCAGTCACCCACGTTCTAGACCTCATTTTCAGTAGCTTCCATCTTTCCTTAAGGGAAAACTTTAGAATGGATTCAATGTTTCATGCTTGTTTGTACTCAGGAAAAAAAAAAAAAAAAAAAGAAAATCCCTCCAGACTTTATGGAGCAAGGGAAATGACAACAAAAGAATTCTTTGTTTTGAATACAGTTAAGGCAGTTCAGTTAATCAGCTAACTGCTTGTAGTTCTTTAGATGAGAACATGGTTTAGCTTTTTAAATATTGATCTTGGTGTGTGTGTTGCATTCACAAACCCCAGCCCACTAAATAGTCTAAATACTCCATTAAACCTACCCTCACAATCCTAGCTTCTCACCCATAACTAAACTGCAACTGCATCCAAAGCACACCTGAACCTTAGAATGAAGTTTCTAAATTCATTTTGGACAGTCCATGGCTATCTCTAGCAAGAATACTATAAGCAGGTTGCCTACCCTTCAGCCTTTGCAAATCAACTCCATTCTCAATTCTTCAGCCCAGTTTTATTCTTGGCAAAAATAACCTTAAATCCACAACAAAAACAAATCAAAACCCTCTGTCATTTGCAGACATTAGGAAAAGACAAATTTTAGCTCTTGGACTTTTCTCTAGCCCAGCAACTTGCCTTCTCTCTTCCCTCCCTTTTTGAAGCTCTTAACTCCCTATATGGTGCCACCTTTATTATCTGATAATCCCTTTCAGGTGGCCCAAGCCTCCTAGATATACAGGCTATTATCCATTGACTGCTTGCAGCTGGTCTTTCAGCCCTTGTAAGTCCAATTACCTCCTTACATACACATTAGGACAAATCATCCCCCTCTTCTTTGACCCTTCCATTGATGGGAGGTAGATAGTCTTCTTGAATCCTGGCATTGCTACATGGGAAAAAGCAGAACAACCCTGAGTTAGAAGCTAGCTGTGAGCTGGGAGGTGAAAGAGACAATGCTGGCCAGCTTCCCACATAGCAGGTAGTCTCAAGAACTCTGGCACAAATCAGAAGTGCTTTTTAATCGCTGATCTAAATGCAAGTGACATCATAACCCCACTTTTTATGCTACTGACCTAGAAATGTCTTTACTAGTCCAAGTCCTGCTTCTTAACAGCATCTTAGACTTCTTCTCAGGCTGAGAAAAAAACCCAGAGTGCAGCAAAAGTGAAAATGCTTGCCCTAGTGCCGTACCTATAGAAGTTAGGAACAAAAATGATTTGCTTTGTCCTTCCCAGCTAAGTCAGTACAAGGAATGACGGTACTGTAACAATGGCCTTCAAGAAAAAGCAAATACAAATAGAACACTCTCAGGGGCTTTTCTAGGGCTCCAGTTTGTTATTTTAGACATCTGAAACTAAAAGGCCCATTGAGTAAAAGGGGAAAAGTGGAGGACATCCATGTAAAGCCAGTTAGTAAAATGCAACCGAGCTTTAGCAAAAATACTTTTCATCTGGTTCATCTTAGACTAGGTTGCACAGAAGGTATGTGTTCACTGTAGTCATCACAGCTCCTGTGGACATACCCAAGTGAATTTTAACTTAGCTAGTTCTGGAATTGAATAAAGATTGGTAAATGCTTGGGCAGTTAAACCTGGTAGCACAGGATTCAGCACAGGCTATACTGCTAGCAGTAGCTTTTCTCCCATATATCTACAAAGGCTGCTGCTACATCAGTGACTAATTTGGAGACATACCCTTAGGCCAGGACTAGGCAAAGTTTTTGGCCAGTTTGTCTACCTTGTAAGGTGCCAGAGTGCTGTCATACCAGAAAAACAAAACTAAGGTGGGGGAAGTACATGGCAAGATACACTGCATATTAATATAGTTAATAATAATAAATGCTGCCTTTTTTCAGTGCATATTCTAAATAATTCAGTAAAAATTCTAAACCTGGTGACAATAAATAAAACTTCATATAATACCTTTCGTGTTGTGTATTTTTTCGTTAAGCATATTGTAATGAGAGAGAAAAAAAGGAAAAAGAGAGAAGAGTAAAAGAGGAGAGAGAGAAAAAGTGAAAGAGAAACAAAAAAAGAGAAAAAAGAAGGAAAGGAGAGAGAGAAAAGAGGAGCAAAGAGCGAGAGAACCAGACATGCACATGCTAATACAGACAGAGAACCAGGCACAGGTGCGCATGTACACACATAGAGCCACACGTATGCACAGAGAACCAGACATATACACAGAACAGAGACATGCACCATACGGCCAGAACCAGGCACGTGTGCACACAGAACCAGACGCACATATGCAGACAGAAACAGAACCAGATGCACAGACACATATGCACATACATAGGCACGGACACACAGATGAACACAGAAGCACAGATCTGGGCTGCTGGGCTATAGGACAAAGTAGGACCAGACAATGCTCTGGGCCTGCTGCAGCTCCTCTGCTTCCCCTGGGAGCCAGCCCCCAGGCTGCAGTGCGGCCTGCAGAGACCCCAGCTCAGAACCCACCCATCAACCAGCTGCCTCTTCCCCAGCGGGGGAAGTCATGCTAGGCTGGGTGGGGCCTCCAGCCCAGGACTGCACCTCCAGTACAGCAGGAAGGAGGCAGTGCAACAGACTATGTTGTTGCTGAGGTTGAAGGGAAACCCCTAAAGAGGGAAAAGAATGGGAACCCCACCAATCCTAAATGAGCAGAAGGAAGCTCCAAAGGGCGGAAGATGGAATTCCCTAGGATCCCAAGTCGGGAAGTTCAGAGTGGGGAACCATGTGAGATTATATGCTACTGGTGTGAGGAAAAGGGGCACCTAGTCCACTTTTGCCACCAGAGGCTGGAAACTGAAGCTGCATCCAGCTACCCTCATGAGAAGAAAATGGACTGCAACTTTGGGAGACATAAGGGCCCATAGGAAAAACCTAACCCCCTGATTGATGTTAGGATTGATCCCTGCAGTAGATGACATGGGCTGTATGCAGACCATGGTAAGGGAAATTCTGGTCTGCCCACAGATGGGTACACCACGTGTAAATAAGTAGTGATAAAAAGTGACCAAACGCCAGCAGAGCTGTGCTCACTGCAAGGGGAAGCGGCGAGTGCAGCCCAAACAGCCGCGCGAAGCATGCATGCTGCAAGATCCCCAGCTCATGCTGCTTAGAAAGCACGCAAATGAAAGACCCAATCTGATTGGCTGTTGGGGCAGTGTAAAGGACAAAGCCCGGGAAAGGAAAGGTGGGACCACACACAGCATCGGGAGGACTGATCATCCTCACTGAGATCCTGCGCCCACAGTTTTCCCTCTTCCCCCCGGGCGCTCCCTAGAGATATTCTGCAAGCAGAACGGTTTAAGAGCTCTCGAGTTTCCATGGTCTTTTTGGTTGCGGCGTTGGCTGCAAAGTTTAAGGGAACTGCTGGCATGGGGTGAGGTACGCAGCACTGAAGTACCTCACGGCAGAGCGAGGCATTCAGGTGTCTTGTGGTGAGACTTCACACAGCTTGTCTACGGTCTATTTAATTTGTAAGTAAAGTATTTCTTTTCTATATCGGCTTGGAGTCTCGTGTGGGACAGGAAAAGAATAAGAAAC
>JAGPOW010000261.1:135600313-135649268 GCA_030014935.1 Caiman crocodilus
TATATATTTAAATATATAATATATATATTTATTTCTAGGGAAACAGATATATCTCCCTATCTCTGAAGAAGGGTGTTTGCGCTGGAATCTTGCAAAGAACATTTTTTCCAACTGTTTAGTGCTCTCTTTCTCTTCCCACCCCCACCCGCATTGATTTTTGTCAATGTTTGTAGCATTCCCTTCTACAATGTGGGAAGCTGTCTAATCAGAAAAAACATTAAAAAATCTACCAAAAAAAAATTTCACACTTAGATTGTTTTTAAACATTAGAACCCTGGCTACAGATTTTTTTGATACACTCTGAGGTATAAAGAAAACTGAAGAGGAGACTGACTACAGCATACTTTCTTGTTTAAAACACCAGAAAGATTTCTGTCAGTACTTGTAATTTATAATGCATTGTTTCTCATATTACATAAGAACACATTCTACTTGTTCCAGTTATTAAAGTGTTGCTGGAATGGCTAAGCTGATGTTATTTTGCATTCAACCATGTTTTTGAATTAAAAATCAGTAAGTGCATAGTTCATTGGAAAAAGAAAAGTCAAAAACAAAAATACAAAGCAGCAATTTTGTGGTTTCAGCCTGAAGGCTTACATGTCTCATCAGTCAAGGAAAGCAATCTTGATGGAGCAGCCACTAATTGCTTCCCCATACCATATATTTCTGATGTAGCAATCTGAACACAGCAAACTTTAGTAACACAGATCACAGACACCTCTACCATCTGCCTCACAGTAGGGAAACCAGATGAATTCCACCCAGTTTGATAAATAGATTCACTGGGTGACATCTGCCTACAGCTGACGAGCAATGAAAAGACAAAAGTTGGACACTATAATATACACAATAAAGAAAGGAAAGGAAGGGAAAAAGGCAAAGGAAAATATAATTGATAAAAGAGTTAAAGTTGTAAATTGAAAGATAGTAAATGGAAACATTTATATAGCATTCTGAAACCAAAATGTTAAAGTGAGGCAATCTAGTGATACAAATTAAGGAAACCTACGATGATGTTGGCCACCACCTGCGTAATGGGAGACATAGGGGAAAGGAAGGAAAAAAAAACAACCCCCCCAAAAAAACCTACATAATCTAACTCTTAAAACCAGCAACAAGTATATCTTGGAAGACACTGGTTACTTATGAAAAAAAAAGTAATTACCCTACTGTCTGTGCTCAGTGATTAGACGTGCCTCGGCACAGCAGAATTGTTAGCACAATGCGAGCACTCGGTGCAAAAGTTCCCTGATACAGTGGGAAAAAACCTTGGTGCAATGATCAGTCCCCATCAAAGCTTGCAGTTGCACTGTTTGCATGCATGCTACCAATTGGCTTATCGTAAATTATTCCTACTTGGCGGCTGGCAATTGGCTCGTTAGCCGTATAAAAGCTAGGGCAAGTTTCCGCCCAAGTTGGAGAACTCCATGTGTACATCAGAAGAAACTTCCACGTGCATCCCAGAGCAAACTTGGAGGCCTGATCAACCACCAACAACTCCCCGTTGTCGTTCATCCTGATGTACCCCGTACCCTGCATGTTGAGACAACATCGGTGTGCCACCCGGTTTTTCCTTTTTTGCAACTTGTATGGAGCGTGCCTACACTGTGTGCATCAACACGAGTCCCTGTACCACAGTTTGTAAGTAAAGTTCTTTTGAATTCAACCAGCAAGCTTTTGTGCCTAATTCCACTCCATCGGTGCGGCCCCATCTGGCTACTCTCAGCCCCCAAACCTTCAACTGACAAACCCTCCTTTTTGGAGAAATAAATATAGTCCAACCTTTTTTTTGGAGACCGGGATATTCTGCGGTCTGAAACCAATGGACCAGATTCTAGTCTTAGTTTCAGTTACTGGCTGCAATAAACTGCCTTTACTTCTGTTATTGGCTACTGAAAATACTACAGGTTTATACTGAACTTTTCTGATAGGGTATGTCCTAATGTGTTTATAACAGTGGGCAGGAATAAGAAAACAAATATCCAATATGGACTTACAGGATGAGACTTTTGAACTCCAAGTGGATTGATGGATTTGGGGCAGTGTTTTTTCTGGCAAATGTACAGAAGGAATAAGAAAGGGATTATTCTTTTGTCTGCCAATGAAGAGTAAGCACTGAAGAACTTAGTATCTCCCATTTGTTACGTTTAAGGGAATGGGGGTCCTCCTCAGAGAAAAGGCAGAAAAGGGGCAAAGTAGCCCCCTTGGCTCTCCAGGGAACTAGTGGACCTCCTGTGTCTAAAAAGACAAATCTACAAAGGATGAAAGACTTGATCCACCTCCAAGGAGGAATACTCTGCACTGGTCTGGACCAGCAGGGAGAGAACCAGGAAAGCCAAGGCCATGGAACTCCAATTAGCTACAAGCATCAAGGACAACAAAAAGTCTTGTTTTAGATATGTGGGGAGCTGGAGAAAAAGCAAGGGTAACATTGGACCCCTGCTAAACCAGATTAGACAACTGACAACCAATGCCCAGGAAAAAGCCAACTTGCTAAATGGGTACTTTGTGTCAGTCTTTCACCAGTCCTATGGGACGCCCCTGCCCATTATGGGACAGGGAGGCTTGGATGAGGAAGATTCCTTACCCTCCATCAATGCTGATCTCGTGAAGGAACACCTTGAGAGGCTGGATACCTTCAGGTCAGCTGGCCCTGACAGTTTACACCCCAAGGTACTCAAGGAGCTGGCCAGCATCATAGCTCAGCCAGCTCATCATAGCTCATGCACAGCTCTTCAATAACTCCTAGAATTCTGGTGAAGTGACCGAAGACTGGAAGAAGGCCAACGTGGTGCCTATCTTCAAGAAAGGGAGGAAAGTGGATCCGGCTAACTACAGGCCCATCAGCCTGTCATATATCCTCGGGAAGGTCTTGGAAAAGACTATCAAAGAGGCCATCCTTAACAGACTATTTGATGGCAATATCCTGAGGGATACCTAGCATGGGTTTGTTGTGGGTAGGTCTTGCTTGGCCAGTCTTATTTCCTTTTATGACCTATCACCTGGGCAAGGGAGAAAATATTGATGTTATATATCTTGACTTTAAAAAAGCCTTCTATCTGGTATCCCATGATCACCTCTTAGCAAAACTGGCTAGCTGTGTTCTCGGCCTCACCATGATCCACTGGCTGGGGAATTGTCTCCATGTTAGGACCCAGAGGGTAGTGGTTGATGGAAGTCAATCATTGTGGTGCACTGTGACCAGTGGGGTCCCTCAAGGCTCTGTCCTATTCAACATCTTCATTAATGATGTGGACATCAGTATCAGAAGTGGACTGGCCAAGTGTGCCGATGACACCAAACTCTGGGATAAAGCATCCACACCTGAGGAGAGGAGGGTGATCCAGACTGACCTTGACAGGCTCAGGAAATGGGTGGATGAGAACCTGATGGTGCTTAATACCAAAAAATACAAGGTTCTCCGCCTTGGGAAGAAAAACCTGCCGCATCCTTATAGGTTTGGCAGTGCTACGCTGGCTAGCACTATGGGCGAAAAGGAGTTAGGGGTCATGATTGATGAAGATGAACATGAGCCTTCAATGTGATGCTGCAGCTATTAAAGTGAGCCAAACACTGGCTTGCATCCATAGATGCTTCTGAAGCAAATCCCAGGATTTCATTCTCCCTTTGTACTCGGCCTGGTAAGGCCACAGCAGGAGTACTGTACCCAGTTTTGGGCTCCACAATACAAAAAGGATGTGGAGAAGCTTGAGAGAGTGCAAAGGAGAGCCACATGGGTGATCAAAGGTCAAGAAAACATACCCTTTGATGAGAGGCTGAGAGCTATGGGACTCTTCAGCCTGGAAAACACAGGCTCGGGGTTGATCTGGTGGCCACCTATAAGCTTATCAGGGGTGTTCACCAGGATCTGGGGGAACATCTGTACACCAGAGCTCCCCAAGGGAGGACAAGGATGAATAGTTACAAATTCCTCCATGACTATTTCAGGCTGGACATAAGGAAGAATTTCTTTACTGTCCAAGCCCCCAAGGTTTGGAATAGACTGCCGCTGGAGATGATTCAAGCACCTACTCTGAATGCCTTCAGGAGACATTTTGATGTTTATCTTGCTGGGATCCTATGATCCCTGCTGACTTCCTGCCCCTGGAGCAGAGGGCTGGACTCAATGATCTTCCCAGTGGCACAGTTTAAACATGAGGGCTTGAACAAGAGGCACTGTGCTGGGTGCCCCATGCTAGATTCAGCATCACATACGGTAGGGACCTGCCCGAAGCACCCAACAGTGAGGCTCCCGGAAGCACAACACATGGCAGCAACACCCAGTGTGGCTGGGTTCCTCCAAATTGCCCTCACTAACCCAGTGGATCCCTCTCACTTGCCCACAATATCCTGACACCTGCATTTTCACCAGACACTTGATTCTAAGATGAGTCTTTGCTTCTCCTATGTTGAATGGTAAGAAACCTCATCTTTGCATTGAGTAAATATGGATAAATCACAGGGATTGGATTAATTCCTGGAGAAAAGGTGCATCAGTAGCTATTGAACATGGCAGTTAGAGGCATAGCTTCTGAATCAGAACTTTCTAGACCTCCACTGCTGGAAGCTGCAAGTGAGAGAAGTACAGTGAAAAAAACCTGCTAATACTCCTTTCACTCTCCCTTTCAGGACCCATTCTCTGCCACTGTATGACACAGGATACTGGGCAAGATGGGCTTATGGTCTGACCCAGTAAATAACAGTTCTTACATTCACATGAGACAATTATCCAACACACGGTCTATGTATTAATCTGAGAAAGCAGCATCTCTTCCGATAGAGACTGGAAATCAAACCTGACAGGTTGATACTTATGCAGGATGGTGGTTTTAAGCTCCTGTGGCTTCATTTCATCTCTAGGAACCTGGTATATGTATGAGATGTTTAAAGTCAGTGGATTTCTTGGCTGGCAAGCTATCACTTGCATATCTGTAACAAATCACTGGCAATGTATGGTGCTAGACTTCTGCCCTGCAGTGGTCGGCCAAGGAGATGGAAGGTAGCATAGGCTCTGGCAGGCATCGTGCACCTGCATAACCAGAAGCTAGCAGTCACTGCAGGCAAATGATCCACGAGCAAGAAAAACAGCAGGAATATTTTCACCTCTTAGTTCAATTTTTGAAGAAAATTGTGGCCTGGATATTTACTTTTGGAATTCTTCCCAGGAGAGTGCAAATCAGAACAGGACACAGATTGGTGGCACAACCAAATGAGGTCCATATAGGAAACGTTTATACAAAATACAAATCTCGCCATACCTGTACTTTGGGTTCAGAAGTTATAAGAATCCAAAACTATATTTAAATCAGTTAACCAGCAGGTCTGTACATAATTGAAGACATTTCAGGTCATGACAATCCATACATTATTGAAACCATTATAAAATGACTCGACCTACAAAAAAAAATTCTAAACTTCAGATTAGTTAAATAATTTCAACTGAAATCATATACCAACCATATTTTTTCAGCTAGATGAGAGGGGGTAATCTCTGTTGTATAGACAGATGTTTGCAATTTTCTTTTTACATTTTGGCAATTAACAATGCAACTAGAACAGGTGGTTTTTGGTAACACAATCCAAGAAAGACTAACTTAGTAAGTATAAGTAATCTTTTTCCCCCTAAAGGAGGGCCAGTTTTTGTCTGCAGGACTATATGACTCATGGATCACTAAGAAACCCACCACCATAGCATCTAGACACAAGTTAGAGAACAAGAATACATCATGATTTATTTCTGAATGAAAGCAGAACCTGAAATTGTTATGCTTCCTTTTTTCAATTACAGGCATAACTATACTTTTTGTAGTTACTTGAGGAAAACCAGCAAAAAAGAAATGGATCTCCCAATGGTCCCTAATATGCAAACATTGGAGATCTGGCTGATCTCATGGTCTAGAAAAGAAAAGAGTTGTTTCTGCAAGAACTCTATTCTCCTAGCCCCTAGATCTCCACAGGACCTTCAGCAGTGCCCAGAGAACTGGCAAGGCATGAGGAAAGAGACAAACTTAAACAATATGTAATTTTTACCCTTTAAAGAACAGAGCTAGCTCTTCATAGCTGATCCAAAGTTGAACTAGTATTAGATATGGAGCACTTATGCCCTGCAGTAAGTTTGTTCCATTTCAAAGATAGACTGATGAGTGAAAGACATGTTTCAGTTTCCCTGTGGCCTCTGTTAGACTTAACTAGGAGAGCTAGAGAGCTAATAGAGCCATATCAGTGCTGGAAGAGGGACAAAAACCCAAAAACACACAACAAAGTTGAGAACTGTCAGAATATCCATGGCCCTGCAATGTCTTCTCATAATCATTCTATTGCATTTGCACCAAGACGGCAAAACCTGATTGATGACAGGACTGCTAGGCTCCCCCTGGGCGCGAGCCCAGGGACTGACAGGGAGCAGGGAGGGGTACACATTGGGAGGGGTCCTGATACACACGGGGTAGGAGAGCTGCTGCTGCAGGGCTCTCCCATCCCATGCATATGTGCCCAGTGAGGCTTTCCCATGCAGCCTGGGGCTGACCACAACCTGTCCTCTTCGGAGGTAGGTACCAGCCAGCTACAGGCTGGGCAGGGAACTCTCCTGGTACAGCGACCTCCTGGTCCCAAATGTCCAATCAGAGCTAGGACTGGGACATTGTTCTCAGTGCCCAGCAGTTGCCTGCTGCTGGAACGGGCTCCAAGCATGGAGCCTGGGCTGGGACAAAGTCCCCCTGGCCTGACAGCAGGCAGCTTCTGGCCCCAGCTCTGTGATCAGAGCTGAGGCTGGGAGACTGGTCCCTGCCCCTGGGAGCGGCCTGCTGCTGGGGTAGTATCCAAGCTTGGAACCTGGATAGGAAAATGTCCCTCTGCCAAAACAACAGGCAGCTCCTGGCCTGGGCTCCACAATCAGAGTGGGGACTGAGAGATTGCTCCCTTCACCTAAGAGCTGCCTGCTGCAAAGGTGGGCTCTGAGCTCAAAGCCTGGCCCAGGACTATGACCCTCTAACTCAACAGCAGGCAGCTCCTGGCCCTGGCTCTACAATTGCACCCAGGGCTCAGAGCTGCCTGCTGCCAGGGCACAGGACTGTTGTCCTGGCCTGAGCTCTGTGCTTGGAGCCTGCCCCTGCAGCCGGCAGCTCTCTGATCGCAGAGCTGGGGCTGGGAGCTGCCGGCTGCTGGGGCAAGGGGACATTATCCTGGCCCAGGCTTTACCCTGGATGTCCACCCCAGCAGCAGGCAGCTCCCAGAGGAAGGGATTGTTTTCCCACTCCCTGCTGCCCAGGCTGACTGGGAGCAAATTTCTTCTGGTGGGCCATCTATACATGGGCTACTTCAGTCACTATAGCATAGTTAATTTACTGCCTGCATTTTCAGGTAAAGTGCACTAAAGCCTCTTGTGTAGATGCACCCAGTGTGCAAGATTTCCACCCTTGAGAAGCAAAGCTGTGAACTAGGACACACCAACAATTATTTTAAATAATGAGCAGTAGATGTTAGGAACTTTGTATTTGCATTCAGACTTTTGATCAGTTAAATCACATGTAGATTATACTTTCAAGAGTGTCTTCTGCAACCAGCAAAGTTAGGAAAGTTTTTTGGGTGTTTTTGCTTTGAAAGCATAACTCCTAAATTACGTGAACCCAGGAGCTTCAGGGGAAAAAAACCCAGAAGTTACAAAAGCTGGCAACACTGAGTGGGCATTCAAGATCAACCTGTGAGACCAATCAAACCAGATCTAATGTACCTAAAGGGCTTGGCTTTATTCTGATGCAGCATAGACCAAATAACAGAAATCTTAAATTCCATTTGCAAAATATAATGCTTATATTTTAGCCAATCTGATTTTTAACCTACTTGAGATTTAATCCCAGGCAAAAGATGTCTTGCTTTGTTTTGCACCTTTGGCATATTCACATATTTAATGTGTAGCTGAATGTTCCAACTTGCCCAAGTTTTCAGATATCTTAAAATTGAAACTGGGATTTGAGATTCTCTTCATAGCTTCACAATCCATTTACAATTCAATGTTATATTTTCTAGAATTAAATGAGCCAAATGTCTATGATCTGAGCATCTTTCTTCCCAAGTATGCATATTGTCCTTTCTCTCCCATTTAGCTAAGTGGTATACTGCTTGCACACTATACTTGGCCACATTGCAAAATTAGCATGAGACAGAGTACTGCTACCTGGTGGTGACTTCTCTGCTGCACCATGTTCTGTAAGATTTTGTTCACTTAGTGCAAAATAAGTGTGACTTTTTTAAGAAGACCTAAGGGCTAAATTCCCACAATTCATGAGTCTGGTATGGCAATTTACCAAGACCAAAGAGACTAGCCAGGAAAAAAAGAGCAAAAGATACAGGGAAAGCACTGTGGTTTGAATGCCGTTGTATCACTCCAGTCCTGAGTCACCTTTATAGACTCACGGGCCCATTTCAACCAAGTGTAACTGGAGCGTTCCACAGCTGCTGTAGCAAACAACAGCATTACGATCAGAAAAGTGCAAAGGTGAGCATTAAATCCCCTTTGCACATGTAGTGCTGACCTGTAAGCTGTGCAATTAAACTTAGTCCCTGAGTCAGTTTGCAGCTAAATTCTACTTCCATCTTGTTTTTCCAAATCTAAGTTTGGAAACCGTCTGGAGTCTCATTTTTTAGAGCTGTTTTGCTTTTTTTAACTTTTATTTTTGAGCTCTCAATATGATGAAGTCTCACATGTCTATCAAATAGGCTAAATGCAGACATTCAGGGATGTTAGGAGGTTAAATTGGGTTAAAATCCCCCCCCCCCCCAGTCTAACTTCAAACTGGTATTAAAAAGGAGGACTCCCATTTAAGATAGATCCGGATCAATGTAGTATCAAACACGCTTGATCTAGATTAGACCAGTGCATGGAACCTGTGCAGCCCAAGGGCTAGGAAAGCCTGTCTGCTGGCCCCAGCCCTGGGGCTGTGCTTTCCCTACCTGCCCCCATGGCACCAGGCTATTTCGAGGCCCCTGGCCCTTCACCCCTCCTACAGATCAGCCAGCACCCACCAGCCGGCTGCTCCGGGTGCCATCAGGCTTTTCAGCTTCTATTGCTGCTGGAGCTGAAGAAGTATGCATCTGTGGGGGAAGAGGTAGGAGGTGTGGCAGAATACCATCTCTGTTCCTCCCTAAACTCTGCTCTGACAAGTAAGTCACCATGGTCACTGCAAAGGTCAAACACCTCTGCCCCATTTCTTCAGGTAACCCTAAGTTATAACCTGAGCTGGATAAATGCCTGAGGGAGAAGGGAAACCTACTCCTTCTGCCTATGTGACCAGCATCACATACCTGGGAGGGTGCTACAAACCCTGCCAGTCTACCCAGCAACCAGTGATGCATTTCAAATTGTTTGGCTGGCAGTCAACACTTGCTGGCCTTCATTGGATCAGGTAAATGAGGTCATAAGGATTATATAATTGAAGGACTGCCCAGGAGAAGGGGCAGCAGCCCTGATGAAAACTCAGAGAGAAGCTGGACCATCTGAATCTCTCTCTCTCATAGTTTGTAGGGTCAGAAGGGACCTTGACAGATCACCAAGTCCGACTCCCTGCCATGGCAGGAAAGAGCACTGGGGTCAAATACCCCAGCAGGGTGTTCATTCAGCCGCCTCTTAAAGACCCCCAGGGCAGGAGCCAGCACCACTTCTCTCAGAAGTTGGTTCCAGATCCTAGCTGCCCTGACAGTGAAGCAGCGCCTCCTGATGTCTAGTCTGAATCTACCCTCTGCCAGCTTGTGACCATTATTCCTTGTCACTCCTGGTAGTGCTCGGGGGAACAGGGACACCTCCAATGCCTGCTGATCCCCCTAGCTAGTTTGTAACAGGCCACTAGATCCCCCCTCAGCCTTCTTTTGTGGAGGCTGAACAGGTTCAGGTCCCTTAGCCTCTCCTTGTAGGGTCTGCCCTGCTGCCCCCTGATCACGTGGGTGGCCTCCTCTGGACCTCTTGATGCTGTCCACATCCCTCCTGAAGTGCAGTCCCCAGAACAGGATGCAGTACTCCAACTGCAGCCTGAGCAGTGCTGCGTAGAGGGGGAGGATCACCTCCTTGAACCTGCTTGAGATGCATCTGTGGATGGCATGACAAGGTGCGGTTGGCCTTCCTGACCACGCCCCACACTGTTAGCCTAAGGTGGGGGTGTGGCGCTCTATGTCAAGGAGAAATACACATCCTCAATGAGTAGCACGCAGTCGGATGAGGGGCACGCTGCCGTGCTCTGGGTTAGAATACAAGGAAGTCGAGGGGAAAGGGACTTGACGGTGGGGAGATGCACGGAGCCTGGAAGATGATCAGAAACAGTGAAGTGGGTGGATTAAGGCAGGAGCACCCCCTACTGGCCCACCACAGGAGGGATGGGGGCATAGGTTCACAGGAAGTCAGGGGGGGCTAAAAATAGTCCCTGGTTCCCCCATGGACCCCACAAGCCCCCCTGATTCCACCAGATCCTCCCAGACCCCAACAATTCCCTGCAGGTCCCACTTGCCCCGCTTCCCCCATCCCCTCAATCACTCCCATGGATTCTGCTTATCCTCTGTCCTCCCCATGGACCCAGGCCTCCTCCCCCCAAGCTTGCTTGCCCTGATGATCTCTGCAAACCTTCCCCAACAGCATCCCCATGTTGACTTACCTTAGATTTGGTGGCCATTTTGAATACTGTTTCATGTTCTCCTAACCTCCCCAAATGTCTATACTTAGTTAGCCATCAGCACAACATCAATCCCACCCTGAAATATTTTGTTATGTAACAGCTCCTTGAATTCCTATTCCTGTTTATGATCATCTAACTTTAGATACTAAACTTTAAATTGGGTCACAAGGGAAGATTTAAATTGTTCGCCTCAACAACTAATGTTATCCAGCAGGAGGAATTAACTTGAATCCCCAAATTTTCTCTTGCCCCTCTAATCTTGTGGATGTTTCTTGCCATGTGACATCATTTGAAGAGATCCATAACATCACCACAAGAACAGATTAAACCAAAGAAGTGAACTGTTCACTTACTGTGTGCACTGCTCCACAAATTCCAAGTCTTTTATCTATTTCCTATCTCTTAACCTTGACATTTATTTAACCCCCTCTGGTCCTTACCATTTTCCAAACCCGTATGTTTACTCAAGTCAGACTGAGGGGGTGAAAATAGTTTTTCTTTTATACTTCAAGGGATGTATTTTTTTTTTTTTAAAACATGGATCATTCTCTGATTGGATTAGGTCTAACAAGCAGATATATGTGTGACCAAAAACATTCTGAGGGGGCAATTTTAAAGATAGAATAATAAAAACAAATTGCCTAAAAGCCATATTGTAATCACAGTTTATCAGGAGATAAACCTAGCTTTTTCCTTTCATCTACATTATTTTGGAATCTGGAGAAACTGCTGTTTTGCACCAAGAATCTTTAGATCCAAAGAATCTTCCATAATAATAGATAGAAAATTCTTTCGTGCCTCCAGCCACTAAACAGCAAACCTGTAAGATCACTGGTAGCCAATGTTAATCAGCACAATTTCAGCCTGCTACACCATAATGCATCGTCTCTGAGTGCACCTCTAAATTAAGACAGACACTGTAGTAGCACTCCACCCTTCTTGGTTTTGGAGCTGCAGCATTTTATCAGCATGTTGTTAGTCTTCTCATGCTGTGAGCATATTCATTGTAACACCATGAAAATCCCAGGACTGCCAGTGCAGCAGCTGTTCCCTGCTAACAAAGACCTTGTTATTTCATGAGAATCTATTTTCTGTTCCTCGGTTGTCTTTTTATAAACATGGGAATTTATTCGCAACAGGAACACTTTATGTATTGGGGTTTGCTCTCACACAGAAATACATTAACATTCCTATTGTCAAAACAATTACATCTTTGCTGAGTAGAGATACCCAACTCCAGTTAAAATGATATATTCCGGCTGAATAGGGAGTTTTTATGCATATCCATTTAGAAAGGGGGTCATGACAGACCAGAATAGAAAAAAAGTGTACTGTCCCTCAGCTTAATCATGAGAGCACTGGATCAGTGTTTAAAGTGTTATTTGAGGACTTTTGCAGCTCACTAGTTTTATAGCCAGTTCAAATTAAATTGAAAATATTTTATATTTCACATATTCATTATCTCTCAACTGGTCAAAGAATGAAAAAAAGGAGAGATTCATTGGTTCAAATAAGGAGCTCCACTCTAGAAAGAGCAGACAGGTAGCTTCATAAACTTCAGTGAAACTAGTTGGGCAAGTCACTTCTCATAGGGAAAAATCCCATAGTTATTCTGGAACTGGTTTATATTTTGCAATGAATCTTTTATCCTTTCTTTATTCTGACAAATGTAGGAACATCATCTTCTTCTTCTTCTTCTTCTTCTTCTTTCCTTGCTTGTCTCATCTAAACAAAGTCATTGTTGTGGATCCTGGCTCTCCACTGGCTTTGGTCATATGCATCCTCTTCTAACTCCTTCTCTCTCATGTTCCTCTCTATCTCATCTTCCATATTCCTCTTCCCCTTCTCTTTGGTAGTGTCATTCTGGTAACTTCCTTTCCCATGTATTCTTCTAGACTCCTTTGAACATGCCCATACCATGCTAGTCTTCTCTCTTGTACTTTCTTAGATGCCTCCACTATCTTCACTAATCCTCGGATCCAAATATTCCTCTTTATCCGTCTTCATCACTCCACACATCCATCAGAGCATTCTCATGTCTGTCACATTGGTTTTTCTTTCTTGCGTTTTCTTCAAGGGCCATGTCTCCACTCCATACAACAGCACTGGATGCATACATCTTGTAGACTTTCCTTTTCAACTTCACTTATACTCTCCTATCACATTATATTCCTGTCACCAATTTCCAGTTCATTCACCCTACTTATTCAACGATTCAACTCTTCACCTAACTTTGAATTCCACTGAACAGTTGACCCAGATACTTGAACTTGTCAACTTTTCAAACATGTTTCTCATCAATCATCACATTTCCAACAGCAGGTACCTTACGGAAATTGCAGTGTGCATATTCCATTTTAGATTGACTACTTTTCATTCCCCTTCCGTCTAGCACTTCCCTCTCTTGGGCCAATCCAGTTTGCCTTCCTTTAGACATTCAGTGCAAATGACCATGTTGTCCACATACATCATATTCCAGGATGGTCTCCTTATTTGTTCAGTAAACACATCCATCATGACTGAAAACAGAAACAGGCTCATAGCTGACCCTTGGTGTATCCCCACCTTCAGCTCAAAACAACTTGGCTCTCCTGATCTGTTTCTGACTTTCATTGTACATTTCTAATACACGTCCAGATGGTTCTGACATTTCTCCAGCACCTCCTTTACCCTCGGGCACTCCCATATTTCCTCCATGGGTACATGATCATAGATTTTCTCCAGGTCAGTAAAAATCAAATGGATATTTCACAACTGTCACAGAAGGATGATGATTTCTGCAAATGTATTCATTACAGAGTAAAATGTTCGCTCTCTACCACCACCTTTATGGTGGGAAAGTTCTGTTAACACTGGAACCAGCATAGGCTAAACATGCCTATGCTGGGAGCAAAAGATAGAGAAAGAAAGGATCTGTGAATGCCACACTTATTGGGCTCTCAATGCCATGATGCTCTGCTTCATTCAAGGTGTGAGATACTGGCCACTGTGAGGGAAAAGCACAAATTGAGGAATTTTAGTTATATGCAATCTACTGTTCTTCCTATACATAGATGCATAGGGAGCCTGTAGCAGGACCAGCCCCCAGGGTTGGCTGTGATGCCTCAGGTGGCTGTGCAGCTCCTCCCCACTCCAGCTCCTCAGGGTACCCTCCCTTTGTTTTCTCTCATCTGTCCATACCTTGATGGAATTAATTTATTATAGAAGGAAGGCTGTCCCAAGGTCCCAGAGTGAGCCCCAGCCTGCTTTAGCCACACATCCCTCCCATATCTGGCTGACCCCCAGGCTTTTCTTTCAAGCACTGAGTGGGGGCTTGCTCTGGCCTCTGTCAGTGCCTCAGGGTACCAGTTGCATTACAAGATATTTGTGGTCTCCTTCTGCCACTAAAGCGATGCCAATGCCTCACAGATGTCACTCAGTTGCCAGTTATTCCCCTGTATAGGCTTCAGCCTTTCTAGCTTTAGCATTCAGGTTACTCTGGCTGTAGACTGGAAGTCTAGGCTCACTGGCTCTGGCCTAGCCTTCTAGTTTCAGCTTCTCAACTGCCCCTGGACGCACAAGTTGCCCCGTCAGAGCTCAGACCTGGTCCTTTTGGCCTCAGCCTGCCTGTGCTTTGTGCCCCTGAACCTGGCAAGGCTCAAAACCTAGTGTGTCCCTCGGACACCCCTGCGGCTTCTCTTTCTACCACTTACAGCCACACCCAGTCCTCTGTTCATAACTGAAAGCCCACTGGCCATATAACAAAAAACTCCCCATACTGGATCAATAACTTCCTCACAGGCTGTAAGTCCCCCTTAGCTCTCTACTTTCATCTCTTAGGAGCACCCTGTGTGCTGGTCAACCCCTTTCTGTGACCATCCTGCCTGGGATCTCTTCTCCCTCCTACCTACAGAGCCAGACTCCCTGTCTGGTCACAGGTACTGTGGCTCTCCAGCCACCCACAGGGGGTTCCATTTAGGCCTGATGGCTAACCTGTCCTCTTCTATTGGAGTTTGCTTAGCTGCCTACTGTCACTCTTTCTATGCTTCCTGGAGGTCTGCTCCTGGATAGTTTAGTTGTCTGCCCCCCGTGCAGCCCACTGCTTTGCAGTTAGCCTCCAAGATAGTAGCTCCCGTAGAGGGCCAGTAGGGGGAGCTCCTGTGTTGAACATCCCACGTCACTATCCCCGTCCACCTTCTGGACTCCACATGTCTCCCCAGGGTCACCTAAGCCCTGGCAGACCCCCTTTTGGGCCCCACCTCAGAGTCCAGGGGTAAAATGTGCTGCCACCACCCCAAGAAGGGACTGTGTGAGTCTTGTGTCCTTGGGGAAACACAGGCCTAATTCTCCTATGGGTACTCGATCCAATACAAGAACTTGGGGCACTTCCCCAAGTCGGGGGCCAAAAAGGATAGTCTCCCTTAGTCCGCAGACCCAAGGGGCCTCCTGGGCATAATTAAACCCACCCCTCAATAAGTCTCCCACGCCAGGTACAAAGGAGAACTTTATTGGTTACAGAAGGTAGGGTTAGAATAGGGTACAGGGTAGAGCAATATCAGAGAAATCCTATACAGCAAACTCCTGTGGCTGGGGTAGCCTCTGATTTTGCATCTGAGTTACTGCAAGCTACATATGTACTTGGATCTCAGTTTGCTTACTCACAAGTATCATCCAGAGGCAGTTGGAGAATCCCTCTGGAGGCAGGCAGTTCCTTGGTCATGAGTTTTGACAGAGGGCAAGTTTCAGATGGTCCAGCTCCTCTCTGTCTCTGAGTGTCCCTCACGGCTGCTGCCCCTCCTCCTGGGCAGTCCTTAACTTATATAGCCCTTGTGACCTCATTTACCTGGTCCAATGAAGGCCAGCACCTGCTGGCTGTCAGCCAACCAATTTGAAATATATCACTAGTTGCCGGGCAGACTGTAGCCCACCAGGAAGGAAGCCCCTCACCCAGGTATGTGATGGCAGTCACGTAGGCAGCGGGAGCAGGTTTTCCCCCTGCCTCAGGAATGTATCCAGCTCAGGTTACCCGAAGTGACAGGGTAAATGTATGTATCCTCTGCTGGACCCATCCTAATCACAATTGTCATATAGCAGAGTTTTTGGGGGAGAAACAAAAACTGTGCTTTCTGCCACAGCTCCTATTCTGGCTGACACTGCCTGCTTCCTTCACTGTAGCTAGCCCTTGATGGCTAGAGAATTGGCTTTTAGGAAATTACTTGTAGGTAGAGTAAATATTGCATTAGAGCAATAGTTCAAGGAAACAGCAAGGATTAATTGGTTTCCAAAAGCCTATTTGTGACAAAGTTTAACCTTCTTAGCTTTTTAATAGACACTGTGTCTGAAGCTACCAGACAAACAGACTGGGAAACAGAAAATATGCCCTGAAAACCCACAATAAAGATAAGGCCCTGCAGTACTGGCACCGAAGTCACAGTGAACAGCTGCAAAGCCCCTGGGATTCCTGCTTTTGGTGGACTGACAAAATTAGGAGGCCAGGAATGGACAAATTAAGCTACCAGCAAAAGATCAAATTAATATTTAGGCACATGATGGGTTTGTGGAAACAAAGAATTATGCTGATAGGGCAGAACGTTGACAGTGCAATGACCACCAAGCAACGGTACCCAGAAATGAAGAGTCATCAGGGGATAGAGAATACAAAAGGAGGGATTTTCAGAGCAGCAGGGAGGAATCTCAAAGTCAACATGGGCAGAGGGCACAACACCAGCCCATCTCACCCACCCTGTTATGGGTTGGGCCTCAGCCCTTGACCTCCAAGACGTAATGTCTGGCACTTGCGTACTGGCCAGACATGCCGTGCCTCTGTAGAACCCTGGAACTGGTAGATAAGTAGAATCAGGGAGGACAGGGGGCATTTGGTTGCTTGCCTGCATTACTCTTATCTGTTATCACTGTGATCAATAAAATGTGTCTATTATTGGATGAAATAAGGTTTTGGACAGACTGACCACAAAAGGTATTGGGCTGGGTCATAAGGGCTGTTGGCATTGGATTTATTCAGCTGCCAGTGCCACCCAGAAAACTTAGCCTACTGCAGCATCTCTTTAGATTAACAAAAGACTTTGGCTCCCTGTTACAAAGTCATAAAGCCCCTCTCATCCTTGGAGCTGAAGTAGCCTTTATAGAGCAACTTGACATTTTGAGTGGAAGGAAAGAAGGGAAAATAAGATCTAGGGAAGCAACTCTTCAGAAAGGCACCCCTTGGGAAGACAAGGGGGGACAAGGACAAGCTAATTGAGGAAAAAGTTAGGCTAGACATAAGGAAAAACTTCTTTTTTGTAAGAGTATCTAGAATCTGGAACACATTCCCAGCAGAAGTGATGCAGTTGCCATCCCTGGGAGATGTTTAAGAGGAGGCTGGACAAGCACCTTGATGAGCTCATTTGAGCCCATTTACCTCCTGTCCATGGCAGAGGATTGGACTTGAAGATCGTACAGGTCCCTTCCACTCCTTCTGTTCTATGATTATATACCTGACCTTCCTCTACATCCACTAGTCTAGACTGCATATTGAATTTCCCCCCAAAATTATTTCATTACCTCCTAAAATTCTCAGGATTGGCCAGTTTCACCCCTGGAATCATATTTGAGAAAACTGCTGTTTTCTTATATCACAGTTGCTGAGAGAGAAGGATAATGCCATCTTAGAGGCCCAGAAGCTGGAAGACCAGTAAGAGTCCAAAATTTATTGCAGGGAGAAGGAGGCAATCATTGTTTAGAAGCTCTTGGGGTCTGCAACATAGTATTGTCAATTCAAATTCCCTAGTTGCAACTGGCCAGATAAATAGAGAATAGAAACAGTACCATATACATTAACATGATTTCATTGCACATATTCACAAGTGTTAATTTCTCATTATGCTTCCAGGAATATTTTACACATGCTACTTTTCCATTATTTGTTGCTGGTAAGATTTGAGTGCTGATGGAAAGCAAAAAGAAAAGGACCATAAAATAATCACTGCCACAAGTTATTTAAAATTTTACTATAACTTAGTAGCTTCCTTTCATTTGTCCAGATCAAGCTCTTATGGCTGTCATAAGAGCCATAAGAGGTGGAACAGTCTAACTGTTTGCTGTTACCCAAAATCTTTATAAAAAGTATGCTAACAAAATTAAGTATGAAGTGACATTTCAAAGAAATTATTTTTTAAAATGTATAATAGACTGTGGATAAGTACAGGCATTCAGGAAGCCCATGGCAGAAGCAGTCTAACTATTAAGCTTTACTAGATTGGGAGGCAGCAGAACACACATTACCCCTTATAGTGGGGGGAGGCTAAGAGTCTGCCTGCATATCACAGAGCGGGCTGGAGAGCTCGTGGGCTCCCCTGTGGGCTCCCCAGGCTGCTCAGGATTTCCATGTGGAGCAGAATGGTCAAGCTGTTCCTCTGGCCCTGCACCATGGGTCACAACCCAGTCTGCCCAGGCACCATCCCTTGTCCCCTCTTCCTCTCCAACTCCAGGCAGGGCCACACACTAGGCTGCAAGAGAATGTGGCATGAGGAAGAGATGCAATAAAATATTGTGGTTGCAAAATTTTTTGTTTGGTTTTCAGCTAAAAACAACTTTTAACAACAACTGTGCAATGTTGCCTGCTCCAGAACCTGGAAAGTTCTCAGTTTACATTTAAAGACTGGGGAAAGACCCTGCCTGCACCAGGCAGTTATGCTACTGAGCAGCCATAGGGGGGTCACGTTAAACATGAAACCTTGGGGCTGTAGGTGGAATGCCATGCATGAAACCTCTACCCTCTACTTTTTGCATGCATCGTAAAGAAAACCTGTGGAATGTTGCTCACTTGGGAACTTAAAAGAGAGCCCAGGGGGTGTGATTCGTTGCAGAGGCTGTCACTCCCATGAAGTACAACCCAGGCAAACAATTCTCTTTGGAGCCCTGTCAACAGCCAGGGATAGCAAGCTGGCCCTGGAAGGTGGGCTGAAGCAGTGCCAGCCCTGGTAGTGGGTGTCAAGAAGCGTGGTCCCTGTTCCCTCCTGCACTGCTGCTCCCTGGAGCAGGCCTCACCAGATACCTTCCTGGTTCTTTGGACTACATATCAGTGATTCCCATGTGCCATATCTCCTGTTCCAGCCCCCCATCCCCATGCCCTCACCCCCCAGAATCTCTCATTCAAGGCATGAGGTAGAGCCTTTCCTCATTGCTACCACCCAGAGCCCACCCCTCCCACCCCCATAAAATTCTTCAGCATGTTGCCCAAGGGAGGAGATCCATAGTGGCACTTTCAATCTTCCTCAGGGAGCAGCTGGCCATTCATAGACCTCATTTCTTGGACCTTCACAGCATGTTCCTGGTTATAGACAGCTTGTTCAGTGTCACATCACCAGAGTTGCAAACATTTACTGACCTGTTTATGCCAACCCCCCACATTGAGGGTCCTCTTTGGTCCTCACATCACCAGTGCCATCTACACACATGTCTTCGGGGCTCTGCAAGTGTCCTGCTGACCATCCTGGATCCTGCATCTCAGGGGCCATAACTGGGCCTCCCATGCACAAATGTGAACCCTGCAGACAATGGAGATGCACAGGGACCTCTAGTGAGTGTCCTGTCTGGACCCTTCCCACTACCCAGGGACAGAAGCCATGCAGTTGCTCACAACTCAGCACTTGCCATCACATGAAATGCCTGCATTCCACCTCCCAGCTGGGAAACCCGGCTGTGCACGCTGGGAGGGCTGAGAACAGAAGGATCTAGTCCCAGAGGGATGAGCATTCTTCAGTCCTCAGGGGCGGGCAAGGAACTGAAGAGTTTTTGCTAGAGAGAATTCCTGATTCCCATTGTGCTTTACCTGCAGTGGTGCTCATAAGTAGGTGCTCTGCTACACAGCACCCAGAGATGTGCCAGTGAAAACCTGCAGTTGTGAACGTTAGTTACACCTCAGCTGTGGGGCTCCAAAAAAGCTTTTAGTGTCTTTTAGGGAGTCTGTTTCGGTGCCATTTTGTGTAAAGTGGTTCTGCATCAACACACTGGCCTCTCTCAGGAAATCAGCGTGACCTTGAGGGACAGGACATCCTGGTTGAAAATTAACCAGATTTATGATCACTCAATGCAACACAGACTGATAGGCCACTCGAGAACAGTAGGGAGTACCAGCCGTGGCACCTCCACTTCATTCAAGGCAGTAGCATGGGAGTTAGGGGAGGTGTTTGAGAGGCACAAGTTCAGTGGGGAGCATCAATAAATCTTTATCGTCAGTCTTCCATGTGGACAATCATGGAGCCAAGAGCACGCTGCGTATCAAAGTAGGCAACCATATTCTTCCCTATGAGCATACCCCCAACTACCAATAAGTTACACCACATGCAGAAGGTCAGCAGTAAAATCTTTGAATGGGTAGCTGACTTAAGATGTTTAGCCAGCATGACATGATGTGCCAATTTCAAATACTCAGAACCACTGCACTTGTAGAGTCAAGAAGTAGTTGCACTAAAAAGCTCAACACTCAACCAGTGCACATAGACTCACAACAGGCTGTACAACTGACATACACAAATGTATTCATAGAATCATAGAAGTAGGGTCAGAAGGGACCTTGTAGATCTTCAAGTCCACCCCCTTGCCTGGGCAGGGGGGAAACTGGGCTCAAGTGACCCCAGCCAGGTAGGCATCAAGCCGCTTCTTAAAGACCCCCGCAGTAGGAACCAGCACCACTTCCCTTGGAAGTTGGTTCCAGATCCTAGCCACCCTGACTGTGAAGGAGTTCCTACGGATTTCTAATCTAAACCTACTCTCCAACAACTTGTGGCTGTTATTCCTTGTTATCCCAGGGGGCACTAAGGGAAACAAGGTCTCCCTCAAACCCTTCTGGTCCCCACTAGTGAGTTTATAGACAGTCACCAGGTCCCCCCTCAGCCTTCTCTTGTGAAGGCTGAACAGGTTCAGGTCCCCTAGCGTCTCATTGTAGGGTCTGCCCTGCTGTCCCTGGATCATGCGGGTGGCCCTCCTCTGGACCCTCTCAATGCTGTCCACATCCCTCTTGAAGTGGGGCGCCCAGAACTGGACACAGTACTCCAGCTGTGGCCTGACCAGTGTCACGTAGAGTCTGACCAGTGTTGCATAGTGTGTGGACATCTATTACTTATTACCTAGTATTATCTATTCCTTAGTATTACCTATACTCTTGGGAATTAAACCAAGTGACATAAGGCAGACCCTAACCACTCCCCCACTGCCAGGTTCTGGGCCCACGGAGAGCCTGGCAGGCTAGGCAATACGGCCTGTGTGTTGAGCTAAATTTGGATAAGTGGTGGGGTGAATGGATAGGAAATGATCATTCAAATTAATCTGGTCTGAAATCTATAACTACAGCTTTTTATAGAAACACTATATAAGCCAACCTGAGCATCAGCCACAACCTTGACAGAGAAGCACGGGTCAAGCTGAACAAACTAAGATCTGGATACAGAGGCTTCAAAATAACACTGTACAAGATGAACATCTTGGACAGCACCCTGTGCAAATGTGGTATCCAGCAAAGAACACAGCACTTAATTAAAAGCTGTGATCCTCACAAATTCCCAAATGGGGTAGATGGGATGTCCACACTGAGCAATTATACCAGACAGTGGTTCACAGCTGGATGGAGAAAAGAAGGGGTGAAGGGGAGGGAGTTAGAAACTGGAGTTTTGCTCAATCTTGCCAATGACAACCTGGTGGCAGGCCTGACCCAATGGGTCAGGGTAGAGGATTCAAGATCTGCTCAAATCTAGAGCACCACCTGTGGGAGAGTGTGGTGGTAAGAGGGGTGCTGCATGGGCTGCTGGTGAACGTGAGTCACGATGGGACGTGGTATAAATGTTCATTACAGTGCTGTAACATACAGCACTGAAGTTGGATACCACATTCATTCAGAGTTACCTTAGAGTGCAATCTACCATTTTGACAGTGATCTATGTGCCCAGAGAGTCTGATCAATTATGGTTGTAGAGTGCTTTATGCACACCTACTACACAATACATGTAACTTCGGTACCTGGCCTCTGAGAATCTATGGATTGCTTTAAGTCCTATTATTGAACTCTTCTATAGAGCATGTACCCCGGGTGTGACACTACCCGCACCTTTACCTGAAGAGTGGGCTTCTGGGGTACCCAGTAGCCAGTGGCCCCACCCAGACAACTGGGTAGATGCTGCAGGGTTCCCGACAGAGGGCCTTCCCTTACAATCAAACAACCTGGCAGGCTGTTATAAAACTATTTTCAGGGTTTAATTATTTACAAGATAACATATAACCAATACAATAGAACAAATGTTACACCACATGACCTGGTGATGGTGGCTTAAGGGTTAATGCTTCTTGGATACACATTACACTGGAGGAAAGTATACAAATTACCCATGATAAATAAGGAACCAATACATAAATACACTGATTCTCCAACTAGTAAACCATCAGGCTTCTTCCTGCTATGAGCCTTTCCCTGGCTCAGCGAGGAGCCGTGCCTGGGCTGCGGGTTGCAACAGTTCCCCTACCCAGCACAGCCTCACACCACCTGGCAAATGCAGCCCTGCCCTGGACCCTGACTGGCCTGGGGCTTCCGGTCGCTGGAGCAGTCCCTGCCCCTCCAGCCCAGGGCTCCCTCCACCCCCCGAGCCTGCCCCTCCTGTCCCGTGCGCACCCAGCCACACAGGCGCTTGCAGGAAGGTCTTCCCAGGCTCAGAACCTCCTTCCTCACAGGCAGCTCCCCTCGGGTGCCGACCCCAGCAGGGATCCCAGGAGAGAGAAGGGAAACAGACACTGTGTAGCACTCTCCACGCAGCCAATCCCAGGTCAGGGCTCTTCCCTGGCTTTTGCTAACATCTCTCATTCAAACCTTCCTGGGGTTACACCACCCCTCCCACTTCCAAGAGGGCTACCTCCAAACCAGCTTCACTTGCCCTCAGGGCAAACAGTGCCCCTACTGGGACAAACTCTGCTTCTTTGCAGTCTGTCCCTCTGCAGGGCAGCCATTCCTGTTCCTTCAGGTGGGTTCATTTGTTATGTTGCTACAACATATATACATTCTCCATTAAAACATGGTGGGGTGGGTTTAAGAATCACATAGAAAGACCATCACACTCCTCATAATGCCTACAGGACATTGACACTGACATTTTTTGTTGTTATTATTAAATATTCAAAATTTAAATTATACAACCCTATTTTTAAGTAGGGTTCAAAACCCAAATAAAAAAAGTTAACAAGTCTGTGGCATCCTAAGCACTACTATTATTACTTATATTGGGAATCTAGTACCAATTTCTTCATATGTTAGACCAGTTGTTCTGAACCCTTTTATACTTATTACCCCTTATTAGATTCAAGGTACTCCCCTTAGACAATGCTAGTTCTTAGCTTTCACTCATTTTTTTTACTATGGAAAAATAAAATAGAGCAATTCTTCTGTTGCAAAGAACTCAGAAAGACCCAAGCAGGTCAGAATGGGATTCACAGTGCCAAAGCCGATTTGAAACCTCTGAGTTTATCTTGAGAATCGTACATAGGTGTTTGCATACCTAACAGGGAAAACACACTGCTCATCACCCTTAAAAGTATCTCACAGCACCCGAAGCCGAGACTCACCAGATTACACGCATGTTTTATCTGTAATTCAGAGGCCGGACCTAGCATCTGTGTAAATTGTTGGCAGACACAAACTAAAAGATAGATGGAAATGAGTCATAGGTGTTTTTCACTTAACATCCCTACAAGCATCATTTTTCTTCTTCTTCACATTCCTATGCATTCTGGGGAATTTCTGCTTCAGCAGAACAGAGGAACAAGATGAGCCAGGGTTTGTCACTGGCAGCTATGCTGAATGCTCTGAAAGCAAGAACCAATCAGATCAGAGGGTCTTGGATATTTATACTAAGGTTATTGAGAAATGACTGTTCAGTGATTTCATGAACTCAGAGTACAAGGCTTTGCATAATCAGATTACAAGCCCTGGCATACTATCCAATTCTTTAGAAGCCACTCTACAATGATTATGAAAATGAGATATTTACAAGCAGGGTGCAAAGAATAGCTAGAAAAAAATGAACGGTGGCTTGTCAGTAGCTGAACAGTCCCCTTGCACTCTGATTGCTGATTGACTAAGACAATGCCATTCCAAGTTAATTTTTTTAATACACTTATTTATCAAAATGGAATGCACTTAAAATAGCTTATTTCTTCAAGTGACTTCACAGTCGGATTATATACACTACCCTTTGCAAAAAAATCCCAGTCTTCACCATGCTTTCACCTGAACATGCTGCACTTTTTCAGCAGAATTACAAAAAAAAAGGTTGTGGGGAAGAGGGGCAAGAGAGAGAGACAATTTCTGGGTCTTAACGCACCACAGACTTGGTGCATTAAGAGGTGACTACGTTTATTTTCCTTTCATTACATAGCTTAAGACACGCATTTAGAGCAGTATATGCAGTTCAACGCAGTACCAGATCCTGGATAGCTGCTGACAATCTGATCAGTTCAATGCCAACACAGGATTTGTTCATGCTTACATGAATCTTACCCCCCTCTGGTGTTGCTTGGATGAAACCAGATTTTTTTCTGTAGAAAATTGCCCTTTAGCTGAGGGCACAGAAAAAAATTACTGGAAGACTGCAATGCAACAGCACCACATGCATATCATTTTCCTTGTAACAATACAGAATAATATGTTGAGCAAGTAAGTCTCTTCCCTGCATTACTGAGTGCTGCTTCAATGTCTTTTGGCTCAGTCACTTGGTATGAACAAGTATAAAAATGTAATTTAATTTTAAATTAAATATATTAATTTGTATTTAAATGCAGGCATCACCTTTCTCTCCGCTGAAGCATAATGAGAAGGAAGTAAATTCAAAATGTGCTTAGAGGTCTTTCACTGCTCTGAGGGAGAGCTGGTTGCTATAGCAACTGGCATACCGCCCTCTTTTTGTTCCAGATAAATGACATACCAGAGTGCAGCTATAATATCAGTGGATTTTATTTCTGCTAACACAAAACACAGCTATACACCTCGACTCCCATTGTTATCATCTTAACTGAAATCCAATATTCAAAACAAAAACCAAAAAAAATCTACTAAATAGACCCTGCTAGATCTTTAAAATAATGGAGTATAAAGTAGTAATTCCATATGCTGCCAAGACTACATTGCCTGTCATGACAACTTGACTTCCAGTTTCACAGTTTAGCTTGGGGTTAGAGAGAATATACAGGGGAACATTCCCCTTAGGTGAATTTATTTTTAACATTGTAAATGAAATTTGCCTTTCCAACCTGAGCAGCAGCATATCAAACCCTATATTAACTAGTGAGAAAACCACTGCTCTGTGTTTAACAACACAGGTTTGGAAATCTGACATCTGAAAGGAGGCAAGGGTGAAAGAACCAGGGTTATTTAGTCTGGAGAAGAAAAGAGAAGATTTGAAAAACACCTTCTAAATACCTGACGGGAGATTAGAGAGAGGATGGAGATAGGTTTTTCTCTGTAACCACTTGGAGCCTTAAACTTCCTCCCTTCCTAAAATACGAGGGAAATTTTAGGATGGAGATTAGGAGGAACCTTCTGACTATGCAGGTAATCATGTATTGAAACAGCTAGTCCAGAAACACTGGAGAACCTCCGTCCACAGGAATTTGCTGGAGTGGGTTAGACAGACATTTGTCTGGGAGGGGTTAGTCAGGAATGATCCTGCCTTGAGCAAGGGGGTAAACTAGTGACCTTGTGAGGTCTCTTCTTTCTTATGATCCTGTGTTAAAATAGTCTACTGAGCTAAGCATAGGCTTTCAATATCAGCTGATCTCCCCAGTTATATACAGAGCTAACAGAGTTATCCCAGTGACTGCAAGGCAGTCCTAGAAAGATTTGTTTTTAAAGGGTCCACTGAACCTAGGTAGGCTTTTCAGATAACACTTTTAGGATATGCTCCTGCTTTTTCAGAAGTCAGTGGGCATTTTGCAATAGGACAAGATTTCAGTAAAGATTGGACCCATATTTTTTTTCTTTTCAACCTGTGCACTTGTGGTGTGGTATTTATATTAAATACATCCCATGTGCAATATCAGAAAACCTTTTTGAGTTAACAAGCTCCTCCTGAAAATGTTTGACAGGGTTCCCATAGACCTATAAATAGGGATTAGAATTGGGTGAATTCTAAAAAAGACATTATCGAAAATTTTATTAAATAAGAAGTATAATTTGATTTAACAGCATGGTCAACCCTTTGCATTTGTTTACACAAATGCCCAAATTGTTTTCAGGTCACAATGACATTCTCAGAAAGTAATGTATCTAAAATATTTGTATATACCTGTAGGAATATAAAGGATTGCTATAGAAGTTCATGTGTTCATCTTGAAACTTGTCATCAGCATCCCTGGCAGTCAAAGAAGATCACTCCCGCAGGTCAAATAAAGGGTAGTAAATGAGTCCATTGATGGCTAAGAAAGCTTACCCTAGAGCCACAGCTTCTCAGGCAGATGCCACAGACGGTGGTCAAATGGAGGGTCAGACCACAGATTTCTCAGAATTGTTTCCTTTCCTTCCATTTTTGTCATTTTGCTGCCTCGAGGCAAGACAGTTTTCCTCAAAGTAAGATGTACTCTCTCACAAGGTATTGCCATGTAACCCTGTCTCAAGCTAGTTTTTACCCAGTCTGTGATGTCAATGCCACACTTCTTAATGTTCATCCTGTAGGAGTCCTTGAAGAGTTTCCTCTGTCCCTTGCATAACCTTTGTCCTTGGCCAAGTTGAGACTACGGCAGTTGTTTTGGTAAACATACATCAAATATGCACGCACAATTCCCTGTCCACCACAGTAACACTTCAGTAATGGTGGTGTTAGCATCCATGAGGACACTGGCATTTGTGTGACAATACTCCCACCTTATGCCGAGAATCTCCTAGAGATAGGATAGGTGAAGGCATTCCAGGTCATTCCTGTGGGTCACTATGTTGTTTTGCATCTGTCACATTGTCTGAAGATAGTGTTAGTAATTACAAGGTCATGCTCTGAACATTTACTAAGTAACAGGGTGCCATTGGAATTGACCTTGCCTACTCCTTCCTTTCCAAAAGCGCTCCTCCACACGTTAAAGTTCTGGCCAACTATCACATTGAAATCTTCAAGGCAGATGATGTTGTCCTCATTTTTGTGTTTCAACCACAATTTGAGTGATCCTCCTGGAAGTGGCTATCTAGTTGGGTAAGGTAAAGTGGGACAGCCTATCTTTGGGGCACCTTTTCAAACCCCTCCCCAGGTGGGCTGAGCAGACGGGATCCTTAAAAGGACTATTCAGTCACAATTACAGCTGCCAGATTACCCTTCTATCCCAAAACAAGGGTGAAGTGACCATAATGTGACCCCAGCACTCGTTCCTGCCATTGGCGGGGGGTCAGACTAGATGGCCTGCTCTAGGCCCCTTCTGACCCTAGATACTATGATACTATGTTACCATCTGCATGTGGATCCACAACTAACGACTCCCAGCAATCACTTTGTCCACCCCCATTGACACTTGTCCATCAGCACAGTACTTTGTAGAAGTTATGGGCATTGGTAAGTGTAGTAAATGTTGGACAAGTGGTGAAGGACCACCCATGGGGATGCCAATTAACAAATTAATTAATTAATCCATAGGGTTGTTAATCCTCTATGACCCACAGGTAGTCAGGCTCGGGGCATCAAAGTAAGTTAATTTTCCTAAGCATTGATCTACTGCCCAACCCCACTCAGCATTAGAAAGAGTAGCTACATACTACAACACAGGTAGGTTGAGCAATAAGCTGTATTAGACAACAAAAACCGTGCAGTGACTACCTAATGCAAACTTCCTGTATCATACAAGCCACAACACAATAAAATACATCTAATGACACAATAATCTGATGCACATGCCAACCCAATGTCCCTGGTCACACCACTAATCAAGTACACATTACACTGAGCTTTGTTCGCTACAGTTAACTGCTATGCAACTTCACAAACAATTCAGAAACCCAGATGGAAGAAAGAACACCCTGTGCCTAGTCAGCAGGCCCTTTGCCAGTCCCTAAGGATTTCTAGCTTTTCCCTGCTTAAGTATTCAGCAACTCAAATAGGGAAAGGATCATACTTTACCCAACTGCAGCTTCCACTGCCAAAGCCCAAAGGAAAGAGTGCAAGACTGGTTACCTCAGCCAGCTCAATCCCAATGACCAGGTCACAAGGAACCTGCACTTGACAAGCTCCCACACCCTGAGAACCCAGAGTCAGAACTGTTCAGCTAGAGTAAGAATGAGCCCAAGCACCCAGGCCCCCTGCTCACTGCTCCAGACAGGATTTATAGCCTTCTAATCATGCCACCTGTCACTCACCCAATGGTCTAATCATTGCCCTTTTTACAATATCCAATCAAATTCAAACCTAAGCAGTACTTAAAAGGACCAATCAATTAAAACTATTTCAAACCAATACAAGCAACATTATCATAATTAACATATCAACATTGATAAACAATTGCATTACCCCTGTGCACTGTGCGTGCCCAGACCTTAAGAGTAGGTCTCATCAAGTTTGAGAGTTCAAACCCTTTAGAAACTTCTCACCTCTAGTCATGTGATGCATGCATGGACTTTCATTGTTCTACAGATGGAGAAGCCTGCACATGAAGTGTTTTATGTGAGAAGGCCATTTGCTCATTGACAGCCACATGGATCTTGATGGAGGAGAAACTTGTGTCCAGTGGCAAGAAGATCCAAGACAGCTAGGGTTGCTCTTTCACTGCAGCCTTCATCTACCTTTCCAGCCATTGAGAAGTATGCCTTCTGCATCCATCTGCTCTACTATTGAGGTCTTTGTGTAGTGTTGGATTGGACTACTCTGATACCTCACCTTTGACCTTACCACCATGGGTGACCCATCAGGAGTGCAAAACTCTGGACAGTGTTGCTCTTACCATCATTGGTACACACAAGCCTCTCCATCCTATCAAGATGGCAATCTATAGGGAGTATCTTGAAAAAACCACCACCACCAGAAACAGTAAAACATGACTTTGGGCTTGTCTACACATGCACTTCAATGCACAGTTGCCTATTTTACTGTGCATTAAAGCAGCATGTAAAAAGAATGCTATTACAATAATGTGCAGAGAAATAAGCTACCGCGCATTAAAGCATCACCAAATAAGCATGCACTTGAGCCACTGTGCATTAGGGCAGCCTAATGTGCTTTATTTAGTACCTCACACTGGAAGTACTACATTTAATGCACATTAGGAAAAGTGCATTAATGCACATGTATATGGGCCCTTTGGTGGTTAGAATGAGCAAAAATAACATATACAAAATAATTCACAAGTTATTCACAGGCAGAAAATATTCCTATAAAGTGTTCATTAAATAGCAAAACCCACTGTAAAAATTAACACTCATTCATAGACTATTCAAACTAAGAAGTGGATTATATTTATAGCACACATTATTTAATGTCCTTTATTCAGAAAAGTTTTTAAGTCCATCCCTACTCAATAGAAAACTTAAGTACTTAAAGCTATAAATGTTCCCAAGGCTCTCTAACTTCAGTTGGACCTCAGCCTTTGGTGAAGTTTAAGAATAGTTTACTGAGACCAAATAGAGTTTAAGAATTAATGACAAAAGTAAGTGAACTTTCTAACCATGCTATCAAGTTTCACAAAAACTGAATAGAAGAGGAAAATCAAATTAATTAGATATTCACTATTTTTCCTTCTTATTGGGTGTATCTACATGAGATGTTTACTGTGGAGTTGCTATTTATCTCTGCAGTAATCATTTTAGTGTCTACATTTGCAGTGCTATTCAGATGAAGTAAACTAATTTACTCCACTACTTGTATTTACAAGTACTAACCTGTACTATCCTGCAGTAGAGTTTTTGTTTTAAGGGTTTTTTGCTGGGTTTTTTTTTAACTCTGCAGCAATGCACATGTATCTGCTGATGAGGGTGACTGGGGCTTGAGGATGCTTCGGAGTGGGGCTGCCTGCTGGCTAGCCCTAGCCAGTCCCTCCACAGCAGGTTGAGCCAGGGCAGAGCAACCCCAGGCAGGCAGGGTGACCCCTTGGGCCCCCTGCCAGCCAGGGCTGCTCCAGCCCAACTCACTGAGCTGTGGTCTCAGGCACATGTTTATTGTGCCAGAGTTTATTGCTCCACACAAATAGCACATAGATACGCCCATTGTGGTGCATTGGTTTTTTAAATCAACTACCATTTTTTTCTTTCCCCCCATTTTCTGATACAAATTAATAATGCAGCATTAGTGGAAAGTTCACTCAGTACCCACATTCAGGATCATGAACTTATAAAACTTTAAAATGGGCATTTTGCCAGAACAATACCAGTTGTATAAATAATGCACTATATTTGATTATATCATAACTGGAAGCTGGGTAGATCCACACCTTTACAGGCTAACTAAAAACCAGATATTATATGTGTGTATAACACAGGATTTTGTCAACCCAAGTTCACATGCCTGTGCATGTGCACACAATATATTTTATTTTGTTAATCTATACAGATGCATCTCTACTTTGACTTTTGACTGACTTAAAACTAACATGGCTAACTACCTCACTATATAATAATTACCAGATATGCTAATCAGCATATTAGGTGCTGATTTAGAGTCTTTATAGAAGGTAAAATAAGTTAGAATGAAATGACCTTACCATGACAGCTACTTAATCTTAATACTCTAATTACTTACAACATATATTGCTTATGAGAACATTAAAGTAAGAAAACTGTCAGTGGATGTGAAGAAACAGGGGTAATAAATAAAACACTCATGACAGGAAAAGGGTCCGAAGAAGACAAGGACGGGAGAAAAGGAGGAGGGCAGAGACTCTGGAGCAGCTATTCTGTGAGGATTGAGCAACCAGAGGTAGAGAGAGGCAGGACCTGACAGAAATGGACACCAGAAGAGGGCAGAGAAAAAAAAAAACCTGTGAAGAAAGCAGAAAGAAAAAACCCCGTAGGCTGGAAGGGAGTGAAGAAGACAAACAGAACTAATTAAACTGGGGATTGTCGATGAGGAATCCTGAAAAGATAACTCTCCGCAAGAGGGAGAAAGGGGAGGAGGAACCCTTCTCTCATCTGATGATTCTGGGACTGGGGTTTATTGTGGGGCTCTGTTGTGAGCCAATTGGGCTCTAGATAAAAGGGGGAAAAAATTAAAGGAGATTGGTAAAAGATGCTGCAAGTTGTCAGGAGGAGAGACCATGCCCAGATAAGAAATACAATAATAAAACCCTGAGCGATATAAACCAGAGTGACTAAAAATTGTTAAATAAGCAGTAACACTGTTAAAGTAAAATCAGATCTGATTTGGATTCTCTTTAAGTCGATATTAGTTCTTAACTGTTGTAAACAAGTGGTAGATAACAGATAACACCTTCTGACTTATAACATCTTATACTAATCAAGACGTGGCACGAGAGTGTTGGTAAAAAACATTATTATTCCAGACAGTGCTATCTGAAAAAAGGGAGTCTAAAATATCGCATTATGTTAGACACAACCCCCTCACAGTGGATATTATGGGCAAAATGCTGTGTGGTACTGCAGACACCTTGCGAGGTACAAAATATCTGACTTTTATTGTTTCCAAGATTGGGATCTTATAATTGGCAATTAACAAAAAAGTAACAATACATTAATTGTGTGTCAGGTTAAAATACTGAAATTCAATAAGTGGTACACCTACAGGGATTAAAGATATTAAGTTATATTTTGAACAGTACCAGAAATTGAAGATAACTATGCATTATTAAAAGATTGCATATCTATTTAATAATAAATATAAATTTAATCCTCCCAAATACCCATACAGATACAGCCAACTAGCTCAACAGAAATTTCACTCTAGAAATATCATTGAAGCACGCACCAAAATTTCCGTATGTTAAAGTCTATCAGAAAAATATATGAGATTCTCAGCCACTACCCTCAAATCTATGTCTGGAACGTCCACGGAGTATCACCAAGAGATCTGCATGTGGACAGAGAACAGTGAACAGTGTGGCATTATTATGCTACCTCTCCTATGAACTTTAAAAAAACCAAAAAAACCCAACTTTGGTACCTCACAACCTCACACATTGAACCACCCAGTTGTGTTACTGTGCAGTAGTGCCAGTGAATGCCTTTTAAGTGACACTGTGTGCAGTAGCATATCAGTCATACTAGTGTTGTGATACAGTCCTGTATAGTATTATTTGGCTACTATGCAGTCAACATCTCATGGAGACATGGCCACTGATTTCTACAGGTATTTGATTTTTGGTGCACCAAAACAGAACAGATCCCAGATTCTATTAAAAAAATTCTTAGTGGCATAGAGCAAGCTGCAACCATGTAAAAGTGTTCTGCTGTAAAACCAGTATACAGCTGTAGATTTCTCTAATGAACAAAGCTAAATTAGGGTCTGATTCGGGGTGTCCAATAGATAAGTGTGCGGCAGCAAAGTGGAAGGACACGAGCAGCTTTGGTCCACTCCTCATACAGCCTACAAAAGGGCCAAAATAAATTGGCGCCCCGACAGAAACACCAATAGCTAGGGCTCCTCAGCTCTTGCTGCCAAACAGCCTCCTGCAGCCCAGTCTGCTACATACATCCAGGTTATGGAGGCATAACAGTAGGCCTCACTCACCCTTGAAAACATTAGTCACACTACCCTTTGGTTATTTACACATTTTTTTCTGCAGATGTCCTATACAAGAATCTAGTTATTACATAGGAGTCGGTTCTGGGCTTAGAACTGCATCATTGTTTTATTCAGTAAAAATTGGAGGGGTGGGGGTTGCCTTTTCTCGGTGATGTCAAAGTTCAAGAACTTAATTCAATTTAACCTCTTTTGCTAAAGTTTCTGAAATGCTTCCCTGTCTTTCAACTTTTCCTTAGGTTTTCATGCATTTTTCTTGAAGTCCAACTTAGTATTTCTTTGCGTGTGTGCGCGCATGTGCGTGTGTACATTGAACAGCATGTTGGCTGCCTTGTGATGGATGAGGTACCTGAAAAGTGTGCCAGCAGCATACTAGTTCCACTCCTTTGAATAGCCTCTTGGTACTAATAAAAAACATTATGTTTAAAAAGACTATGTTAAAAAAATGAAGACTTAAAGCCACAAACAATTTTTCTGGTTTATATACTTGTATATAATAGGAGAACATATTTATACCAGTTCGTAAAAGAATATGAGAAGTTGATAAGGAAATCATTATAACAACCCTAGCCAACAGCTTTGATTATGCTTATTAAGCTATTTTTCTTACCTTTCAGGGTGAGTCCCAGAATCCCTTACAAGGCCAAATCCCCTTTCTGCAACAGCTCCTAGCCAAGTTAAATTTATTATAAAAAAAAATTCTGGATCTGGAGAGCACATGCATTAAATGTTAACTGTATGCAATAAACTGTTAGATGGGGTTAAGAGAAACTGGATTTTAAAAACCTTCTCCTTTTTTCCTTCCAACTCTTTCTACTCCCCCAGTTCTGTTTTGGGGGTAAGGAAAACTGTCTTGATTATTTTACTCTGCTCCTTCTTAAAGAGCTTGTAGGTACAAGGGAGTGAATGTTCCCCTAATTACCAGTTTCTTCAGGCAATCAGCATGGGCTGCAGTGATTCAAAGCATAAAGTCACCAGTAAAAAACCTCCTTGACTCATGGTGTCCCTGCAAATGGCATAGTGTTTGCATTCCTAATCAAGTTGTATGGTCACTTAAATACAATCACAACCAGTATCCTTGGTAGTACTGGCAGTTTAAGGATTAAGGATTGAACAGATGACACATTTTCACCAGCATAATTCACATTATTTTTACACAAAGGTGTAAATTATACCAGAGCAGCGAGACATGCAAGCATCCCGGGGTATTGCAGCACCTCACCACTAGATAACAGGAACAGGTAGCAGCCTGTTCCCTTCAGCAAACAACTACCCCAAGAAAAATTTTAGGCAGGTAACATCTGCGCCAGAATGACTCTACTCAGATTCTTTCAAGGATAATTTCTCTACTCATTTGGGCAGAGCTCTTTTAGTGTAGCTATTTATATCATCTGTCTGCTTTTTTCAACAATGTACATATATAGTTCTTCCAGAGCCTAAAAATCCTGCTTTATCTAGCACCGGTTCTTAATTTTAATAATACATTTCTGAAACCGTAAAAAAACTGAGTTACAGTCCTCATGAGGGTGTAGGCTGTTATGGGCTGAGTCTGGGCAGATGATAGCAAGCTATGTTTGGTCACGCTAGTTGAGATGACCAGTTTTACTTTTGCTGCTGGCTTTGGCCAAGGACCCACTGTTCAGGGCCCTTGCCTCTGCTGCAGTCAGGCTAGTAGATAATACCCGGAGGCCACCCCAAGCTTGTTACAGATGCAAAACAAAGAAAAGAAGTTAAATAAGCTAGCATGTAGCTGTCTTCCAGTGGTTCTTCCAGACTTCACCTTCTGGCTGCCTCTTGTTTTTCAGAGGCTTTGCAGAGCCTGCAGGCTTGTGCAACAAACCAAACGATCAAGCAAGCAAACAGAGAAGAGCCCTGCTCTGGGCACTCCTGGTGGTTGCTTAACCCCTGGTAACTCCAGGCTCCAGGAAGCCTGCTCCCTTGCCTGATGCATCCCCTTAAGGCTGCTTTCAGTGTCTTTTATCCTTCCCCCTCTGGGCTCACGTGGCTAGCCCCCTCTCACTCCCCAAACTTCAGTCAGCTCCCTTGCTGAGGGGCCTGTTTCCCCAGTCTCCCATGAGCTCTCCCAGGTCTGGGGTGGGTGTACGGAGTTGTTCCTGGGGTATGGGACTGTTCAGACTCCTCAGGACCCCTGGTAACAGGGCAGGGCCCTGTCACAGTGGGCAACAAACAATATGGTGCCCTTCTCTAATAGTAAACAAAAAAGTAAAAGACATCTAACCCATCTATTTCTAACACAATTTTATATTGGTTTAACTCTCAAGTAAAGCAACAGAAGTTAAGCTCTATGAACACTTAATTCTCAGATATACCACCCTAAACACATTGCACTAACTTCACTTCACCAAAGTTGGACCAGATACACTATTTACTGGGGCACCAGCAAAAAGAAAGCTACATCAGTTTTACACAAGTCAACACTCTACTTAAATGGCATACAGACATGGAAAAATTAAGAGGATACAGGAAAGAAAAAAATAAACAAAACATACATCTCATATGCATAATAAGCAGCAGTTGTTTCAGGAAGGGGCATGCACAATTCAACATAAAGGAAAGAATCTGAATACCCTGTGTAAGAGCTATAATAATAATGCATCCACCCACCGTTATAATTCATTTTTAGTAACTCGCTTGTTAAAGGTAGTGAGATTACCACAGTAAGCACTAGCAAAGAAAAAGAGCACAAAGCATATTTTCATCATCTTCATTTCTGGATTATGAATTATAATTTAGCGTACAAACTCTATCAGTATGGTTGCATGACAAGAACCTAAACACAGAAGAAGTAAAAGAAATAGGACAGAACCTAGAGGAGCTGCATAATTTATTCCAAAAATCTCATTTTAATTATGAATATTTTGCTATTTGGTCTTCTTCCAGTCAATGAGCTATTGTAAAATGTTAGATGAAAACTGATTAGCTGTTGATTCTCATTATAAGTATTATACCCAGAAATGATAATCCATTCATGCTGCCAACTCCAAAATCTCCACAGATCATTAAAGCTCAGGCATGCAATGGAAGCTTTTGAAACTGTCGTTATGTAGAAATCAATAACTTGAATTATTGTAGATGAGAGACTAGATTGCAAAATAGATCAAATTAATGTGATAGTACAAAGTAACAGGATGCATAGACTCTTGGTGCTGCCAGTTCCCATCAAAAGAAAAAATCTGCTTTCCCAACAGTTTTAGAAATTTTCCACTGTGGTTAATATAGATGGCATTACAGGTGGCTTTAAAAAAAACCCACAACAGGATGATAATTTAGATGTATGAGATTTCTTCCCTGGAGAGTATTGCATAAGTGAAGACAGTTCTTCAAGTAAAGGTTTTTGCAACATAGTTTATAGAAATAATGCCATGCTGTTTTGGAGATCATTGAGTCAGTTTAATTAAGTGAAAAAAATGCAAGTAACAAGAACTAACAAAAATCAAATATAAATCAGCAGTAAAGAGCAATGCTTAAGATGTTAGTTATATATTTTGTATGACTCCAGCATGAGAGATGCCTATGACAGATTGTACATTACCAGTGGAAAATTAATTTCCTGAACCTCTCTAAACCTTACTGAAGTCTTACTCTGTATGCACCACTTAGTACAGAAGGAGAAGCTGAAAGCTCCACAGCCTACAGTTTGATGTCCTAGTACTTCTCGTGGGAAAGGTCAGTCTTTTAAAAATGAAAACCCAATAATTCATGTTTCTTTTGTGTATTCTAAGAGTAGCAATTTAAAAAGTGACATTAAAATGTATTATGCTTCTACTCTAATAAAAGTCTAAAGATGAGTTTTGTTTTGTTATCTTATTCACTCCATTCAGTTTGATCACATGATCTAGAAAACAAGTAACTATAAAATTCAAAGAGGCATCCAAAAATTGGCACAGACATTTTCCTTCATAGGTAAGATAAGCTAGAAAGACACTGCATTTGATTGGGATCAAAACATTTTGATGATAATATGAAAACGGAACCAGAATTCAGTTCACTCTGGGTCCTTATTGCATGGCACATTTAGTATGGGTTAAATCTGTCAAATGTTATACAGTATTAAAGTTAGAACACATTCTGAGCTGTTGCATGGTAATGCTTACTATGAACCCTACATGCCAATCCCTCCTTGACCAACTATTTTAGCTGACACACTGTCTCCAGGGGCTTCCTGAAAGTGAGAAGCGGTGTAACTGAGCAAATCCTGTCCCTGACCACTCTAATCCATGGCCACTCCATGCTTTGGTGACACAGGCCCTGGTGAGGTGGTATTTTAAGGACTGTGAAACTGTCATGGACATCACAGTGTCCCTACTGCCAGAAGCGTAACACAAGCCAGGGTACTGTGGATATCAAAAGCCATCTTGAACAGAGATACACTTAAATAAAAGCCTTTGATTGTGTGTTTATGTGGTGGTGTCCTGAAATGCTGTCCCATGAGGTTGGACTCTAGCATGCAGAATTCAACTTGCAGTAACTGAGCTGCACGAGGCAGGGTAGCAGTGTCCTCCCAAAATCCAAAATATCCCAGCGTGTGCACAATGCCTAGAGAGGGAAGTGAGGGTGGGCTGTAAGCTGCTACTGCTAGGCAGGAAGATAAGGTTTGCTCTAACTACATCCCATGAATAAATTGAATTAAGACTTAACTATAGTTAACTCTAACTTGCCCAGCCACTGAGTACTTTAACTGGCCTATGAAGCCTTAATTGGACCACTGACCCATGCACCATTGCAGTGGTCAAAGCATGAGTATGGTTTGACCACAGGTTTCCTACCCTTTGCACTGTGTAGAACACAACGTCTCCTCAGTTCTGGTGAATTCCAGGACAGGGGGCATTCTGTACTGATTGCCACCTCTGCATTTAGCCACTTCACTGAGCCATGTGTCACACCCACAGCAAGCCCTGAATCACTCCTGAGCTATAAGCCATCCCCAGAACAAGCCCCAAGTCACCCTCAAGCCACGAGCCACCCCCAGAGTCCCAAGTCATGCCATCAGTCACCCTTTCCCCTGCAGTTGCTGACACTTACCAGTGGATAGTGCTACGTTGTCTGTGTCCGACTGTTCAATGAGGGTCTCGTGCAAGCTGTCCCCAACTTGTGTGTCCTGGGTCTTGGTCTGGGTCTGTGTTGGAAATAAGTCCACTGATTAGGTATGCTCAGGCATGCCCTTCTATGGCTGTTTCATTAGCAGGTGTTGGAGAGGTACTCTAGCATCATTTTGTTATTGTTGCCTTGCCATACTGGGCCTTTGGGTGTGTAGTGCACAGTGTGTCAAGAAGTGACAATTAGTCTACCTCAAGGAGCTTCCTTGACATCTCCTCATGGCAGGGGACAACAGTCCTCATAGCATGCAAGACCATGTTGGTGTCCCTGCCCCGAATGTGCTGCAACTTCATGTACTTGAAGTTAGTGAGGATCTGCTGCCAGTCCCACTGATGACTCTGAGACACCATTTGGGTGGTGATGTACTCTTAAACTGTCTGGCAGTGGTGGTGATCATTCTCTCCTTACCCCACTGTCACAGAGCACTGAGGTGCTCTGTGCCTGAAAAGGGGAAGAACTGCTAGAGAGGGAGCCCTAGCAGTGATTAGGCAGCACAGCTGTTGGTTCCCGGGGCAACTAATGAGAGTCAGCTGACTGGAGAGGGCAGGGCCCAGCCCTCATAAAGCCCAGGGCTGAGGCCAGGCTGGCAGTTCCCTGCCAGCTACCAAAGAGAAAGGAGCTCTCTGCCCTAGGAGAGGAGGGCGGGGGGGCGGGGGCAAGAGGGAGAGGGAGAGGGAGAGGGACAGGGACAGGGACAGGGACAGGGACAGGGACAGGGAGAATGAACGCACAAACCTGATGCAGGGGCTGTAGCTGAGAGTTGAAGGGTCACTGGTAGGACCAAATGTTGTTTGGGCTGGTGGGCTTCTGTTTTGTTATAGCCAGACGGCTTATATTTAAGTTACAGTCTAGGAGCTTGTGCTTTGCGTTGGTGTTGTTATGTATGATACCGGTGGTTTGGGTGAGGCTATAAGGGGTTGGAGGAGGCCTCATAGGGGCCCACAGGGTGTGGGGCCCCAGCGCCAGGGAAGGTGCAGTCTAGCGCCAGTAAGGGCGTGACTTACAGGGTGCGTAGACCCCAGTCCCAGAGAGGGGCATTTGGAGAGCCCCAGAAAGGGGGCCACCTTATTGAGAGGCCCAGGTTGGGCACAGCAAGCCCCAGAGAGGGGAGTGCCTTATTGAGAAGCCCAGTGTGGACACAGTAAGCCCCAGGAAGGGGGCAGCATTGAGAAGCCCAAGTTCAGGCACTGGGAACCCCTAATAAGGGGGCCGCATTTATTGGGAAGCCCAGGTGTGGGCACAGTGAGCCCCAGGAAGGGGGCAACATTGGGAAGCCCAGGTGTGGGCTGGCCCCAGATAGGGGGCCATCTTATTGGAAGCCAAGTTAGGCCCAGCGAGCCCCAGAGAGGGGCAGCGCTAGTAAGGGGTCCAAGTTGGACGTGGTGGGCCCCAGACAGGGGACAGCATGTTAAGGAGCCCAAGAAGGGCAAGGAGTAGGAAACCCAGAGGGGGCACAGCAAGCCCCAGAGAGAGGGCCATCTTATTGAGATAGGGAAGACTGAGTTGATATCTGCGAGGCTTGGGCTGTAGTATTGGGGAGGAAGGAGCCGCAGACAGCGCCCCTTAGTGGAGGGGGCAGTATAGGGGCAGCCTCCCACTAATTAACTAGTTAACAGCAAAGACATGGCAGGCGAGTAGGCAGGTGGTTAGCCCAGAAACAGGTGCGTGGGCCACATTAAGGGTGGCTGAGAGCATGACCTGTCACACCCACATCATGCTGAGGCCCAAAACCTCATCATGAGTCCATTTCATGATTCTCCTGCAAGGGTTCCAGGATGATGTTCTCTGAGTTAGTCCATTTCACAAAATTAGGTGTTCCCTATTCTCACAAGAGCATTCAAATAGAAGTGGTAGGCTTTGGCAAACCATGAGGCTTTCAATGGATGATGCCATGTGGGCCAGTATGACCCTTCTGGGGTAGATAGGGATATGGCCTTGAACTGTACCACCCTCTGGACAATAGACTTTGTATGAACTGGCTCTAGGAGCAGGAGTTGGAGGGGAATGGGAGCTAGAAGTGGTACATTCTGGGAATCTGGAGGTTGCAAACTATATGTATTATTTCTGTGGAGCAGACTGATGGTGGCTGAACACTTGCTACTTAATATAAACTGGAGATACTCCTCACCCAAAAAGTCTCAAGTTTGCTAAAACATGAACACATTTAGCAGCTGTTTTACTGCTTGAATGTTTAGACACTCACATTTTAAGTGCATTTAACACACATGGTGTGAGGTAGACTTCTGAGTTTATTAGTGCTGCAAGGCAAAAAGGAAAAAATAATTGTAAGAACATTTGTAAAATAAGCAGATAAGATTCAGTAAACTTTGACTGCAGTTTTGAGCAAAATAGCATATGCTTTGCCATTAGTTTTCTATTACAAAGGCTATTTCAACATGATAATTAATTATCAATACATCATCTTAGAGTAGACAGTGACATGAGTTTCCCTTCTCCCCCACCTCAACATAAACATGACATTTTCTTGCAATAAAATCTTGATATATAAACCTGGTAATTTCAGAATATATTCATTTTTCCAAATTGGAAGCTTCACCTCATAAAAGATGTTTTGTGCATCGCTACATTGCAAGTGACATCCTGTTGGTTACTAGACTTGCTTCCTCTATAAACTTAGAGTCATGTTTATATTATACAAGGTAAAACCATCCCCACTACTTTATAAGGTAGCCCATAACTACTCTTCACATTCAGTGGCCTATAAAACAAAAATATTAGTCTTTTGATAATACTGTCATCAGTTTTAACTGTTTTCATTTTTATTTTTCTAAAGGCATGGCAAAAACTACTCAACTGTCATCTTTACCATGCAGCTGAAATTTAAAAAAAAAGTGTAACTAGGAAGCTCCAGTTGGATACTAACTAATACACTAGTAGTTAAGTTTGAACACAGTTTGCTCACTTCAATTAAAATACTTACACTAAATTTTACAGCATCAAGATACTAGAAATCAAGGACAACTAAGAATAGCACAGGTGCTACCCATAAGTATTAAAAATGAAGCATTACTTATTTCTTCTGCAAAGTCTGTCTACTTTTTACCATCTTTAATTTTCACTAAGCGTAAGGAAGGGCGTGTGCCCGAAAGCTTGCAAAAAAAAAAAAAAGGTTATTTTTTTTTGTGTAGTTGGTCTAATAAAAAGTATCATCTATGAACCAAGAGTTCTAGAGTTTTGCATTTCTTTTTGTCTCAGACCAACATGGCTACCAAATACATCCTTCTAATTAGGCCACAAATTTGTCAGTCACTAATGAAAGAATTGGCTTTGTCTTGACAAGTAGGAGCAGGCCCCACCCTAATGCTAACAAGATAATTCTCTATGTCTTAAATCAAAATTCCCTCATTTATAATAAGTTGGGCTGCTTTTTCCTGTTCACAGGAACATCTGATATGATGCTCAGAGGATTTTCATGCTTGACAGTTACAACAGCCTTCTGTTCTTTTTTTTTTCTTTTAATTTGCGGCAATCACCAGAGGAATTCAAAGGGAAGCAAACATGCAAAAGGATCTTTTACCAACTATTTCAGCTACTTCTTTGAAACATCATTACAGCTGATAAGTGCTCTCATGGACAATCTCATCCAACATGAACAGTAAGTAAAGTCAAAGTACAAGAAATAGGGAAAAAAATCATTAGAACTGTCCTGCTGCCTGCAACCCAGAAAGGATCGGGTATTGCAATGCAAGTGACTGCCACTTCAGGGGATAGCTAGAGGCAACGTCACACAAACCCCGAAGTCAGAGAGACAAAACTGCACTAGACAAGTAGCTCTCATATCAAAAGGAAAATTCCATGGCAAACAGTCTTTCTGGGTGAGATTACACATTATAAAGAAACCACGTTAAGAGCACTTCAAATGTGAACAATCACACTTCAATGCTTGTTAAGAAGTGCCAATTGCTTTCTAGGACCATGTCTACAGAAGCAGGGGCCTGTGTTTACAGCAGCACAAATAGTAGTGCCACAAATTGTGCCACAGTGCACACTCCTACATGTGTGCTTTGCAGCAGGACACATTGTCCTGCTGTCCCATGTGCTTCAGGGAGGGCCAGCTGGGGACAGGGTGCCCCAGTGTGGGGCTAGCCAGCAGGCAGAGCCGGGCAGTCAATGGGCAAACCAGGCAGTCACCTGGGATCCAGACGGAAAGGGCGCCCAAAATGGTGAAAATGATTCTTATTTTTATCATTATCTCTGACAAAGGGGGGGCCCAATACTAAAAGTTTGCCTGGGGCCACCAGGGGTCTCGGTATGGTGCTGCTGGCAGGCAGGCAAATAGAGCCCCGGTCGGACGGTGCGCTGTGCTCCAGCCAGCTGGTCCCTGGCTAGCGGAGGTGCAGCGTGCCTCAAGACCGGGGAGCAGGCAGCTCCTGGCCAGGAAGCATGGCTGGCTGGGATGCAGGGTTCCTCAGTATGGGAGCTCCTGCTCCCCTGTCTCCACATTTCTCTTGGCAGACCCCAGGCTGTGCCCCAGCCAGCCAGGGAGTGGCATATGGAGAGGGGAGCAGGCAGCCCAGAGCTGGCTGCTCTGTGATCTCCATGCACGGTGAAGCCACCACACCGAGGCACCCGGTGCCGCAGCCAGCTGGGACGTGGCTGGCTCAGGCATAGTGTGCCTCAGGATGGGGGAGCAGGAAGCCCTGCGCTGTCTGCACCCCTATCTCCACATGCCTCAATGCAGGAGCTGTGCAGACAGGCACACAGAGACAGAGTAGCAGCCAGCCCAGGGTTGCCTCTTCCCCCATCTTGAGGCACACTGGGCCCCAGCTAGCTTGCAAGGGAAAAGCCGCTGTTTCCTAAGTTTTTCTCCTTTAAGGAGAATCCACTTTTAAAGTTTGTTTGCATCTCTTTCATATACTCTTGTGACCCTCTTTTGAGTCATGACCCACAGGTTGAGAAACATTAATCTACAGCATGTGATCAGCTATGAACTGAACATGTTGGGCACCTATACACGAGCGTGGAGGCTGCTGGGATTCCAGACGTGATTAATAGAGTCTGCTGAAGTCCGAGCGCGGCAATTGCCACGTTCCAGCAGCGTTTTGTGAATCAGCAATCTTGCACTTACAAATGGTGGCAGGGACTTGAACTAAAGCCCGCGATGCAGCAGCGCTTTAATTAGAGCAGCTCTTGGAGCCACTCCAAGTAACGCACCCCCACCTCCAGAACGTGTGTAACAGTGACCATGAGCCCTATCCCGCAAACACAGAGTCACCTACAGAGAAGTGCTGCAGTCTTATACCACAGGAACACTACACGTGCGCTCACGTTTGAATTACATGCTTAGTAATCAAGAGACGGCACTGAACCCAGAAGCAAAAGAATATAATTAAGCAAAATAAGAAGAAATTGAAGGAGTTTGGGATCTATGGATTCCTATAACTAGAAATTTAAAACGCGAATAATTCATACACAGGCAAGAAGAATGGTTTAACATAGACTGCTTCAGTTAGTGACTAGAGAGTTGTTGGGGGGGTTGGGGTATATCTTTAAATTCTAGATCCCTGTCTGGATGTGCGTATTCTGGTTGCTATGGAAACACAGTGGTGCTGTTCTCTGACTTCTGTCTGACACGTTGCGACTGAGCTGTTGTCTTTACAGTAAAACTTCCCTGTGGAAAGGGGAAAGAACACCTTCAGGGCTTGGGGTGTTTTTGACAAGTATTGCTTCTGTGTAGCATTTGAGTGAGCTCTACGCACGGTGTCTGAAAAACATCACAGATTCCATCAAAAGATATGCCACCAGTGAGGATCCGTTAAAAACTTCCAGATCCTCAACGGCTTTTATCTTCTGAGAAAGTAAGAATGCCAGAATCCTGTCGAAAATCTTCGAGTCTTCACCGCGAAGCTGCTGTTGGTCCAGACCACTCTCCTACGCCACATTACTTGATGCACTTATTAAGGGAATGAGAGACTTGGTTACATCTAAGGAGCCATTCGAATTACCTTTCATAACTCTATAGAGTGATGTCGCCCTGCTGTCTCTTTCCCTACTCTCTGGTAGGGAAAATGCAGGTTTTAACCACCTGCATTACAGTATGATGCTATGGCACGTGACATGAGACCAGCGGGCAAAAAGAGCCCATTTTTCCCCATTGAGTCCTTCCTGTTCTGCTTATTTGACTGGAAACAGAACACTCTCTCAGTCCACCTCCTCCTTCACAACCCGTTCTTCATCAGTGGCTTTAGGACCTCAAATCACTTCCACTTGTGCCTCTGTTTCCCACGGACTCACTTCAGCACCAGTTGCTAATGATCAGCATTTACAAGTTCTTCTCCCTATATGAAGTGACTTCAGTCGCTACACACAGGTCTTCTAAGATCTGAATATGTAGAAAGCATTATTGGAAAGGAAGTTGTGGAGTCTTAACACATCTCAGTGTTGTAATCAGTACACTCCTCTTTAAAAGGTAGAGGTACATATGCCATTGTAAGTATACACAGCAAATTTCTTACTAGCTATTTTAAATGAAAGGAGAAGTACTACTTAAGATAAAATAATTATATTAGCTCAAAATCAAATGAGTAAGTTTGAGATGGATTTTAGAAGGAGATTTCCAATTGTCAGACAAATGGGGTTCTGGAACAGCTTTCTACTAGCAGTAGCTATAGGGGCAATTGTAATGAGTTTTAATATGGAACTTAATACATTTGTGAATGGGATTAATGTAAAGATGATTGTCCATAACAGAAGATTTAAAATGATTCAGTAAATCCAGGCCAGTTTTTTTTTTATTTTTAAACATAAAATCAATGGGCCTTGAAACATCATATAATTGACGAAAGCACATGCAAAGCTTTCTAATAATAAATAAAATATTATTTATTTTCAGCACATTACTGTTAAGAACACTACAATGCAATCACTTTTATTACCACAATGGCACCTCTTCCACTTGGGCAAATAACATCAAGCAAAACAAACTAACAAAAATCCTCTGTCGCAGCAGGGTCCTTCAGGAGGGCCGTGGTCTCCTTAAGGCCCCCTACCCGTGCCCAGTCGGCCCAAGGGCACCCTCGGAGTTCTCACCCGCCACATCTTTGATGTTAAGTGTATATTGGGAGGCTGCCTTATGCCGCCTTGGGCATGGCGTATCGGGACCTCTGCTCCTGTGATCTCCCGGACCCACCAGGATGTCTCCCCGTATGATGGGTGCCTTCCAGGCACCCTGGCCTTAGGGCCACATGTGGCTCCTACTAGCCCCTAATACCATGCCCCAAGCCTCGCAGATGGTCGGTCAAACGAACGCCTGCTCCCTCGGGCCTCCCACGTGTCGCCCCTCGTGGGCCTCTCATCGAGCCTCCGGTGTCTAAGGCCAACTGCACCACTACCCTCTGTTCTCCGGGCCCAACTGCGCTGCTTTCCCCTTTGCTCTCCAGGGACAACCGCAGCACCTTGGCCTTTCCAGAGGGCCACCGCAGCACTCGCCACGGCCATCCTGGGCTTCTCAATACTTTCCCCTGCTCGGGGACTTCCTATGCCCACACTGGGCTCTCTAATAATACCGCCCCCTCTCCGGGGCTTGCTAAGCCCGTCTCTCGGTCTTCTCCAAATGCTGCCCTCTCTCGGGCCAGGGGTCTATGCACCCGTGCTACTGCGCCCTCTCAGGCGCTGGACCGCACCCTCCCAGGCGCTAGGGCCCCACATCCCTGCGGGCCCTTACGAGGATATCATGCCCTCTCTGGCACCTATGAGAATACTGCGCCCCCCCCCATGGGTGCCGGGATCCACACGCTGCTGGGGTCCCCTTATGTGAACACTGCGCCCTGACTGGCGCTGGGGTTCCCCTGCCACTGGGGCCTCTTCCAACTCCTACAGCCTTGCCCAAACCACCGGTGTAATACAACCATTAACACAATGCAACACAAGCCTGCTGGCTATAACTAAACATAAGGCACCTGGCCATAACAACATAAGCCTCCTGGCTACCACTGAGCATCAGCGCTCCAGCCTCTCACATTTTATCCCCCAGAGCTCCTGCCCCTCTGGCTGCTGGCAGGGAACTGCCAGCCTGGCCTTGGCTCTAGGCTTTATATGAGCCAGGCCCTGCCCCTTAGGATCAGCTGACTCTCATTATTTGCCCTGGCAACTTGCAGTTGCACGCCTTCTCCCTGCTAGGGCTTTTCCACAGCAGCTTTCCCCCTCTCTAGCAGCGGGGCAGTGGGGTGCCCCGCGACACACCTCCCCCCTTAAGATCAGACTCCTCTGCAGGAGCAGGGCAGCGAGGTGCCCCCCAACATCCTCAAATCCACAAGATGTTACATAGATTTCCTTGCCCTTGACAAGGTGTCTGCTGCCAGTGCTCCAGACCATCCTGCGAAGTGTGCAAGCAGTCGGCTCACTTCTTCCCCAAAGGACATCCACTCTTGCCAGAGCAGCCTTCCAACAACAGGACCAATACTGGCCCCTGGAAATTGGGTTAGGCATGTAGAACATATATCTAGGAAGTGAAGTAGGATTTCCAAGTACAGGCAATCAAGGCAGACTGCGACTTGACTGTTGGAGATGCTACAAAGGGCCCCAATTGAGACCAACATCCTAAACACTGAAACAGTCTAAGTTTTATGTTGCAACATTTAGAGTTTAAATTATTACTGCAGTGGACATCAAGACAATTTATTCTCCTTTTTATAGAGAAGTGACACTGGGAGAAGAGTTTGAAGCAATTGGTCAGGCAAAAAGAAAGTGACTTATGTTTGGAATATACAAATGCTAATATGTATGGTATCTTCCATTCCAGCAGGAGAAATATCAAAAGCGTAACTAATATAATACTATGTTCCACTTAGAAGTGTGTATGCTCATGTTCCTATAGTCAATAAAATTAAAAAAGAACAAATTTGACAAAATAATTATTTTAAAGGTCATATAAGTGTATGGTTTTGCAAGCAACATCAAGCTTTCCAATACTAGTAACCCACTGAAAACCACAAGTATATACCAGTATTTGGCACCAAAGTCTATTTTGAGATGTTCAAGAGGAAAGAGTCAGATCAGGTAAAAATCAGTCTAAATGGGACTCATATGAGGACTCTTTCCATCTAAGAGTAAGCTGTTTGTTAAATTTAAGTATGAAATAGTATGAAATGTTACAGTAGCTGCTGATCCATACAGACAACAAGTTAAGATGTGAAGGAACAATTAGTTGGTGAATTAGACACTGTGAGATATTTTCCAAAAGCAAATTAAAACATTAAAAATCAATTAATAAATAAATAATAGCTTTATTTTTTTACAAGTACAGAAGTAAATCTTTCCCTATTAAATTCCATGCCAATTAATTCTTGGCTAGGGTATTCATAACTAGGAAATAAGGTTTTATAAAAGGGACACAGCAATTTGTCTTAAAAAAAAAGAATAAGAAATAGGAAAAAAAGAATAAAGGTTAAAAACCAATAAAATGACTAATGGTAACAGTAGCTTGAGGGATTACCAAATGAAGAGAGCTGTTTTTATCTCATTAAAATGTTGCATTGTGTAATATTGCATGAACTACCTAAAATTTCACTTGCACTTTATAGTAATAGAAGAAGAATAACCTGCAACTGTATCCATATGAACAAATAGCCTTCGGTGATGTAATTGAATTGCTGGTAGCAATGAGAAATTAAACGCAGGCTCTAATCCAGCATGCTCGGGGCCATAAATCCTAAAACAGCCAGACAAGATCAGATATGTACCAATATGACCCACAATAGAATTCAAGGAGCTGAATGAGTCCTTTTTTGGGGACTACTTTTGCAACATATCCCCCCACATAAGCCCACTCAGTTGCTTACTCCCTTGATACCTCAAGTCAGTTCACCTAAGCAGTAGAAAAATCTTAGCCTTTTGGTACTTGCCCATTGCCAAATCTGGCCTATTTAGCTGACATGCCCTATTCCTTCAGCAACATCTCTGAATTCTGTTTACAGTAATAATACAGCATGATGGTTTAAAACAAAAACAGGGCTTGAAGACATGAAAATAAACTATTTTTGTGTGAAATCAAAATGTTGAACTGCACTATCCATATATTTTCACCAGGTAAGTCACCTGCCTCAAGGGCAATTGACTGGCCCATTCAAAATATCTTTGTTGCTTTCAGGTGATATTATGTATTCAAAGATGGACATTTGCACTGGGCAGGATTCAAAAAGCCATATTTTAAAACTTCTTAATCCAAATCCATACTTAGGCCTCTATGTTATTTAGAGCAACAAGAACAACAAAAAAACCCTCGGGCCTTTTTTGAATTCTAAGCATCCTCACATCCAAGTAAAGTCAAAATATGCACTGGGAAGCTCAAATGCAGTCACCACAACCTAAGAAAGACTTGGTAACAAAAACCTTTTCAGAGACAGAAACCTCCCATTTGAAACTAAAATGCAGTTTGGAACACGTTCCACTAAAAAGGGGAAACAGGTTCTTACACATCAAGAGAACATCCTTACTGCTGTCCAGTTAAGGGGCTAATTACACTTAGGTGTTCACTGAAGCTAGGTACCGACATTCAAAAAGCCCAAGGTGGAATTGATCTAGGTTATGCAGTTTTCTGCAAGTGGTGCAGTTTAGCTCACATAATGGGGCTGCACAAGTATCACTGAGAGAATAATGATTGCAAAACAGATCACAAATCTATATTTTTATTTTTCTTTAGCATGTGATGACACTGTGATCAGAAATCAAAGAGAAACATATTCACAATTTTATGTCTACATTTTGCAGCCAGCTGATTGCCCCATGTATAATACAGTGCAGAACCAATAGCGTTCCATTAAATGCATGAACAGGGCATTCGGAGGAGATGCAATTCAAAGTTTGAAAAGGGGCAACAGTGACAGTTTGGTGACCTAGTCCAGCTTCATCGATGCAACAGAAATCCACATCTGCTGTGTCCTGTCTTAATCCAGTTTATAGAAGACGACCAAAGACATCTAGGGAGATCAAAGCCAGTTGATCTCATGTTGGGATTTGTAAAAATAAATTTCTGTATTAAGGGATGAATTGAACCACTCTTGCATCCAGGTTTCTTGGTTGTTAAATAAGTCTTGCTCAAATTGAATTGCTGTTCCCCAAGCAAGATGTCTAGATTTTAATCTCAGATGTGGTGGGTTGAAGAGAACTCTGTGAATATGTAGCTGTGGGATATTTGAATTTTTAGTCCATAATTTAATTAAGGCATTTTTTTTCTTAACGGAGAGCATATATGTTACTAAGAACAGGGAGCCATTGAAGATAAATAGATTGAATTGTTCCTGTAATAATTTGCATTGCTAGGTTGAGTTGGATGTTAATTTTATCAGTATAAGCACTGTTTAACCAGGGGGGGTATAGTATCCCACAAAAGGGTGTTATGCTTCAGCCCAAGTCTGAATTCGTTGCCCGGCATGCATGAGCCAATATATAAATGCCAGTTGGAAGTTTGAAAGAAAAAAAGCTTTTATTGCTAGCAATAAAGGTGCAAGGTAGCAAGCACACTAAACAAGATTTCTAAGCATCCTTTAT
>JAGPOW010000261.1:135649368-135671510 GCA_030014935.1 Caiman crocodilus
AACCTTCCAGTCTCGCTGTGTATTCTGTCTTGGGAGGATGGCTCGAGGCCATTTATTAGGCCTTCAAAGAAATGGCTCGGGGTTATTCACAACAAGGGTAGACCAATGCTATGGCTGCTCTTCTCAGTGCATCAGCATCAGCTCCCCAAAAAGTCCCAGTGAGTTTCTGAAGCAAATTATTAATGGTTTTTAACTTATCTTACTGTCATAGTTAAGCAATTAACTGGCATGAAACTATGATGTATAGAACAATGTTCTGTCTAGGATGATTCCTGAATATTTAGGATTACCATTATAATCTAAGGGCAACATACATATCTGCACAGAACTAGCAATCACCCTAAACACACCAAAAAAGCTGTGATATACAGCCAAGCCCTCAGATACCACCGCATTTGTACTGAAAAGAGCACCCGGGATCGCCACCTCACCAATCTTAAAAAGGCTTGCACCCAGCAAGGACGCTCCTCCAGAGAGGTAGATCACACGTTTGAAACAGCCATGTGGATACCACACGAAGAACTGCTGCAATACAGAAGAAAACACACCACAAATCGCACACCGCTGGTTATGACATACCACCCCTCCCTTGAACCTGTACGGACAATCCTCAAAAAATTGCAACCCACATTAGAAAGAGACCTTATTCTTAAAAAGATCTTCCCAGAGCCACCCATCCTAGCCTTCAAACAAGCACCGAACCTTCCTAACCTCATCACCAGAAGCAAACTTCCTCAAGCCCAGGACACACCAAAAGGATCCAGACTGTGCCAGGACAAGAAATGCAAAACCTGCCAACACATCTCCCCCACCCCCACTATTACTACACCCCACAACAGAGCCATCAGCATCCCAGCATCTTACAGCTGCACCTCCAGAAATGTGATATACCTCATCCAATGCACCAAATGCCCTGATGGAAAATACGTAGGAGAGACCAAACAATAACTGCGCACCAGAACGAACGCACACTGGAAATCCATCAAAGACAGAAATACCCAATTACCGGTGGGGGAACATTTCTCACAAGAAAACCACTCTCTCTCCAATCTCTCAGTCCTGATCCTCAAAGGAAACCTACAAAACACTTCCCAAAGATGAGCCTATGAACGTCACTTCATCAACCTCCTGGATACTAAAAATCATGGACTAAATATAGACATTGGATTTATGAGACATTATAACCTGCCTGACATCTGACTCCCCAGGTATCTCTCCACTTTCACCCCCCTTCTCTCTCCCCCACCCCCAGCCTGTCTCTCACCCATTGACTCCTCAATCTACATTTTCACTGACTGCCTGTCTTGTGTGCACACCAGCCCAGCCCCCGGCTTCTTTACTTTTCATTCCATCCAGGAAGAGCACACACCGACTGCTGACACTTCCTTAGCCTGACGAAGAGTTTTTGAACCTAAAAGCTTGCTTAACAATTATTTTCTAACTATTTGAGTTGGTCTAATAAAAGATATCAGATTCACGCAAGGAACCTTGTCTGCCTACGTCCTTAGACCAACACGGCTACAACCTATACCCCCACTATAATCTAGAAGCTTATTTCTGAAAACAATAATAGGTTGAAAATTAGCTTGTTCAAGTGAAATATAGACACTTCCATCTTCTGAGGATTTGGGCACAGACACAATTGTTTAGGTCAAGGGTTTTCCACCTTTTTTAAGGAGTCTACTTCTTCTGGTGGGTACCCCTTCTGGACTGCACCCCCTTCCAGACTGGGGGCAGGGGTGCTGATGACCAGTCAGAGGTGAAGCTGGTGGCGCATGGCAGTGCAGGGAAGTGGTGCACAGCAGCGGCATGGAGTGATACATGGAAGTGATGGGGGTATGGAGCTCGCATGTGGTGGTTGCTGCCACACACTGCTTCCCCACACTGCTGCCCATAACCCTTGGGGTCATTCCAAGTACCTCCAGGGTTAGGCATACCCCAGCTGACAACCCCTGGTTTAGGTATCTGAAGTATTTAGATCAGATGTAAGAATGGCTTCTGCTCTGGAGAAACAAAATTTTGTGTATAGTGAGGCCAAAGGCTAGGCCCCTCCAGTGGCAGAGATAGAGTATTAACAGGTGGCCCTGCTCTCCATTCCCATCCTCCCCTGGATTTGTCCACCACACCTTGGTCTTAAGTGGTAGAATGGATTGAATGGGAATGTACCAGGGGACTAGCCCTTGGGCTCCCAGCCTCTACTGATCCCACACTTAGCCCCTCTCAGGGCTCCTGGACCCTCAGGTCCAGCTCTCAGACCCCCTCTGGGCCCCTGAGCACTACCCAGCTGCCTGGCTGGGCCTAGCTACTCACTTCCTTCACTTCGGGGTCTGCAGCTGCTTGCCATCTGCTGCAGGCCACATCTCCTGTGTGATGGGGAGTATTCAGCTCCTCTGGAGCTCCTCCAGTACTTCCCCCTGCATGCTGCCACCAGTTGCTTCAAAAGGACGGCACATGGCACCATCAGCCAATTTGGGAGCCCTGCCTGTTCCCTGTGACTGCCCCATGGCTAGCTCATGCTGCATTACCAAGCTGTTCCTCCTACAGCTGGCCTGGTTCTTTGCTCTTCCCTTCATTTTCCCTAGCTTACCTGGTAGTCACTCCTCATCTGCTAATCAGGCTTCTCCACTGTGGTCCGGCGGGAGGGGGGGCGAAAGCACACATGCAACAGAGCACACATGTGGCTACTTCAGTGTGTGGGTCCAATTGCCATAAATATGTTAATTTATGGTCTGAAAAATTATATTATATATCAGTCTTTCTAATAAGTTGTAAGTTAAACTTAATAAAGCTATTGGATGGTAGTTCCCCACTTTATTGGAATCCTTACTAGGTTTTACTATTGCTATTATTTTCATCTGATTAAATAAGACTAGTAATATTCCAGTTTCCAAATAGTGGTAAAAAGAAACTTCCCCAGCCATTTAATGGTTTTGGGGCCACAGAATTTTAAGAATTCTGGGAATATCTCATCTATGGCTGCAGCTTTGCCTTCCTTTATGCTTCTAAGAACATTTTGCATCTCCTGTATAGTAAAAGGTTGGGAGGAGGCGGCAGATGATGCAATGGAGTGTTTAAATATGATTTTACTTGACTTATAAAAAGCTTGTATGTCAGAGCCTTAAACAGGGCAATAATGATTGGCTATTTTTTCCAAACTAATGTGGGTTTTGGGTCTTGAAACTTCAGTGCTAGAGTCCAATTGATGCAATACAGCCCAGGTCTTCCTGCTTGAGAGGGTGAAATTAAGGTTTTCCATTGTATGTAACCCTTTTTCTCTTTGAGTCTTGTCCAAAGATTATAAGAGCTCGATAGGAGCCGTGAAATCACCATTTTCTTTAAATTCCTTATAATAAAGACATTCACTATCTTCATTCTACCCTAGTATGTATTCTTTTCTAAATCCTCTTGAGATACATCTCTTAGCTGCTCCTTTTATTACACCCCCAATCTCACATAATTTTCACTTATGGGTTTTATCCATTTTATGTTTAAGTCTGTTTGTTTAGTAAAAAAAAATCCAGTCAGTTCCATTTGGGCTTTGGAATTAATTTGAATTCCAACTGTATATAAAATTGTCCTACACTGACAATGTGGGAAGTTGTCAAGAACCTTGTGGTGTATAGGAAGGCTGTGTTGTTGGGAGTTCTGCATCGTGAAACACAATCAGGTCTATAGTCTCATTGCCAGTGGGCTGAGTGAAAAATAACTCTCGTTATTCCTGCCCTGTCCTTGACCCTTTCCCTCCCTCATTTCCCTGGAGACATTCTGGCATGGCCATAAAGGAACATGGTCATCTCTAGACCTGCTATAGGCAAGGACATCAACAAAATTTTCTGACAAAATTTTGATTAATGTTCACTTGTGGCTCTTTTAGCACCTCAATATTGATTTGGCAGATGCACAGCAAGGTCCTGATGTTACAGGTCTGATAAGATATGTTAATGTTCACTTGTCCTTGTGATCATTTGTGAGGAAGTCCAGAAAACAGTTTGGCATCATCATGTTGTAGACTATTTAGCACTACCTGAGGTGCACCATGAGGAGGCAGTCTACATTATACCACAGATCACAAATGAAATAATCAGACTGGCAAACTCTTCACTATAGGGAAGATTTGGTAGGAAGAGAAACCACACTGGCTACCACAGATCACATGGAGCTTGCAGGGATGCTGGTAAGAAAAATGAAAATAAGAGATACAGGCAGTCCTCTGACTTAAGATACAGTTCTCAGGAACCAGTTGTGTCATAAGTCAAAACATTGCAACTCAGAACCAATTTTCCCACAGGAAACAATGTTATAAATAGGGGGTTGGTTCCTGAACCAAGGCCCAATACCCCATTCTCACCAAAAATAACCCAATTTTTTTTACTCAATCAATTATGAATGAGTAATATAGCTACATTAATGTATTTATATTGTAAATAGTAATCATGTTGATTTGGAAAGACCTCTTTGAGGTGACTTTGCTGAATTTTTTGAAGGGCTCTTAGTTGAACTTTTTAAAGGATTCTTGGCTGAAGTGTTGTCAGGAGTCTTGGCTGTAGGTTTTTCTGGAGTCTTATCTGCTTCTTAAAGAAAATGACCAAGGAGTTTGGACAGATGTTCTCCAGGGAGGTGGTGTGGTGTCACATCTGGTCAAGTGTCGTAAAGTTGCAACTGACATCAGAAAGTGGAAATAGGGTGCCAATGTATAAACATTCTAAGTGTTAAAAGTTGTAACTTGAAACTTTGTAAGTTGAGGACTTACCTGTATATTTATTCCTACAGATTGTCCTTCTTGACCAAGAATTCTGCTATTATCTCCTAATTTATTTTAAAGTGGTGCAGAGACTTTATTTACTGTAGACCTAAGACAATAAATATGCCATGTCTGGTTTTATAGAATGGTATTCTATTTTTAGGCATAAAATACTACTCCACTGAAAACTCCAAGGAAATTCCTTTGGTTTCCCAAAAGTTTTGCTTCAGAACATTTTTCATGCCCCCAACCTGGATTTATGAGCACCAATCACATTTGTCATACATGGCCTTTGCAGTTTGTCTATTCCTAACATAGTTCTGAGATATTTATTTAACATGCAGTTAGCATTTTTCCTCTCTCATGGGTCATAGAGGAGGATAGATAGTTAAAACTATCTTCTGCCAAGGACAGTGCTTTCTTGAATCTCTTTCTTAATATCTCTTGGGGCTCACTGAAGTGACCATTGCTTTTATTGTCTTTATCCCAACCATAAGAACCATGAACATTCCTTGGCACAATGCCATCCCTCAAGAACGTTACTTTTTAAGCAAAATCTGCCCTAGATATGAAATGCTTCTTTGGTAACTTACATTTTGTACAAGTGCAAGTATGTAAACAAAGTTCTACCTGTGTCATCAACAGAAGAAAAATTCTGTATGGACAGTGGGGCAAAAAGAAACCTACCTAAATTTTTCAAATCTTTCTTGAAATATGAAGAATGGACAACAAAGGTTCTTTCATAAAGCATCATTAAAGCTTTGTTGATATGTTGATTTGGCGGTGAGAAACCTGTGCTGCCCATTATTTTGGCACTACTAGATACAAAAAAAGAACTGAGAAATAGGATTACTGCAGCTTTATTTTATCTTCACAGATAGCAGAAAATAGCTAATTTGTTATTTGGGTTTAAAATGTCTGTGTTTTCTTAGGAAATTACTTATTTCTTTTTTTTTTCTATGAAGTGGAACTCAAACCCCCATAACTTTTTGAGACAAGAGAAAAAGAAAAGAAAAGGAAAGAAAAGTATCATAATGGTCTAGGATGTTGTATTATTCCATTACCTAGCACATTAACTGTATTTGGCATCACTTTATTTTAAAAAAATAATTGAGGCACATGGGCGCTACAGAAAGATTGTGATGGAGAAATGTTTTAAAAGAAAAGTAAAGGAAGTAAGCTCTGTTTAATGAACAGTTTGGTCCTGTGAAAATTCTCAAATGCTAGATATTCTCTTTGTAAACTTTCTGACTTCAGAGCCACCTTTGTCTTGGATTACTAAAGAGCTCCTTGCCTGCTCAAGGGTTTTGGTTTGGCCTCATTTATGCAGCAGAACTCCTTGTTACAGGGCAATTCAACTATCCACCAGAGGGTAAAATCATCTTTTTTTCCAGTGTTGCAGACAGCAAAGAGTAACATAAAAATATGAAAAGCAGATATGGCAAGTGCAGTACAAATTATTAATTCAAAGCAGAAAGTAACAAAGAGGAGGGAAAATCCCTAAGTTGAAGTAATGGCCTGATTTTTTTTAAGAACTGAGACATTTCCATTGAATTTTCCTGTTTAATGCAGATTGAACAATTAAAATTGCACCAGGTATTTCAGAAGGTAGAGCTAAAACAGAAATCAATACAGTAGAACACAAATACATTAGACATCTGTTTACAGCAAGGATATGCTAATTTCTTGAATCTGAGCTGATATGAACACAGATATTTACCCAAATGACTACATAAGTTATAAACATGATGCCTTCCAATACAACATTCATTTTAAGCATGAGTGGACCCATCCTCCTTCTTACCTGGCCAGCCAGGTTTCTACTACTGCTCGCTCCTACGTAAAGACTTTCAGAAAAACACTAAATAAGGCTAAATAAGGATCAACAGGCAATGAGTCTACCCACTTCACATTGCATCCTGAAGCATGCAATCAAAATACTACATTGTATAACAAGACAGGCTCCAAAGGCAGATTTGTTGCATCCTAGTGGCTGCCTTGATCCTGCCCTAGTCACCCACTCTGGCCTCCCAGAGTCATGCCTTACCTTAATAGTAAAAGTGAAGTGGGGAGGCTGCCCTCAGAACCCAGTGCGCTCAGGATGCTCTTCCTACCCGGCTCCTCCTATTGCTCAACTTGGCTGGCTTGGTTCAGAGCCCTGACCCCACTGTGCTGTATCGCTCCCTAATAGGAGCTCTGGGCCCACTGTACAACCACTCCATCCTTGGGGCTCTGGCTCCCACTACCCTAATTGCCTTAAGGGCTAGAACTGGGCCCTTATAACTGTGGCTATGGCCCTCAGGCTATGTCCACTGCCCCAGGGCCTCTCAGACTATAGGTCCCTTGGCTCTCTCTCACCCTCTGCCCTATCAGGGTCTCAGGCTAATCACACAGTCTTTTAGCTGCAGGATCTAATCCCTAGTTTGCAGGCTTGTCCTCCAGAACCAGTGGTAGTGCCTCTCTGGGTGCTCCCAGCAGCCTCCTAGACTCCCCTACCAGACATTCCCAGCCCTTTGGTTTTACATTTAAATACAGGTATAAGCAAACTGCTTCAAAACTGAAATTAACCCCGAGTCTGGGACTGTGTCACACCACAATGAAAAAGCATAAACATACAACAAAAATAGCTTAACCTCAACACCTGATGCTGTTGAGCTTCCTGAGGTCTTCCTGTGGTATGGAGCTCCTTCTCTGGGGCAGATCAGAGCTGAACTGAGGCCTCAGTGATGGTTCTGGCCTTAAGAAGCCTGTAAACATACCTTCCTAGGTCAACTGACCTGCTACTTTCCCACCAGGTCTGTCCATCCTAGCCTTAATTGTGCTTTTTGAACCTGGGGCAAGCAGCCATTTTTGTTAAAGACCTCTCCATACCTAACAGTCCTTCCAGGAACATACAGTGAGCCAGTTATTCCCTAGTTCCCTCCTCTTCAGCAATGGGGTAAGAGCCCCATTACACGTTGACATTTTGTGACATCCCTGTCACTGGCCTGCCCCTCATACTGCAAAAGCCTTCCAGCAAGATTTCAGTGAGGTTCAGTTTCCATGGTATGAGAAACAACAAGGCAAAACACCCATCGTGTCTATATTTTTACTTACCCTATTCATTCCGCATAATCCATCAGATACCAACAGTAACTAACCACTGTAAGAGACAGCCAAGTTCAGCAGCTGGCCAGAAAAACCAATAGCAGTGCTATATGAAATATTTTAAATTATGAATCACAGAGTAGAACTGGAAGGGGCCTCAAGGAATCTAGTCCAAACCCCTGCCCTGAGGCAAGATTATCCATATCCCTGAAATCCAATACAATCCAAAATCTAAACTTTACAAAACTACCATCAACCCTGACAAAACATAGACATAAAGCCCTAATCTGACACAGGTAAAGCAAGGGAACCATGGGGGCCGATGTGCTTCTATAAAAGATTATCAATATAAGTTCAACAAATCCCAAGCAGAGGGCCATGCTGTCCCCTACAGAGGAAGGCAAAAACCTCCACAACTTGCATCCTAGTGGCTGCCTTGATCCTGCCCTAGTCACCTACTCTGGCCTCCCAGAGTCACACCTGCCACACCTTAATAGTAAAAGTGAAGTGGGGAGGCTGCCCTCAGAACCCAGTGAACTCTGTACCAATCTGGCCATGAAATATAATTCCAGCCTGGCCCCGAGTCTGGCAGTCAGTCTGACCTTGAGTAGAGGGGCAAGATCCTATAGCCAGGAACCTCTGGGTTTGGTCTCAGCAGGAGCATTGGCACACCCCAGTCAAAATCCCCAGTGCTGGCTGTAGTCAACACCTAATGCCTCTGAGGGAGGCTTAAACCCCACCTGACATGTAGCAAAAAATGGGGGAGAGGCAACCCTCTCTAGAAGCATGGGAAATCCCTATAGTAGAACATAGACCTAGTCTTAGATCATTCCCGACCAGTGTCTGTCCAACCTCTTTTTGAAAACCTTCAGTGATGGTTGGTCCACAACTTTTTTATGCCGTCTATTCCATTGCCTCACTATTCTAATAGTAAAAAAGTTTTTCCTGATAACCAATCTAAACTTAGTTTGCTGCAAATTCAAGTCATTGGTCCCCATCCTCCTTTCTGCAGCGAAAGAGAAAAACTGCTTTCCCTCTTCTTTATGACAACTCTTCAAGTATTTGAAGGCTGCTGTCATGTACTTTCTTAAATGCCTTTGCTGCCCACTTTTGGACCCACTCCAACTTCTCCATGTCCTTCTTATAATGTGGAGCCCAGAACTACACACAGTATAAGGCCTAATCAGTGCTGAGAAGCAAGGAACTATTACATCCCATGTCTTGCACCTAATGTTTCTATTGATGCATCCAAAAACCACATTCACCTTATGTGCAACTACAGCTTACTGCAGATTCATACCAGGCACATCTACATGAGATGCTATGTCACCATAATGATGAGCTATGGCAATGAAGCTCATTGCTACTGTGACATAGCATTAACAGGCATGAACCATAATACCACCACTACTGCACAGTAGCTTGTTGCTACTGTGAATTAGGGTCAGAAATGACTCATGTGGTGCCGAGACTACATAGTTCCAGTGTTTACTGTGCAGCTACTTAGTATGTGCTAAAGCAAGTGCTAAATGACTGAGCAGTAACAACTGTGCAGTTGGGCTCACCTGTAGACATGACCACTGAGTTGGTGATCTACAAAGACTCACAATTCCTTTTCCATGGAGCTGCCATCCAGTCAGGTGTCATCCATTTTATAATTGTGTTTTTGATTATTCTTCCCAAGGTATATCACCTTGCATCTGTCCACACTGAAATTCATCCTGTTAGCTGTAGCCCATCTTTTCAATCTGTCAAGGTAATTCTGAATTGTGCTCCCATCCTCTAACATGTTCACAATCCTTCTCAGTTTTGTGTCATCCACAAACTTGCTCAGGAAATTGTTATGCCAGCACCCAAATAATTAATAAACATACTAAACGGCACTCAGCCCTGGACAGAATCTTGTGGGACTCTATTCAAAGCCTCCTGCCATTATGACATCAACCCATTACCCTTTTCTTGTGACTATTGAGCCAGTTATCTATCCACCTTAAAGCAGTTTTGTTCAGCCCACATTTCTACATGACCTCGTCACAAAAGACTGGAGAACCTTGTCAAAAGTCTTGCTGAAATCTAGATATACTATATCCACTGACTTCCCTTTATCCACCCAAGTAGTTACCTTGTCAAAAAAGATCAAGTTTTTGACATGAATTGTTTTTCATAAATCCATGCTGGCTGCTTGTGACCAGTCTCTCCTGCTCCAGATGCTTGCAAATGGCCTTCCTTAAATATCCTCCAATAACTTCCCAAGTATTATGGTGAGACTAACTGGTCTGTAGTTCTCCTAGTCCATTTTTTTTCTTTTTATAAAGGGGCACTATGTTGGCCCTTTTCTAGTGCCTTGGTACCTGACCCATTTCCCATGACTTAGTGAAGATCATTGCCAAGGACTCTGAGATATCCTTTGCCATTTCCTTCAATACTGTGGGATTAATTTAATCCAGCTCTGTTAACTTGAATTCATTCAGACCCATCCAGATCTCTCAGACTGTCTCTTTTGTCATCTTATCCAAATGCCCAATGATCCATGGTGATATAGGAGCTGTGGAGCCTCATGCTTCCCCAGTAGAAAAAACATAGTGGAAGCATGAACTTGAACTTGCTACTTGAACTTGCCATCTCCTTTTTGCATCTTCTATCTCAAAGAAGAATTACAAGGCAAATTATAAACAGGATTTAAATTTTTTTCTCATATTTTCTGTAACTATAACCAATACTTCAAATGCTCATAGATAGTTTACATGAGAAGGTAGTTGCAGGAATTAAGGCTACATAGACATATTCTAATGACTTCAGGTCTCCTGGGTTTATATTCCCTGTAGAAAAACTTTCCCAGATATGCCTGAGCCCCTGAACACCCTAGAGCTTGCAGTTCTGACACTGCACAATCAGAGGGACTTTGTAAACACATATCAGCATGTTCTGTAGGCTCCCTCAGTCTGCCTGACTTCAGATGGCAGCAATGAGCAGGACAGCTTTGACTGGCTAACCCAGACTGTTAAAAAAGGCAGGCCTACTGTGCATGCACATAGTTTAAAAGGGCCTGCCAAATGAAAAAAGTACCAGAGAGGCTTAGGGAGTGGCACAAAATGCACAGGTGAAAACCCATCATGCCCTCACACCTCAAACCTCTCCAGTGAACCCCAATTGCTGTGGAGCCCCCTACCAACCCCCAGCAGCAGCCGGAGGTAAGCAGGACCCATGGAGGAGGGGACAAGCCCAGTTCAGCTGTGGGAGGCAGCTAAGTATGAACCGGGGAGGGTCTGGCCCCACCCCGGCCCCTACTTGACCCAGTTCCCCAAGGAGCCATACAACCAGAGCTGCACTAACAGACTATGCAAACAGGCATGCTTGTCTGCCTGACATGTGAGTTATCTCAGAGTTTGCACAGGAGGGTGAGTGGGAAGGCCCAAGGTCCTACCTGTCAGCCCCCTAGATTAGACGGTCCCAGCTATAGCCAGCCTACCAGCAGCATGACACTGATAGGCATGCACCACATGCCAAGGGTCCTCTTGGGGTCTGCAGCCACCCCCCCCAGCACCTCAGAGACCTCCACCCAGACAGAGGTTATGGCTCCAGGCTACACGTAAACGGATCCCCTACTACAGACCTCCCCTCCCAGAATCAAGAAATTGACCAGGAGTTTGCCAGGGAATTGGCCAAGGCTGCACGCTCCTGGTCCTTGGTTGTCATGGGGGACTTCAACTACCTGGACATCGGATGGGAAGAGCGCTCAGCCAAATCTGAGTAGTTGCAAAGCTTCCTTATCTGCACGGATAAGATTCAGCTGACTTAAGAAGTCTATGGGTCAACAAGAGGCAAAGCACTGCTTGACCTAGTACTGGCAACCAGGGACGACCTAATCAGTGACCTAACAATTGAAGGAAAGCTGGGTGACAGCAACAATGAGCTGATCACCTTCACCATCCGCCAAAAAGCTGTCAAGTCAGTCAGCAGTACAGAGGCCCTTGTGTTCAGGAGGACTGACTTACACAAGATCAGGAGACTTGTTGGTGAGGCCTTAAGGGACCATGACCCCAAAGGGAGAGGAGTCTAGGAAGAGTGATTGCTCCTCAAGGGAGTGATCCTAAATGCACAAACTAAGGTTATTCCATCTCAGAGGAAAGGCAGCAAGAGGGCACAGCAGCCCCCTTGGCTCAACAGGGAACTAGCAGTCCTCCTGCATCTAAAAAGACAGACCTAAAAAGGATGGAGGATGGGATCCACTTCCAAGGAGGAATACTCTGCACTGGTGGACCTGCAGAGGGACAAATCAGGAAAGCCATGGCTGCCATAGAAATCCAACTGGCTACAAGTATCAAGGACAATAAAAAGTCCTTTTTAGATAAGTGAGGAGCCAGAGGAAAAGCAAGGGCAATATTGGACCCCTGCTAAACCTGAAGAGACAACTGACAATCGACGCCCAGGAAAAAGCCAGCTTGCTAAATGGATACTTCGTGTCGGTCTTTCACAAGTCCCAAAGGACGCCCCTGCCCATTACAGGACAGGGACACCTAAGTGAGGGTGGTTCCTTGCCCTCCATCAATGCTGTCCTCATGAAAAAACAGCTTGAGAGGCTGGACACCTTCAAGTCAGCCAGCCCTGACAATTTAAACATCAGAGTACTCAAGGAGCTGGCCTGCTTCATAGCTCAGCCCCTGGCACAGATCTTCCAGAGTTCCTGGAGCTCTGGTGAAGTACCTGATGACTGGAAGAAGGCCAATGTAATGTCTATCTTCAAGAAAGGGAGGAAAGTGGATCCAGCTACTACACGTCTATCAGCCTGACCACTATCCCAGAGAAGGTCTTAGAAAAAAATCAGCAAAGAGGTCATTCTTAACGTATTGACCAATGGCAACACCCTGAGGGATAGCCAGCATGGATTTGTTGCGAGTAGGTCTTGCTTGCCAAATCTTATTTCCTTTTATGACCAGGTGATCTATCAACTGGACAAGAGGAAAGAATTGATATCATATATCTTGACTTTAAAAAAAGCCTTCAATCTGGTATCCCATGATCATCTCTTAGCAAAACTGCCCAACCGCAACGTTGGCTTCTCCACAATCCACTGGCTGGGGAATTGGCTCCATGATCAGACCCAGAGGGTGGTGGTTGACAGAAGTCAATTGTCATGGTGCCCTTTTACCAGTGGGGTCCCTCATGGCTCTGTCCTTGGACCTTTTGTTCAACCTCTTTGTTAATGATGTGGACATTGGAGTCAGAAGTGGACTGGGCAAGTTCACCAATGATAACAAAGTTTTAGGTAAAGCATCCACACCTGAAGACAGCAGAGTAATCCAGGCTGACCTTGGCAGGCTCGGGAAACAGGCAGACGAGAACCTGATGGTGTTTAACACTGAAAAATGCAAGGTTTTCCACCATGGGAGGAAAAATCTGCAGCATGTCTATAGGCTCACCAGTGCTACGCTGACTAGTACTATGGACAAGAGGGACTTGGGGGTCAGGATTGACCACAAGATGAATGTGAGTCTGAAATGTGATGCTGCAGCTATTAAAGCAAACAAAACCCTGGCTTGCATCCATAGATGCTTCTCAAGCAAATCCCAGGATGTCATTCTCCCATTGTAATCAGCCTTGGTGAGGCCTCAGCTTGAGTACTGCATACAGTTTTGGGCTCCACAATTCAAAAAGGATGTGGAGAAGTTTGAGAGAGTCCAGAGGACAGTCATATGCATGATCAGAGGTCAGGAAAACAGACCTTATAACAAGAGGCTGAGAGCTATGGGACTCTCCAGCCTGGAAAAGCGCAGGCTGAGGGACAATCTGATGGCCACCTAAAAGTTTATGGGTGTGTTCACCAGGATCTGGGGAAATGTTTGTTCACCAGAACACCCCAAGGGATGACAAGGTCAAATCGTTTTAAACTCCTGCAAGACCATTTCAGGCTGGACATAAGAAAGAACTTCTATATTGCCCGAGCCCCCAAGGTCTGGAATGGCCTGCCGCCAGAGGTGACTCAAGCACCCACTTTGAATGCTTTCAAGAGAAACCTGGATATTTTTCTTGCTGGGACCCTCTGACCCCAGCTTACTTCCTGCCCCTGGGGTAGGGGGCTGGACTTGATTATCTTCTGAGGTCCCTTCCAGCCCTAATGTCTATGAAATCTATGAAATCAGCCAGAGTCTCCCTGCAGCCCAATGTGGAATTGTGAAGAGAGTGTGTTCTGCTCCCTGCTTATAACAGAGTTCAGCCCAAGCAACATTGTCTTCTCTGAGGGTGGAAAATGGAGTGAGAAGCAAAGCACCCTTGGATGCTGGAAGGCTATACTGTGAGCTCTTTCAGAAGGGCAAGTTTTACTTATATTCTCTTTCCCAAAAGAAACTTTCCCAGAACTTATTTAACGCTTGTTGTTCCCCAGATTATTATTTCTCCTTGAGCAGCCATATTTGCTCTGGGAGAAAGCTCCTAAGCATCTGTACACTTATGGTATCTCCTGGGAAAACAGTAACTCTTCCAAGAGAGACTGAATGTCTGTACATGCCCAAAGTGAAAACATGTATTAACAAGTCCTAACTTGGAATGATACACCACAGTAAAGTCTGAGAGTTCCCTTCCTTATTGGTTACCCTATGCTAGACACATACACCTCCTCCTCATGCATGAAGCTAACACATCAGTCAAGAGTAGAGGTGGTAGCAGCACATGGGGTAGCAGCAGTGGCCAGGCTGCTGCTGACACTGGCAGCTGCTATTTTTATATCTACCCTAAATTGGTGCCTAGAGCTGGTGCCCCACTCAACCTTCCTCTGTATTTATGCTCTTGGTCAGGAAAGGCAACTATAAAATACAGATTTAACACAAACAGAAACGTGTCTTTGGATCCTTTTCTAAATCCTGAATCACAAGACTCCTTTTAAATAACTAAACTATAATATTTTATAAGAGGGCATGTAAACCTACCCAAGTTTAAACAAACAGTGTGTTTATCTTAGATCAAAATGTTTTTCATACAGACACCTGAGTATTGGGACACATGACGCATATGAACAAGCAGATAGAAATAAAAGATTCAGGAGCCCAGAGGATCAATGACTCATACTTAAGTCAGAGGGACCTACATCCCATATCAGCATTGCAAGCTCTCATGAGTATATAGAGTATATAGCACAAGCCTTAAAGTTTTTAGGAAAGCCAGTGCAATAGAATCTCAGCTTCTAGTTTTAAAAAACAAATATCTAAAGTTTTTTATCCTAATTTTTGCAGAGCAGATGTTGAAAATATGGACTGAACAGGGTCAAAAGTTTAGAGGCAAAATAAGAACTCCACTGTAGTTCTGACTAATAGTGAAATACTGCCACTCCTTGCTGTAAGCATAACACAGCTCTCTGTAAGGTATTTAGCCTAACATGATCAGCTACATCTAATTAATTCCCAACGACAAGTGCTTCCCTGCTTGGAATAAACCCACCAACAAGCAAGCTACTGGCATACAAAACTTAGCTTCCTCTTAGGGCACCAAAGAGACACAGTACAAAAAGTGTTGGGGGTTTTGGGGGGGGGGGGAAATGTGTAGTTCCATCAAACAGCTCAAGACTTTCTTCCAGTCCTTGTGCCTTAGTTCTAATAACCTTTTGCTTCATGTTATTCTAAATGCAAAGAATAACGGCATTATGTATGATAAAGGGTATATCAGCTGCAGATCAGTACCTGATTTTGCACTCCATTCCATCATGCCTAGGTGAACTGTGAGCATATCTACATGTGCAAATGCTCCAGGGCGAGTTTACTGTAGGGTAAATAGGTAGGCGTTTCCATGTGTGGGGAAGTGGGAGCAGATTTGATGCTCAGGGCATCAGTCTGCTTCTGCCCCTACTGGCCCTGCAGCAGCTCCCTACAGCAGCCAGGGGATGGTCTAGGCTGCCCTTTGATGCTAATCCAGGAGTGGTAGGGAATACAGGACTATAGAATCACAGAAAGTTAGGGTTGAAAGGGACCTCAGGAGGTCATCTAGTCCAACCCCCTGCACAAAGCAGGACCAGCCCTAACTAGATCATCCCAGCCAAAGCTTTGTCTAGGCAGGTTTTGAATACCCACAAGGACAAAACTTCCATTGTCTCTCTGGGTAACCTGTTCCAGTGTTTTACTACCCTTCTAGTGAGAAAATTCTTCCTCATATCTAACCTAAACTTCTCTTGCTGCAACCTGAGACCGTTGCTTCATGTCCTGTCATCTGCCACCACTGAGAGTAGCCTAGCTCCATCCTCTTTCAAACCCCTCTTCAGGTAGTTGAAGACTGCTATTAAGTCTTCTCTCAGTCTCCTCTTCTCTAGATTAAATAAATTTAGTTCCCTCAGTCTTTCTGCATAAGTCATGTCCTCCAGTCTCCTCACCATTTTCGTCACCCTCCGCTGGACTCTCTCCAATTTTTCCACATCCTTTTTGGAGTGGGGAGCCCAAAACTGAACACAGTTCTCCAGATGTGGCCTCACCAGTGCTGAATACAGGGAGAAAATCAATTCCCTTGATGTACTGGCAATACACCTACCAATGCAGCACAGTATGCTATTAATCTTCTTGGCAACTAGGGAACACTGCTGACTCATATTCAACTTATTGTCCACACTTTTCTGCAGAGCTGCTGCATAGCCAGTCAGCCCCCAGCCTGTACTGGTACATAGGATTTTTCCATCCTGAGTGCACAATTTTGCACTTGTCCTTGTTGAACCTCATGATATTCCTTTTGACCCAATCTTCCAATTTGTCTAGGTCACTCTGAATCCTATCCCTACCCTCCAGCGTATCTACTACTTCCCCTAACTTGGTGTCATCTGCAGACTTGCTGAGGGTGCACTCTATGGCATCTTCAGGTCATTGATGAAGACATTGAACACAACTGGCCTCAGGACTGGCTCCTGGGGAGCTGCACTTGATATCTGCTGACAACTAGACATTGAACCATTGAGTTCGATTCTCCAGCCAGTTTTCTATCCACTGTACAGTCCATTCATCCAACCCATACTTCCTTAGCTTGCCTGTGAGAATGTTGTGGGAGACTGTACCAAAAGCCTTGCTAAGGTATACCACATCCACTGGTCTCCACAGAGCCAGTCACCTCATCATAGAAGGCAATCAGGTTGGTCAGGCATGATTTGCCCTTGTTGAATCTATGCTGACTGTTCCTAATCACCCTTTTATCCTCCAAATGCTTAGAAAGGGATTCCTTGAGGATCTGCTCCATGATTTTTCTAGGGACTGAGATGAGACTGACTGGTCTGTAATAACCTGGATCCTACTTTTTCCCTTTCTTAAATACGGACACTATGTTTGCCCTTTTCCAGTCATCCAGGACCTCTCTTGATTGCCATAAGTTTTCAAAGATGGTGGCTAATGGCTCTGCAACTACATCAACCAACACCATCAGCACCCTCAGGCGCATCCCACCCAGCCCCATGGACTTGTACGCAGCCAGCTTTTCTAAGTAAAACCTGCTCTTTCACCACTGAGGGCTGCTCACCTCCTCTCCAAACAGTGTTGCCCAGTGCCGTAGCTGGGATCTGCCCTTGCCTGTGAAGATGGAGGCAAAAAGAGAATTGAGCACTTCAGCCTTTTCTTCATCCTCTGTCACAAGATTGCCTCCCCATCCACTAAGGGAGTCACACTTTCCCTGATCCTCCTCTTGCCACCAGTATACTTGTAGAAACCTTGTTAACCTTCACATCCCTTGCTAGCTACAACTCCAAAACTCCAGTTGTGCTTTGGCCTTCCTAACTTCATCCCTGCATTCCCGAGCAATGCTCTTATATTCTTCCCTAGTTATTTCTTCAACTTTCTACTTTTTATAAGCTACCTTTTTGTGATTTAGTTTACTGAAGAGCTCCCTGCTAAGCCAAGCTTGTCTTCTGCCGTACTTGCTAGTTTTTCTGTGCATTGGGATGATTTGTTCCTGCACGCTCAGTAAGGCTTCCTTAAAGTACACCCAACTCTCCTGGACTCCTCCCCACCTCAGTCTGGCTTCACAGGGAATCCTGAGTGAGTCAAAATCTGCTTTTCTGAAGTCTAGAGTCCTTACTCTGATGCTCTCCAACCTTCTTTTCCTCAGGATCCTGGAACTCTATCATCTCATGGCCACTGCTGCCCAAGTTGCTACTATATTCCCCACCAATTCTTTCCTATTTGTGCGCAACAGGTCAAGAAGAGTATGGCCCCTATTTGGCTGCTCCAGCACTTATATCAGGATTTGTCCCCAATACACTCCAAAGTTATCTTCTGGAGGGGGTTGGGACATTGCTCCCTGCCCCCAGGAGCCACCTACTGCCAGGGCGGGCTCTGCTACTAGAGCCCGTGCAGAGACAATGTGCCGCAGCCCCAACAGCAGGGAGCTCCCAGACCCCACTTTGGGGCTGGGAGATAAGAATCAAAATTGAAAAACAGGATCTGGGAGCTCCCTCCTGCCGGGCAGGGAGACATTGTCCCAGCCTGGGCTCTGGTGGCAAAGCCCACCCCAGTGACTGGCACCTCCCAGGGGCAGGGAACCATCTTCTGCCCCCTGCTGCCTTTGCTCCTGGTCACCTGTCTGCACATACCATACTGAGCAGTAATTACTCCTGAGTCAATTTGGTACTTGGATTTACAGGTAGCAAATTTACACAGGATTAGAGCAAATTACTGAGCAGTAAGCACCTGCACATGTAGATAGTAACACTTACTGCACAGTAATTTGCTCTAATTTCAACTAGAACATATTGTGTAGATGTGCCCTGTCTGTACGAGCACAGGCAAAATGCTACCAGATTAGAATGGGAACATTTTACACTTTCTTCAAAAGGTATAACAGAAGTTCAGTAAACATAAGAGAATAAACAAATGAGAACCGCACGGTACCAGTGGTTACAGACTAGATGCTATTTGGGGTGACAAAAAGCATTTTCATTTTTCTCCCACTCAAGATCTCTGAAATACAGCCTAGCAGCCTGTCAAATTTTACCCTGCCAAAAAAAAACCCGTTTTGTGGCATGAGAGCACTGAAACCACTTGAATGGTGATTAATCTCACCAGCCAAATCTGGCTTCAGACATTACATGCAATCTTCAAAAACAAATGATTTGGCTGCACCTTGGCTTTTGGGGGAGGTGGGGAAAAGAAATACATGCTCCTTTGCTTGTGGGGATATTGTCTAGAAAGTGTGCAGAGGCATGCACCAGAATTAACTCTTGTCAGTGTAAAAGCAGCATAGGACACTATCATTTACAAATAATAGGATGACACATTTCTCCAGGCTCACAACTGAACACTATTGCTCCCTTCTCTCTTTGGCAGGCTTAGCTGCCTGTAAGCTCCAGTCAGATAAGCACATCAGAGAGCATGCCCTTTGGCAGGAATACATCACCAATGCTTCCTTCCCACTGAAGACAGGACAAAAAGTGTTCATTTTACCAAACTAACAGGGTGCCTGGGACAGCATTTAAAATGGAACTGTCCTAATAAAAAGGGGGCAGATGATTACCCTAACAAATACTCTAACAAGAAATCTTGTCCTAGAGCACAGAGATACTTCAATCACAACAATCAGTATGTCAATAAAATATGGTCAGCTTATCTCCCTTCAGAAGGTCCTTAACTCAGGCTATGTTAAGTCCATGACTCAATTTCCAGGGTGCATTTTGAATGGGTGACAGCAAAATTCATTATAACTTCCACAAATTGCATTTTTCTCTTATTCCTCATTCTTCAGTATTTTTTCCTGATAAAAATGTTGTAGGAAAAAAGCATTCCTAAAAATAAAACAGTTGCAGTTGATACTAACCTCTTGCAAGGTTGTATGTGAAACTTTAAAATGTAGCAGAACCACACCAGATTAACAAATGACATCCAGAGCAGCCTTAGCAAACAGCTAAGCAGGCATTACTTTGCTTTTGTCACCACTGGGAACACCCTGACTACAGATAACATAGGACCACATGACTGGAAAGAGTCTCATTGGAAACAGGACTGTTAAACTGAATAAAATTGTATTCATACTTATAGGATTACACGATTTGTGCTTTTAATGACCTTTGAGGTACCGTATTAGATTATTTACTGATGCACAGATATTACACTTGACCAGACAGTTTGTTTTGATCAGCGGAATAGAGAGCTGAGGAGAAAAGGAACAGAAATCTAGTTTGATTAGGAAACATGCTCTCCTTCTGACAGGTAGGTAGTTGCAGTGTAAACCTTCCTTTTGAATGAATTCCCTTCTACACTCTCTGTTCTGGATTCAGTATCAAGGCATGAACACCAATTGATTTTTAACTGTGATCACGTCAAACATAGGGAAGGGGTTTTTTGTTGTTGTTGTTGTTTTGTTTGGGTTTTTTTTTGGGGGGGGGGGGGTTATCCATTATGTCTTTCCAGTCTAATTGCATCCAATGCATAGACTCTGGCTACAAAGTGATTTTATTATTTTATTTCAAATACCATAGGATTTACTACACAAAAAACCTTAAATATACTTTTGAACAAATAAACATCCTTTACCTTAAAATATTCATCGTGAAATATTTCCTTTCTACATAATTTATATATCAAATAAAATAAGGAAAAACAACAGCAACAACAATGTATGTTTTGGCTTTAGAGAATGGCAAACTACTATAGCATTCTGAGTAGTACAGAGTTAGCTTTGTTTTATGGTAAGGACATTTTTATTTTACTATTGTCATACATGTGGCACCATATAACACACATGCATGAGAAATGCAGCTCCCATGTATTAAAATCCAATGGGAATGATATAGCATGTGTAGCATGACAAAACCAAGATATTGACTAGAAAACAAATAGTTGAATACTGACTAATGGAACAGTTTTTAAAAGGGCAAGCTACGGGATCTATACTCCTGTTGATCCAATCAGTAGGTTGTGTTTACAGAGTATACGCACTCAATTGTCTGTATGGAGAAATAACAGTTCCAGTTTCTGGTTCACTACTGGGATGTACAAACATCATAGTGGCAGAGCACTCCGAGTTTGCATTGTGAGAACACTGAATCTGCTTTGCCTTACTCAAAGGCACAGTCTAATTGACATAAGAACATTTTTATTGCAATGCAGCAAAATATTTCAGCATGTGCTTAAACCTTAAACATGTAAGAAGGCACAGTGAAGCCAGTAGCACTATTCATGTGCCTAAAATTAATCATTGGCTTAAATGCCTTTCTGGATTGGGGCCAGCATTTAGTCCTTGGTGTACAATGTATAGGCTTGGTAGAGTGATTGTAGTGGTACTAGTTCTCTTAAAATTCAGTGTAACTGAAAAAATGCCAGGCCTCACTAAGGGTAGCCTTTTGGAGATACTTTAATGGATATAAGTAGAAGGGGATACAAAGCCATTCATTCCCTGACACACAAGTATGCTGCTCTGTATCTTGCTCATATTATGTACCCCTGAGAGCATGGGGCTCCTAAAGGAGAGAAGATAAAAGGAAGCTAGAAAAGTGAGCCTGTTCCTCTCCATGCATCTTCAATCAAGAATGAGTACAGTCAGCAATATATTCCAACACTGTCCAGTTGCACAGAGAGCTGTTTTCCATCCTACCAAAGCCCAAATATGGCATGCAACTGAGTGGTTCGTAGTTAAACCTGCAAAACAGGAACAGTTATTCAGGCAAGATACTTGCGTGCTCACTACAGCGGAGTCCCTTGGTATCTTTTAAACTTTATGAGTTCATGCTCAGCCCTGTTCCAGGGGCCCGCACGCCCCCCCCCCCAAAGCCCACTGCATGCAAGAGAGCAACTTGGCGCAGAGGATGAGGACCACCTTCCAGGCCTGGGCGATGTGAGTTGCATGGAAAAATGATTCCCACAGTGGAGAGGGAGTCCCCCCTGGTTAATTAAGGGCTCCTGAAAGTGGAGGTCCCACTGAGAGGGCCCCCTGAAACTACCAGCTTCCTTGAAGGGCTTGGGGAAAAGCCCAAGGGCACTGGGGTTTCCCTTCAGGATTAAGTTTATCTTTGAGATTCATGCATCGTAAGTGATGTGATGTCATGACTTATATTTTGTGACCTCACAGGTCTGTAAATTAGGAGATGAGTAGAGTCCTAGGGCTCTGTTGGGACCCCCTTTTGCTATTATTTTACCTGTTGTATATTTGTATTTCTTTGTGGCTTATTTATTGCTCACCTATACTTATCTATAGTTTACTTGTTGGCTATCTATGTTTATTTGGGGGTTTATCTGTTTCAGATCAGATGCGACTTACCTGAATCTGGAGGGCTGGTATAACGTTTTATAGCATTTTCCCAGAGGGTATTGTGTCTTTTATTTGTTTAGATATCAGATAGATAGATAGATAGATAGATAGATAGATA
>JAGPOW010000261.1:135671610-135692637 GCA_030014935.1 Caiman crocodilus
GTGGTCCTCGCCCCTACCTTGGGTAAATTCAAAAAGAGGTTAGATGATCACCTGTCTGGGGTCTTGTGAACCCAGCATTCATTCCTGCCTGTGGCAGGGAATCAGGCTAGATGATCTGTTCAGGTCCCCCCTTGACCCTAGCTACTGTGATACTACTATGATACTACAAAACTTTCACTGTTTCAATGCTGCTTTGACATTTTGTCCATAGGCTATAATGGGGAATCATGAAACTGCCTATAACTTATCATGTCTTGCCTGATTCAGATGAAAATAGCAGAAAGGATAGCCTGAAAAGTGGTTTGTAAATTCAAACAAGCACTGAACTTAGCTAACCTCATCACCAACAGCCAACTTCCTACAGTCCAAAACACACCAAATGGATCAAGACCATGCCAAGACATGAAAAACCTGTCAACAATATCTCTAGTATAAATTCTGGTCTGCCGTTTGTGGGGGTACTGGAGACTGTTGGCAGGTGTTTTGAGCTGTAGGAAGTTGGCTTTAGTTTTGGTGATGAGGTTAGGTTAACAAGGTTTGGTGCTCGTTTGTATTTACAAACCACTTTTCAGAGTCAGGTCTATGAACTGCACTTCATCAACCTCCTAGGTACAGAAGCTCACGAACTCAGTTGAAACACTGGAATTCTGACACACTGCAACCTGCTGGACATCTGACTCTTCAGGCACCTCTTCACTTTTACCTGTGCTGCTACATCCACTTTTCCCTACACCTCACCCTGTCCCTCACCCCCTTATACCTCCATTTCATTTTCACTGACTGGTTTTCTTGCCTCCATTGCATGTTAGACTCTGGCTTTTTTATTATTCTTTCTGTCCAGGAACAGCACACATACCAACTGCAGGTGCTTCCTCAGCCCAGTGAAGGGTTTTTCAACCCAAATGTTGGCATCCCAGGCAGCTAAGCTGAGCTCACATGGAGCCTCACAACTTCACTACAACCAGGAAGTCTCAGGCCTGTCAAAGACATGACGGGTCTGGGCTTCCCCAGCCAGGACTGTGTGCATGCCTGTGGTCACTAGAGGTTATAGTGACTCCTACCCACCTTTCACCAGGGAGTTCCTCAGTCCTGGTGTGGCTGAGGGAGACACCTACAGGGGTCAGTGGTACCATGGGCAAACCCCAATGCTTCCAAAGAAGGGAACAGGGACACTCCTACAATGGAGAAACTATCCCTCAGGCAGGCCAGGGCAGAGAAGGAGCCATGTGAGCTGGTTCTATGTCAGCTTTTTAAGCAGCTGTCAAACAAGCTGGGCATTGGCCAGTTGATGATGTCAGCTGGGGCCACCACCACAGGAGATTTAAAAACCCTGCCAGAAGTCAGGCAGGGGGAAGACCATCTGGGAGAACACCAGACACACCAAGAGTCAGCATGCCAGCAGGAAGGATCCCCACGATCCTGCCCTGAGGCACAGGAGTGAGGGCAGTAGCTGGCATCTGGCTGGGAACTGGCAAATCCCAGCCCTTGAACATTAGAGGCTCCAAGATAGTAATTCTCCTTAAGAGAATCGACCATCTCCATCTGCTTGGATCCTGAAGCTGGCATACTAGGCCTGAGGGTCAGTGTAGGGATTAGGATGGTCAGGCTCACTGTCTGAGCCTGTGCTGTACTCACGATTCTCGGAGGGGACACCCATTTTAGCCAACACATGTGGCATAGGTCTGAGTTGGGGCAATGACATGAAGATCTATGTGGCTGGCAAGTGGACAGGATGTAGGAGAGGTGGAGCCCCAAGAACCACAATGGCGAACCCATGAGTATCCCATCTTTGGGTTGAGGGGAAGGAACACCACTGAGCCCCTCCATTTTGCATCAGGTCATGGTAGGTGATTTGGGGGGGGACCCAGACTGGAACATACAGCACCAGCTGAGGTGCCACAGTGGTGCATTGGCCAGGAAGACTCAGCCATTAGAGGATCAGTGAACCTGACCTGGGGGAAGCAGTCATGCAGCTGAAAGCCATGGCCCACACAGAACTCATAACCCAGGCCATTCAGATGATCAGCCCAGTGCTGGAAATGAAGCAAAGGCAAAGAGCACATCAGCAGGAATGGATGCAGCAGAATGGGTCCATGTTTAAGATGATTTGGATGACTCGATATGACAATCTGGAAGCCTACATAGAGATGTTTGAGTAAACAGCTATACAGAATAGGATGGACTGTTTGCAGTGGGCCCACCAGCTAGGTGCTGTGGTTGTAGACAAAGCACAGGCAGCATATTGGGTGCTATCAAGAGAAGAGGCCCACAACTACAATACCATAAAGGTGGACATCCTGTACAGGCTTAAAATATCACCTGAGAGCTACAGACAGGCCTTCCAAGTGTGGAAAATGAAAGATGCCAAGAGGCCTCCTCCAATACCTGTGTGATGCCCTAAATAAATGGCTCCCAGTGACCCGGTTTGACTGGGAGGGGGTGATAGACCAGATCCTACTGGACAAGTTCCTTTGGGACCCAGACATGGGTGAGACAACACCAGCCACAGAGCAGCAAAGAGGCCCTTTACTTGGCTGAGGTTTTCTTGGTCTCAGAGAATGAGTGCAGCCATGATCATGGCTCACGTACCCTGGTTGTGAACCTCAGATGGGAAGAAGAGAAGATAGGGCCCCAGAAGTGCGAAACAAGGGGCATGGTCTGTTACCGTTGTGGCAAGACCGGTTATGTTGCCAGGGAGTCTGGACTGGGCCTGAACAAACTGGGCCATGGGCTAGCATCCGCTCCGATCCCCAGAGACAAGCCCAGAGAAGTAAAACGGGGTGAGCCCATGGACTGCAGTTTTGGTGCAGCCTTGCAGGAGGGCGGCTAGGAGCATCCAGTAGTTATATCTTGGATCGGTGATTGGGCTGTGTGAGCAACCTTGGACATCAGATGCTCACAGTCACTGCTCTGTGCAGATCTGTCCCCAAAAGCCAGCATGAGGAAGGCCAGACCCCTAGTTATGACCTGTACCATGGGTGGAGAAATGCACTTTGAAAGCCTCCTATTGAGAGTCATGGAATTCCAGAGCGAGCTGAGGCTCAGGATGGCCCCATCATTGACCTGTGAGATAGTCCTGGGCTGTGAATGGAACCTGATCTACATGGTACTAGAGTAAAAGCAACAGAGGAAGAGAGGAGATGCCTATGGAGAGGTGAGGGCTGGGCTGGGGAAGTGAGCCCCTGGCAAGGGGAACACAAGAAGACCAGCATAGACTTGAATCAGGTGGCCAGCATGGTTAAGTCCTGACAGGCCCAGCAGGAAGACCCAGAATTGCAATGACTGGTTACCGAGGACCCAGGAGAAGTGACAGTCTACTACGAGGTAAAGGGGAGTCTTCTGTATCTAGTTCAGAGATGGCAGGAAGCTGGTGCCAAAAGATGTCAACTGGTGGTACTGAGCCCATTCCAACAGCAAATTTGGTGGTTGGTACACGTCACCCCGTCAGGAGGTCATCTGGGGTGCAACAAGATGAGGACATGACTTGTTCGTGACTTCTTCTGGCCCCAGTTGCAAGACACCATGGATAGGTAGGGTGCATTATGTCCCAAGTGACAAAGAGCCCAGGACTGGAGGCCTCAGAATGCCCCTCTATAACACATGCTGGTGACTGAGACACCCTTCTCTTGAGTGGTGCTAGATATTGTGGGTCCCCTACCAAGTTCCCATGAAGGGTATCAATATGTATTAGTATTGGTGGACTACACTACACATTTTGTGGAGGCAGTACTGCTTATGTTGATAACAGCGATCCGGGTAGCAGAGGAACTATTCATGATGGACAGATGGTCCCCTGTCTCTGCATCTTATCTATTTCCTGCCGTACTTCTTTTTGCAGCTTTTGGGATATGGATCTCCACCTCTCTCTGATTATGGTGATCAGGATGACTGTCAGCCTGTGCTGTACTCATGATTATGGAGCCAGACACCCCTTTTGGCTAACACATGTGGCATAGCTCCAAGTCAGGGCAACGACATGGAAATACATTTTCCATCAAGTCATGGAAGGCAAGTTGGGGAGATCTAGACTGCAGAGTGGGAACATACTCATGGTGCCAACTAGGGCACCACACCTGGCATTTCCTGGGGTTGCTGCTGGCAATCCTGCCAGGCCTACCCTCAGCAATCCCACCTGAGTTCAGTTTTAGTGCTCATGCCCAGGACTGGGGCCTCCTCCTTCCCCATAGACCCAGTCCATACCTACAAGTTCAGCCTGGCATGGTCAAGAGGGACATGGTCTTCCCTTGCTGGCTGGTGATACAGTGAGTTCCACCTCCAGCTCTGAGAGTGGAGCATTAAATGGTTTTTAAAAAATGAAAAAAGGAAATAGGTGCAGATAGAATAAGGAGGGTGGCATTCACTCCATCTGTACCTGGAGCTTGGGGAACACCAGCAGCCAGAGGTTCACCTTGAGGAACACCAGCTGCTCCACCAAACCTGGATCCAAGGAGGTGTGTTGGGATATTACTACATCACTAGCAATTCTGAACACCCTCTCACTTGCAGCACTGGTTGGTGGACAGGAAAGGTATACCCAGGCAACTATGGCCAGATCCCATCACATCTGGCTGCGGCTTGCCCAGTAGGCCAAGAAGTCGCACAGCAGTGGCTCCACATCCTCGGTGAGGTAGGCAGCCATGAAGGCCTGAGCACTACCTGCCTGATAGTGGGATCTGTGCCTCTGGACCCCACCATGGAAGCAATGCCCTTGACATACATTGGCAGAACCTGTGGTGGAGGAAGAGAGTAGCTGCTGGATGGCATGCTGAAATGGGACAGTGGATCCCCCTCTTCCACTTCCCCACACCTCCACCATTCTGCTTCTCTTATTCTCATCATGTTAGCTTAAAGAAGAGCCCACCGATGGCCTGACTGGTCACACAAGTGCCCTGTGAGGGAGAGGTATGTATAATTTCCACCTCGGCTGCTCCAGATGTATGACATGAAGTATAAAGCCACCTGTGGACCTGCCTTGTACAGCTTCTCCTTCCAGTACTCCCTGCATGCCTCATACAGGGATGGTATCACTGTCTTGCTGGAGGTGGTGTGTGTGAGCACTTGGTATGCAGGGGACACAAGTGCCATGAGCCCCCTGAACCATGGCCTCTCAACAAAGGAGAAGGGCTGGCCATTCACAGCAAGTATCTTCCCAATGCTCTGGGTGATCTCGCTCACTTTTGCAATGCACCCCCCCTTTTTGTCCAACTTCCCCAATTGTTCCAGGGTGGCCTTCCTGTGCTTTGGGGGGATGGGTCTTTGGAGTAAGAGGGGGACTTCTTTTTGGGCACGCTCCCACTGGTGCTAGCCTGGGGCAAGGGGGTGGTGCCTGCAGAGCTGCATCAGCATACCCGTGGTGATCATGTGTTCCCTTGTCTTGTCTTGTCTTGGCTGCTTTTGGTTCAGAAGTGCAGGCAGATAGCATATATGGGATCATCTGCCAGATCGTAATGATCCCAGACCACATTACCCCCTCACTTCTGGGGTGTAGGTGTACATGCAGATTCTGCCTTTCCCCCATCTTCAGCAGGCCGAGGCACAGCAACAGGAGGAGCGGACTCAGCTGAGCCACTTGCCTTCACACCCTCTACCTCAACCTCCTCCAAAGTAACTTCTGGAGAAGGAGACCTGGCTCTAGGAGAAACTTGATGGGTATGGACCACAGACTCAGATGATTCCTTCTCCTTCCCCAGAATTTCCCTTGCTAGGGCACTCAGATTTAGATCCAGCTCTTCCTCTGGCACTGGAAGACTCAGCATGGGAATTGAAATGGGGGTGGAGGAAACTGTCACGCTGATGTTGTTGTTATGGTAGTTGTGCTCGGGATTGTTGCAACTTTGGCAAGTGCTTTGGAGAGGATGCAGACACTGTTCCCATCTCCTTGGTGCCACTAGCAGCAGAAGTGACATGGCTGACAGTTGTTGGAAAGAGTCTGTGTCTAAGTTTTGTGGGGAAGGAGGGGACTTAGAGCTCTCCCTCTGCTCCCTCTTCCACCCCAAACAGAAGAACAGCCACCTGCCTTTCCAGCATGCTTCATGTTTGGTGTGCTGGAAAATCTGTGTGTTTCTGTAATTTAATCTGATTTATGTACTATATCTAGATAATTGTATATGTATGTGTATTTATGTAATGCATGTATGTATTTATGCAGTAAAAACAATATATAAATGAATTTGTGTGTTCCTGTATAAATTCTATATTATAATATGCAATATATGCCATACTTCCCTGTCTTTCTGGGGGAAAAAAATCAAAATAGACTAACAAAAACAAAAATGGAATTTGGGGGTGAGGAATACATTGAAAGGAATAAACGAATATAATAATAAAATAGAAGGGTATAGAAAGCAAAAGATATTGATGATTCCCACTTGCTAGGCTAGCAAGGAGGAGATGAATGATAGCCTTTGTTGTCTGACACTACTGAGCTGCTGGAAGACACAGCTCAGTAACTGCCCCTAGGGCAGAAAGCAGTCCAGTTCAAACAATGCTGCTTTTTATGCTGTTTTTCCTTCCCTCTCCCACAGCACTGGTATTGGAAGAAACCCCAGGGAAGGATCACAGTCACTGGCCAGCTACACAGTTAATATCAGAGCAGTCCTTCTCCCTCTTTCCCCTCCCTCTCCTTACTTTCTGTTTCCCTACAAGCAAGCCCAGCTTCAGCTTTGAAAACGTTTTGAAACTTTTGAAATGTTTCAACTCCCCTTGTTTCATTTTGAGCCTGTTTCAAAGCCTTTCATTTCATTTCATTTTTCCTGTTTCAAGTTTGAAACAAGTCAAAACAGCATTGAAATGAAACAGGTGCTGAAATTTCACACAGCCCTAATTGGTAGTATGCATTATTCAGGCTGGGCAAACCATTGCCCAGAGCTCCCTCTACTCCCTTCTCCCCCCTCCCATCCTGCAGACAGCACCAGAGCTGGGTGGGGTGGGGGCTAAAGGAGAGAGGCTTCAGACTGATAGTTCCTCCTGTATTGCCTTTGAAGTGGAGAACAATCCTCCACTCCCCTAACCCAACAGCAAATGTCTGTTGGGTCAGGAAGGAGTAGGGGTTGGTCTAACTAATGGCACTTTCTGTGAAGTGCCTGAGTTAGAGTGGGGAGCTGGATGTCTGCCAATGCTTTTAGTGCTATGTTTTTGCTTGTGCAAGAATTCATTTTTCCTGCCTGCTCTAGAAACCATTCATATTGTTAGCCTCCCAAAATCCTCTGCTGGGAAGCTAAACAAAATCCCCTTTCTTCCCATGGCTTCCAAAATATTTCCCACCACAAGGCCCCTGCCAGAAATCTTCTCAGATAAGTAGGTCTTGCAGCACTTCCAGAAGACATTCAGGTTCTGGCAGACCTGAGAGGAAAGGAAGTTCTAGAGATGAGGGCTGACTGCAAGGAACAACCTCCCACCTTTTCACCAAGCAAACTTGGCACATGCATGATTTCTGAAAGAGGCTGCTGTTGGTACTTGGTGGATGTAAAGACAGGGGAGATTAAAAACTTCCTTGTCCTGCCACTGCTATGCAATCATGCTTTAAAAAGCATCTATGCTTCAGTCAGGTGACTTCAGCATATGTTGAGAGCCTCTTACCTTCCTGCTTCATCTGTCTCAACTTCTCTGTGCATCAGGGGAACTGTGCCACCACGGGGAACAGACATATGTGCTGTGTCTATAGCTAAGGCCAGCATGCTATTCCACACATGAACCAGACCATTAACAGAGTAGCAGAAATGTCCCCTAGGGAGTTCTGGAATCCTGCTGGCTCTGAGTCTCTAAGGGTGGACCAACTAACTTGTCCCTGGACAGGAAACCATGCCTTTAGGACTTCCTTGACAAAGATGTTTTCAAGACTGCCCCAGTAAACACAGTTTTTGTATTCAGGCAAGTTTAATACAAGCTCACACCTGCCCTGGCCTTGGATTCCTGAGCTCCCAGCTCAACGTAGAGAGGTATCCCACTAGCATTAGTCACCCCTGTGGGGCTGGGGCCTGTTGCACTCCATGCAGCGTTTGGAAGGGCCCAAGGCTGGTACAAGGTATAGTCCAATTCTGAGGAAACTGAATCACAGGCTGCTTGCAGCTCAGATAATATTTACCTGATTCATGGCTGTCTTTGGAAAACTCAATTCACAATCAAGTGTAAACAAGTTTGAAATGTGTAAAAGTACAATATATCATAATTGCATGGGATTTATCACTGCATTGGACTATGCAGGTTCAGTTACATGCTCAGTTCATGTGTGCAAAAAGGCTAATATCTTGATTCACCAGGACTTCCCAATAATTTTGCATAGATTAATATAACTGTGAAAAGTGCAAGGCAGAAGAAAATTGGGCCACACTGGCAATATCCCACTACTGTGTACCTTTTTATTGGTGATTTTGGACAAGTTCTCCCTGTCACTCCCTTAGCTGCTTACTAAGAGATATAAATGAAAATGGAAATAACCAATCATTATTCAGAGAGGTTTTTAATGGAATTCTTATAACTGAGAAAGAGGAAATAGCTTCTGTAATGGAACCAAGCTGCTCCTTCATTGATTAAGAATCTCCTAGAGGAGATTGCTTCCATTATCCCTCTGCAGATTTAGTCACATTTTTGAAGGTCTTTGTTCAGGAACTGGACTTCTTACACAAAGTTAGTTAATCCTAATGAAGATTAGCTATTGAATAGCACAATTACAGCTACATAACTACATTTTGTGAAGTTCATATTTTTTCCATGTTCTTTCTGTAGCCAAAACTCCAAGGGATGCTCTTACCTATGAATTAGAGATTTGGTTTCAGTTCCCTGCTTTGTCAATAACTTCCAAGTCACTTAAAGACAGGATGACCATATGGAAATCCCAGCAATCAGAGACATAATCTGGGAAATCTTGGACACTGCCCTTCTCCCTCTCTCCCACCCCCAAGCGCTCACAAGTAAACAGAAGTAGGGCTGCAAGATGCTTTGCACCACTCTGCCTAACACGCCACTGGGTTTCTGGGATACCCATTATAATTCCTAACAACTAGCTGGGACAGCCTCTGAAATCCAGGGCTGTCCCAGCTAAAACAGGACATATAGTTACCCTACTTAAAAGGGCCTTCATTGCACATTACATGAAAGACATATTAGCTGCATTCAAAACATGGAGTCCACAGAGTCAAGGAGGGAAAGACGTACTATTGTATGACAGTAACGTTAGGGCTTTTCAGACAAGGAGTGTCCCCAAGCAGTGTTAAATAGCGTGTTACACCATTGTGGCACTGCTCCACAGAGATAATTCACTGATGCCCAATGACTCCAGTGCTGTCCCACAGCTGGGACTGACCAATAGCTGACAAGGAGCCAATTCAAGACTCTGATGTGGGGGAATGGACCCACAAACAGTTGATTGTTACTGCACAGCCAGCTACAGCCCTATCCAGAGGACTGAAGTTGTAATAAGGCTTAATGTGAAACTAGTCAGAAAACTTTCTGCCACGTAAGTGCTTACTAGGTGCACATACACATGTGCTTTACTGCAGAGATAACTAATCAGCTCTGCAGTAAAGCAGCACAGTTTACACGTGCACCAATACTAGAGCCCACTAAATTAATTAACTTTGCTGTAAGATAGTACTGTCATAAACACTACTCTTTTATGGCAGAGTAATTAATTGTAACGTACATGTAGAAATGTATGTGTAGAGGGTAACTGGCTAGGTCACAAGGGCTCTAAAATGCTAGGGTTGCCTGCCATCTAGCCACATGGCTCTGCAGATTCTGCACCCTCATATCCCAGCCATCCCCTCCACTACCCAACTCCACCACTTGAAGCCCAAGGCTGATCCCCTGAGCCTACTGCCAGCCGGAGGCTGCTCCACCCCAGTTCAAACTGTTGCTGTCCTGGGTGCACATATAGATGCATTGCCCAGGAACAGTTGAATCTGGCTCAAACAACTCCTGAGCTTATTGTATTGCATTAATTGAATGTGTAAATGCACCGATGGTAAACACGAGCCCATGAGCAATAAATTCTGGTGTAAACTGTGCCACGGTTTATTACTACAGGCTAAATGCATGTGTAGATGTATCCACAATGATCTAAATAAAGAACTTCCTAAATGTAAAATGTGACAAGGTCCTTAAGCTATCTTTTCTTCAACTCCCAACCCTCAAAACAAGGGTGATAATACTGTCTACCTTGGAGGGCATGGGTGTCAAACATACACCTGTGAGTTGGATGCAGCCCATGTGGAGCTGATCTGATGTACAGGCTGGGCCAGGTGCAGTGGAGCCTTCATGTGGCACAGGGTGAGACTGGGGCATGCACTGCATGTAGCACCAGTGTCAGACCAATCCTGAGCGCTAGCCCCAGGGCTAGTTCAGCCATGCTGGAGCCAACCCATAGGGTTCATCCAGCTGGGTGTAGCATGCAACAAGCTCCCTGTGTTGGTTCCTCATGCCACATGCAGCACCCATGGTGCCAGATCCAGACCACTCTGGGGCTGGTGCTGCTTGCAGCAGGCAAGCTGGATTAAGTTCCACAGGCACTGCCCACAGCAGAGAAGGCCAGCACAGGTGGACCTGCAGGGCCCGATGAGTTTGATAACCTATTGTAGGGTGCTGTGAGAATACACTGGAGATTAAGAGGTACTCAGATTCATTGATGGTAGGGAGCTCATAAGTAGAAGAAAGTAGTTCAGGATGCAATAGAGGAGCCCATGGAAATGGAGATTCACACAGTCAGCATTAACATTTCTATCCTATTGCTATATGAGTTAAGCCAAATACAGTTCCAGCACCAGCCCTATAGGACAGCCTAACTGTTTGGCTTTAGTATCATATCTATAAATAATTTGTTGACAGTTTGCTCACAGAGGGCTTGCATCTTCTCCACTTCTGAAAGTCACCAAATGAGCTGTATATACTTCAAACTTTCATATTATATGATTAGCATGAAAAGAGCTGTGAGTGGGGTGTCTTCGTGTTATCCCGCTCATGTAAAGAGCCTGACAAAAGTCTCCTTCTTCTGGAAGGAAGGGGCAGAAGCAGAGAGTAGTCACAGTTTTGGAGAAAAGTGATATTATGCTATGGACTGCTATCCTTTATACTAATAAAAACTGGATCTAATACCTTAAATTCCCTTGTACTTATGGAAGAAGAGAAAACTCATTCTCCCTGGCTTGAAATTCATATTCATTCATGCTCAGTATGTTAAATCCACCAGGAAATACCTGCAATTCAGTTAGACACTAAGTAAATAGAGAGGATTATAACTAAACACAGACTTGAAAATGTGACTTACAATAAACTGTGAAAGCAGTTCAAAAAACTTCATCTGCAAAAGCCCCACAAGAATATGTCCAGGACCCTTGTACTCTTCTGCAATGAAATCCAAAGGAAAGACACTACTAGTATTCAAGCATTATAGATTTATGATGTATCATGATTCACATCAGAACTATTTTAAATAATGGTATTTGGGTGTTTTAATTCTTTATAGTTAAAAATCAACTCTTCTTTATAGTTAAATATGTTGTGGGGGGGAAACCCATGTAAGCCTCATACTAGGAAGAGATAGCTGAAACATGCTAAATGCTAAAACAGGAGTTAAACAACAAAAATACACAGCTCTAACCAAAATTAATTTAATTCCTTTGTTCCCATTCCAACACACAATAAAATTCAGAGATTAAGATTACATTAAGATTTTTATAGTATTCCCCAAGCATTAATTACAGTATATAAAAGCAAGAAATACCTTGAAAACAGTGTGGGAATCCACCTAGATCTTGAAAATTGAAAAAAAAATAAAATCCCCAAAAAAGAATTAAACAAAAAAGGGAAGTATAATATATAATATATTTCTTTTTGTGGGTATTCTATGAGAGTCCTGCACTTCCTTGTGCCTTTGGCTTACAACTTTCTATCAACTGTTTTTTTGTAATCATAAAGAGAACAACCTCACAGGAATCAAAAGAGCCAGTACCCTGTGTACTGTACATTTAATATTCTTTAACATAACATAACTTTTATCTTGCACTACAGATAAGTTTATCTAGCATTAAAAATATGCCAACAAGTAAAAAACAGTATTAACATGACTTGATTAAGGATGACAATAAAGGTATAATACGTTCATTTTCAGTGAAAAGAGAATTATACCCCCAAAATATTCAAACAGGATCAAGCCAGAGTTGAGATAATCACTTCCAGCTTTTGACACATGGTAATTTTCCCCCAGTTTTTTACTTTATTAGCTTAATTCCAAAAATTCCCATTGCTGACATTCCTCATAAGAATACAGCCTCTCACCGCTTTCTTTCATTAAGCTAAAACGAGGAAATTAAATGCAAAAACCTGATCTATTCACATAAGGCAGTTGTCCATGTTACACTTTCCCTGTGTCCATGTTACAAAAGTTGCTTTTAAGCTGCCTAAATCATGCCTGCAGATCCACATTATCAGCTGATTTTATCGTTTTAGCTTTGGGATTTTTTGTGGTAATTTAAAACACCTCCAACATGTTTTATTTTTAGCTCCTGAATTTCTTCCATGAGGTTTATTTTTATCATTTTAAATTTGCTATGTGGAACTGACTTATGCCCAAAAATATGATTTCCCCTGCTTTGCAACTATTACACCACCAGGTGCAACTTAGGCTCACTTGTAAATCTACAAAAATCCTTTGAAGTCCATCTTATTTCTCTGGCACTCATTCAACCAGATGCCAGGTGCTAATCTTGCAATTTTTTACTGATTATGTTATTACTTATTTGAGATTAATGAAAAACAAAATGGTAAAAAATACCACGTTCCACCTTTTTGCACACACCTCTCTTCTGACTGTCCTTTTCCCTGCTGTGCTGCTACTTACCAGAGATGACCCAGCTTTTATCTTGCTCATGCCCAGAACTGGGGGCACCCTCATGTTCCTCCCAGCAGTGCTATTATCCCCCACCCCTGCTGTGCTGCTGTTTATCACAGCGAACTGGCCGAGCAGCCAGCCTCAGACTCTTTCCATCCAGACCACAACTTTTTTTCCCCCCAAAGTCCTGCTGGCCAGCAAGCCTCAGCCATTGCTATATAATTCCACTGCCCCCAACTAATTTCCTTCTCCTTTTCTATCCCCTTTGCATTTTTTTCAGTTCCAGCAAGCAAGGAAGAAAAAAAGACTTTGACTTTTAAGAGGCGTTTATTCCAGACCCATCAGGACCAGTAGAGGGTACTTACAGGCTGGCCCGAACACCTGGGCCTCACAGACATGGTCCTGGGCTCATGGCCTGCAAAGCCTGCCCGTACATTCTCGGCTAAGAACCACCCTAGCGAGCCAATGGACTATATATATATTTACACATTTACAGTTCAGGCAGCGGGGACCCCCACTGGGGGCCTCAGCGGTCAACCTGTGTGAAGCACAGTCTGAAGCCTTGGCCTGCTGGATGCATCGCTGCAGCTGGAACAGCCAGGGGTGTTACAGGGCAAGGAGCAGGCGCCCTGCCTTGACTCGGCAGAGTGCCCCCTTGAGGGCCCAGCATTCCTCGAAGGCGGGCACCGTCCACTGCAGGACAGTGTACTCAAACTCGAGGGAGAGGAGGGCCCGCACCAGCAGGCAGAACAGCTGCAGGGCGTCGACCGTCCTAGTCCCGGCGAGCTGGTTTCACTGGCTCTTAAAGGTGGCCATCTTGGCCTGGCCCAGCAGGAAGTTGGCCAGGCCAACCACGGCCTGCTCCGACGCCTGGTAGGGGAAGGAGTGGATGTAGACCTCCTCAGAAAAGTCCTGGCCCAATGCCCAAAGCAGCATGCCCAGGGGGGCAAACAGCGGCTGCAGCCGGGGGCAGTTGAGGAACACATGGAATATGTCCTCGTCCGGCACCCCCGGGCAGAAGGGGCAGGCTGCCGAGGCCGCTGGGTCCAGGGGGCGAACGAAGATGCCCGTGGCCAGGATGCCATGAGCAAGCTGCCACTGCAGGTCGCCGGTCTTCTTGGCAGTGGGCACCTTATACAGCATGTGCCACACCAAGTTCCTGGGCCACACCAGGCACCACCGCCACATGGTGTCAGGGCAGTCGGCCAGCACCCGGTCATACCAGGCTCGTACCACCCACAGGTAGAGGCCCTTGCGGGGCAGGGCACCAAAAGGGCAGCCCATCGCACTGCTGGGGGGCACCGGGAGCCTGAGCAGCGTGTTGGGTCACTCAGCCAGCTCGCCAGGGACCGCGGGGATGACAGGCAGCGGTGGGAAGGCGTCAAGCGTGGCGTCCGCAGTGGGCAGGGTCCGGTGAGGTGGGAGATGGGCTTCCAGGGCGTTCATCACTTCCACCGGGAGGGCGCCCCTGACAGTCCACAGAAGCCAGCCCATGGTGCAGATGGAGTGCAGTGCCAGCTGGGGGGTCAGGGCCTCAGGGGACAGCCACGCCAACTGAGCAAGTTCCAGGAGGTGCTCTAGAAAGGTGGTGCACACCTCAATGAGGGCCGCCACGAGGCGGGCGGAGGCCAGGCTTGGCGCAACGCACTGCAGGGTCAGGGTGTAGAGCAGTGGCTCCTGAAGCAGGTGTGGGAACCACAGACGCATGGCCTGGGGGCAGAGCTGGAAGGCCGCCCACCAGGCCCGCACCATGCTACGGTAGAATGGGGGGAGGACCGCCCCATTCAGGAAAGCGAGGTCCAGCAGGAAGAGCTCCCCGTCCAAGCTGAGGCCCCCCACTCGCTGCAGGAACTGGCACGCCATCTGCCGCCACGGGAGGTGGCCTTCGGTGTACAGGAGCCGCTGGAGGGCCTGCAGCTGGTAGGCAGCCACCCGGCTGGCCAGGTCGACCAGGCCTTAACCCTCTTCCCCGGTGGGCAGGTAGAGGCCAGCTCAGGGGAGCCAGTGGCATCCGTCCCACAGGAAGTCGACCAGGAGCCACTGCACTCTCTCTAGGAGCTCTGGCAGAGGGTCCAGCACCATGCAGCGGTGCCACAGGGTGGCTGCCACCAGGTTGTTGGCCATGAGAACCCGGCCACAGTAAGAGAGGGCGGGCAGGTGCCAGGGCTGCAGCAGGCGGGCTTCCACTCCCTCCGCCAGGGCCTCCCAGTTGTGGGCCGCTAAGGCCAGCGGTTCCAGGAACACGCCCAGGGCCTTAAGGCAGTCCCGGCGCCAGGCGAGGCCTCCCGGCAGGTCCAAAGGTGGCGCACCGGCCCACGTCCCCAGCAGGAAGGCGTCGCTCTTGCCCCAGTTGATGCAGGCCGAGGTGACAAGCTTGTAGGCGCACTGGCAGTCCACCAGGGCCCGCACATCCTCCTGGCTGCCCAGGAAGACGGTCCCGTCATCCGCATACACTGTCAGCCGGAGCAGGGGGCCGGTGGTGGGGCCCGGCGTTGGGGGCAGGGCGAGGCCCGTCAAGCAACGTCGCAGCGCATGCAGCAGCAGCAGCTCGATGGCCAGGGCGTACAGCATGCCCGACAGGGGGAAGCCCTGGCAGATGCCGTGCCACACAGGGAACGGGAAGCACAGCGTGCCGTTCACCTTGAGGAAGGCGGAGGCGTCGTGGTACAGGGCCCTGAGCACCGTGGTGAAGAGTGGCCCAAAGCCAAAGGCCTCGAGGGTGCCGAAAAGGTACCGGTGGTCGATGCAGTCGAAGGCCTTCTCCTGGTCCAGGGAGAGCACACCGACATCCAGGCTGAAAAGCTCCGTGGCTGTGAGCAGGTCCCGCAGCAGGAACAAGTTGTCCTGGATGGTCCTGCCTGGCACGCAGTAGCTCTGCTCAGGCCTGACGATGGAGGCCATGATGGTGCGGAGACAGTTTGCCAGTGCCTTGGCCAGGATCTTGTAGTCAGCACATAGGAGGGAGACGGGCCACCAGTTCTTCAAGCAGCCGAGGTCCCCCTTCTTGGGCAGCAGGGTGAGCACAGCCCAGCAGCAGCTGGTCAGCAGGGTCCCAGTGGCGAGGCTCTCATGGAAGACCAGGAGGAGGCTAGGCCCGAGGAGGGGCCAGAAGGCTCTATAAAATTCCACGGGCAGGCCGTCCAGGCCCGGGCCCTGCCCAAGGCGAGCCCGCCCACCACGGCATCCAGCTCCGCCAGGGAGAGTTCGCGCTCCAGGGCCTCAGCCTGCAAAATGCCCAGGTGGCAGGTCCTGATGCAACTCCCAGGCAGCCCACGAACAGACAGGCTCGGCCGCAAACAAGTCCCGGTAGAAGGCAACAATGTGCTCCCATACCTTGCCAGGGTCCCTGAGCAGCCGGCCCTCTGGGGTCCAGCATCTTGGCCATGGCCCGCCATCTCTCCAGGCCAAAGAAGCAGCCAGTAGGGGCATCGGTCTCTGCCAGCTCCTGGCAACAGGCCCAAACCCGCACGCCACAGGCCGCGCCCTCTGCCAGCTCTCACAGGCGTTTCCTGTGGGAGTGGAGGCTCTCGAGGAGCGCCGCATCATTGCCCGCATGGAGCAGTGGTGCCTCGAGCTCTGCCACATCCTCCTCCAGCTCCTGGGTGCGGGGGCGGAGCTTGCTCACCGCCAGCTGGCTGTACTGCTGGCAGAACACCCAGATCTGCACCTTCCCTACGTCCCACCACAGGCGCCAGGAGGGGTAGTCTGCTCGCACCACCTTCCAGCTCCTCCACAGGTGGGCGAAGCAGTCCCTGAAGCCAGCATCCTGCAGCAGGCTGATGTTCAGGCACCAGTAAGGGGCCTGCATGCACGATCCGCCAGGTAGGCTCAGCTCGAAGCAGACTAAGGTGTGGTCTGAGAAGCCCGATGGGACAATGCGGCTGCCACGCAGCAACTGCAGGTGGTGCTGGCTGAGGTAGAGGTGGTCGAGGTGGGCCATGGCAAGCCCACCGGCACTCACCTTCACCCAGGTGTACTGGCGCACGTCAGCATGGAGGACCTGCCAGGCGTCAACAAGGTCTGCTGCCTCCAGCACTGTCCGCAGCTTGCAGGCCGAAGGCAGGTGTGGCTCCAGCCCCATCTGGTCGAGTGCTGCATCGACGGTGAAGTTGAAGTCCCCGTCCACGAGGAGCAGGTCATCCTTCTCACTGGCGTTGCGCAGGAGCTCACCCAGGGTCTCTAGGAAGGCGACCCTCTCTCTCCCATCGGTGGGCGCGTAGACATTGACCAGGAGCAGGCTTTGGTGTGCCAGGGTGACATGGATGGTCAGCAGCCAGCCAGGGACGACCTCACACACCACCACCGAGGCGTACCGCAGCTGCGGCAAGAAGAGGGTCGCCACTCCGGCACTGAGGTTGGTGCTGTGGCTCAGGAACACGCGGCCTCTGTTCTTCTCAGCAGAACAGAGGCTCTTCTGCTGCAGGCCTTCCAGGACGGCCATCCGCTTCACCGGGACTCTGCAGATGTTGGTGTTCAGCGAAGATGTTGTGACCACCATGAACAGGAAAAGAGGGAGGAAGGGTAGGTAGGGTACGGGTGGGAAAGAGGGTGACAGATACCGAGCAGAAAAACCGCGGAGACAGGGGGAGGCCTAGTGTTGCCCTACCCTATTCCACAGGCCTGTCTTGGCCCCACATCTCCCTCACCCAGGTCACCAGCTTCTCAAGCTGGAAGGCATGCTGACGTGTGCCCGGGTCCCCGCACATGAGCCTCGCCACGGCGCTCACGGCACAGACAAACTGCATGGGATCCGGGCACCACTGCCTGACGCTCTTGGCCATGTTCCTCTGGCCCTTGGTCTGGTCCAGGAGATTGAGGAGGCCCCCGTAGCTGGGGGACCCCCAGGGGGATTTCTCCAGAAGGAGATGGATATTGCCAACTGAAAACCGGCGGGGCTGTACCCTGGGAGGGGACTTCCTGGTGAGGCTGGCAAAGGAGCCTTCAATGGCCAAACTCCCTAGCAGGCCCCCTTCTCTATCCGGGTCGAGGACCATCTCATGAAGATCAATCCCCACCCGTTTTCGGGGGCAGATGTCATTCCGCTCACAGGGTCACTTACAGTGCTCCAAGGGCAGGCACTCTATCTTCTCCTTTCCGTAGGCCTTGGCAGGAGCGGAGCGGGAGGCGGGGCAGCAGGACTCTCCACCGTCTCCCTGGCCCACTGGCTGGGATGGGGCGAGGAGTTGCCGGACGTCTCCGGGACACCCTCAGTCCTGGCCAGAGGTGGCAGGGTGTCTGGGAGGACGGGCAGAGCGGGCTCAGGTTCCCCAGCTGCTTTTTGCCTGGTGCTATCCGAGACAGGCCCTGAAGGGACAGGAGTTCCTTTAGATGCTCCTTTCTTCTTCTTGTCCTTTGCTTTTTGGGGGGTAGCTGGCACCTCCCCCATAGACGGCGGGCCAGGCTGCTTGGAGGTTCCACCGCCTCAGTTGAGGCAGGGGCAGAGGGAGGTGTATGGGGGGGGGTTTCGGATGCCCAGCTGACAGGGCCCCAGCACCTGAGACGCTAACCGCCCCAGGGAGAACCGGGTCAGGAAGGGACTGGGAGGACTCCCCAGCCCCTCCGCTAGGCGGAACGTCCACCACAACAGGGGCGGGAGAAACCTGGGAGGATGTCCCAGGCCCCCCCTTGGGCGGCATGCCACCGCCAGACGGGTCGAGCCCCTCGGATGGAGCAGGGGTGAAGGGGGACTTGGCAGGTCTCCTGGCCCCACCCTTTGTTGAGGGTCCCGCACCCGAGGTGGATGCACCATCCTCCTGGGCAGGTGCAGCAGCTGGTGTCCCGGCCGACTATCCCACTGGGCACTGGGCAGCCAGGTGGGAGCTGCCGCTGCAGCAGCAGCATAAATTCCTGCCCTGGGAGAAGTACACCACGTAAGACCTCCCGCCAGACACAAAGGTCAAGGAGGGAGGCAGTCCCTGGGTGTCCCCCTGAGAAGCATGAACGCCTGCCTCCGAAAGGGCAGGACATGCTTCAGCTTGGAGTCTCTGCTCCCCATGCTCAGCCTGCGCCAGGGGCTGCTGAGGACCCCATAGCGCTCGAGGGCCCTGGTGAGGGCCCAGTCTGACAGGTGTGGGGGCACATTGGAGGCCACCACCTGCACCGCCAGGGTCTCCAGGGGTGTGACCAAGTGGTAGACCCCCAAGATGTCCAGCCCTGCTGCACACATCTCCCTTACCAGGTTGGGAGAGCTCAGGTAGATGATGGGCACCGAGTTGACCCAAGAGGTGTAACTGACGCTGCGGCATTCCAGCAGGTCCATCAGAGCACCGGCGCAGTCCTCCACCATGACGTGGAGAGGGGCGTGCACCCATATGCCATGGCTGAGGGGAAGGTCCACTGAGACATCCCCATGCCAAGCGCTTTGGATGCTGCAGGCATCCTGGCAGGAGAGGGTTAACTCTCCCGCAGGGGAGAGAGAAAGAAAAAAAGCCTCAGGCTGACGCCAGGGACTGGGATGGGGCTCCAAATGCCCCAAACTCAGCCTGAGGGAGGGGCAGAGTGACCCCGCAGGGGATGAGGGCCAGCCCCAAGGTAGGGGGAGATGGCAGGGACCAAGGTAAGGGGCCCTGGGGGAAGGAGGCAGCAGGAATCACAGAGAGAACCCAGGTGGGGGGGGCAGAGGCAAACCGAGCTGCCAGATCCCAGGGGAAAAACACCCAGAAAGCAGGGGGAAGAGGCGGGGATGGGGTCCCCAGGGACAGGAAAAGGGGGGCACGGAGTGCAGGGAATGCAGAAGAGGCACCCGAGCTGCAGGGTCTCAGAAGGGCTTCACCTGGCAGCGGCCATCTTAGAAAGAAGGAAGGAAGAAAAAGACAGACTTTTGACTTTTAAGAGGCATTTATTCCAGGGAGGGTGACCCATTGGGACCAGGAGAGGGTATTTACAGGCTGGCCCGAACACCTGGGCCTCACAGACATGGTCCTGGGCTCATGGCCTGCAAGGCCTGCCCGTACATTCTCGGCTAAGAACCACCCTAGCGAGCCAATGGACTATTTATATATTTACACATTTACAGTTCAGCCAGTAGGGACCCCCACGGGGGGTGGGTCTCAGCGTTCGACTGGCGTGAAGCAAAGTCTGAAGCCTCAGCCCACTGGACGCATCGCCGCAGCTGGAGCAGCTGGGGGTGTTACAGGGTGAGGAGCAGGCGCCCCGTCTCAACTCGACAAAGCGTCCCCTCGAGGGCCCAGCGTTCCTCGAAGGCAGGCACTGTCCACCGCAGGACCACGTGCTCAAACTCGAGGGAGAAGCGGGCTTGCACCAGCAGGCGGAACAGCTGCAGGGCATTGACTGTCCCGATACCAGTGAATGGGGTTCGCTGGCTCTTCAAGGTGGCCATCTTGGCCTGGCCCAGCAGGAAGTTGACCAGGCTGCCCTGATGGGGCCCAGTTGGCCACCTAGTACGGGAAGGAGCAGATGTAGACATCCTCTGAGAAGTCCCGGCCCAGCGCCCCAAGCAGCGCACCCAGAGCAGCAGAGAGAGACTGGAACTTGGGATAGTCAAGGAAAAGGTAGAAAATATCCTCGTCCAGCACCCCCTGGCAGATGGGGCAGGCCACAGAGGCTGCTGGATCCAGATGATGCACAAAGGTGCTGGTGGCCAGGATGCCATACACAAGTCACCACTGCAGGTCACCAGTCTTCTTGGCGATGGGTGGGTGCCTTATACAGCATGAGCTATGCTTGGGTCCCGGGCCGTGTCAGGTGCCGCTTACACATGGTGTCAGGGCGGCCGGCGAGCACCTGGGTGTGCCAGATGTGCACCACCCACACATAGAGTCCCTTACAGGGCAGGGTGTCAAAAGGGCAGCCCATATTGTTGCTGGGGGGCAGTGGGAGCCTGAGCAGCATGTTGGGCTGCTCAGCCAGCTTGCTGGGTACCACTGGGATGATAGGTAGCTGTGGGAAGGCATCTTGTGCGGTGTCCGCGGCTGGGAGGGTCCAGCAAGTCTGGAGATGGACTTCCAAGGCGGTCGCTGCTTAAGTCAGGAGGGTGGCCCTAGCAGCCCACAAAAGCTGGCCTGCAGTGCGGACGGAGAGCATCGCCAGCCAGGCAGCCGGGTCTTTGGGTGACAGCCAGTCTGACCCAGCAGGGTCCAGGAGGTACTCCAGGTGGGTGATGTGCGCCTCGATGAGAGCTACCATGAGGCTGGTAGAGGCCAGGCTTGACACGACATGCTGCAGGGCCGGGTTGTAGAGTAGGG